>JASCYN010000149.1:8916673-9034425 GCA_030408155.1 Lophura swinhoii
CTCCCAACAAATAGGACATTTTCTTCCAGACATGCCACATTTCTCCCAAATATATCACATCTTCTCCAAGAAATACCAGGTTTCCCCCTTCAAATAGACCTTTTCACCCACAAATACCTGTTCTATCCCCATAAGAGGACAGTTTCTTCCAGAAATGCCACATTTCTCCAAAATATATCACATCTTCTCCAAGAATACCACGTTTCCCCCTTCCAATAGGACCTTTTCTCCATGAAATACCTCTTTTATCCCCGAAAGTGGACAGTTTCTTCCAGACATGCCACATTTCTCCCAAATATATTCACATCTTCTCCAAGAAATACCAGGGTACCCCTTCAAATAGGACCTTTTCACCACAAATACCTCTTTTATCCCCTAAATTGGACAGTTTTTCCAGACATGCCACATTTCTCCCAAATATATCACATCTTCTCCAAGAAATACCAGGGTTCCCCCTTCAAATAGGAACTTTTCTCCCACAAATACCTCTTTTATCCCCAAAAGAGGGACAGTTTCTTCCTGACATGCCACATTTCTCCCAAATATATCACAACTCCTCCTAGAAATACCAGGTTTCCCCCTTGAATTAGGACCTTTTCTCCATGAAATACCTCTTTTATCCCAAAAGAGGACAGTTTCTTCCAGAAATGCCACATTTCTCCCAAATATATATCTCTTCTCCATGAAATACCAGATTTCCCCCTTCAAATAGGACCTTTTCAACCACTAATACCTCTTTATCCCAAAAGAGGACAGTTTCTTCCAGAAAGGCCACATTTCTCCCAAATAGATCACATCTTCTCCAAGAAATGCCAGGATTCCTCCTGAAATAGGAACTTCTCACCGAAAACTACCCAGCCTTCTCCCCCAAAATGGACATTTTCTTCAGAAAGGCCCACATTTCTCCCAAATATATCACATCTTCTCCAGAAATACCACGTTTCCCCTTCCAATAGGACCTTTTCACCACAAATACCCTCTTTTATCACCAAAATAGGACAGTTCTTCCAGAAATGCCACATTTCTCCAAATATATCACATCTTCTCCAGAAATACCAGGTTTCCCCTTTCATATAGGACCTTTTCACCCACAAATACCTCTTTTATCCTAAAAAGAGGACAGTTTCTTCCAGAAAGGCCAGATTTCTCCCAAATATATCACATCTTCTCAAGAAATACCAGGTTTCCCCCTTCAAATACGACCTTATCACCCACAAATACCACTTTTATCCCCAAAATAGGACAGTTTCTTCCAGACATGCCACATTTCTCCCAAACATATCACATTCTCCAAGAAATACCAGGGTTCCCACTTCAAATAGGACCTTTTCACCCACAAATACCTGTTTTATCCTCAAAACAGGACACTTTCTTCCAGAAATGCCACATTTCTCCCAAATATAATCACATCTTCTCCAAGAAATACCCAGTTTCCCCCTTCAAATAGGACCTTTTCACCCACAAATACCTGTTTTATCCCCAAAATAGACAGTTTTCTTCCTGACATGCCACATTTCTCCCAAACATATCACATCTTCTCCAAGAAATACCAGCTTTCCCCCTTCAAATAGGACCTTTTCACCGACAAATACCTCTTTTATCCCCAAAATAGGACAGTTTCCTCCAGAAATGCCTGATTTCTCCCAAACATATCACATCTTCTCCAAGAATTACCAGGTTTTCCCCTTCAAATAGGACCTTTTCACCCACAAAATACCTCTTTTATCCCCTAAATTGGACAGTTTCTTCCAGAAATGCCGCATTTCTCCCAAACATCTCACGTGTCCTCCAAGAAATACCAGGATTCCCTCCTGAAATAGGAACTTTTCTCCCACAAATACCACCCTTCACCCAAAAATAGGACATTTTCTTCCAGACATGCCACATTTCTCCAAATAGATCACATCTTCTCCAAGAAATACCAGCTGTCCCCCTTCAAATAGGATCTTTTCTCCCACAAATACCTCTTTTATCCCCAAAAGAGGACAGTTTCTTCCTGAAAGGCCACATTTCTCCCAAATATATCACATCATCTCCAAGAAATACCACGTTTCCCCCTTCCAATAGCACCTTTTCCCAAAAAAAACCTCTTTTATCCCCAAAAGAGGACAGTTTCTTCCAGGAATGCACATTTCTCCCAAATACATCACATCTTCTCCAAGAAATACCAGGGTTCCCCCTTCAAATAGGACCTTTTCACCCACAAATACCTCTTTTATCCCCAAAAGAGGACAGTTTTTTCCAGACATGCCACATTTCTCCCAAATATATCACATCTTCTCCAAGAAATACCAGGGTTCCCCTTTCAAATAGGAACTTTTCTCCCACAAATACCTCTTTTATCCCCAAAGAGGACAGTTTCTTCCAGAAATGCCACATTTCTCCCAAATATACACAACTTCTCCTAGAAATACCAGGTTTCCCCCTTGAATTAGGACCTTTTCTCCATGAAATACCTCGTTTATCCCCAAAATAGGACAGTTTCTTCCAGAAAGGCCACATTTCTCCCAAATATATATCATCTTCTCCAAGAAATACCAGGTTTCCCCCTTCAAATAGGACGTTTTCTACCACTAATACCTCTTTAATCCCCAAAAGAGGACAGTTTCTTCCAGAAATGCCACATTTCTCCCAAATATATCACATCTTCTCTATGAAATACCAGGATTCCTCCCTTCCAATAGGACCTTTCACCCACAAATACATCTTTAATTCCCAAAATAGGACAGTTTCTTCCTGACATGAAACATTTCCCCAAATATATCACATCTTCTCCAAGAAATACCAGGTTTCCCCCTTCAAATACGACCCTTATCACCCACAAATACCACTTTATTCCCCAAAATAGGACAGTTTCTGCCAGAAAGGCCACATTTCTCCCTAACATATCACATCTTCTCCAAGAAATACCAGCTTTCCCCCTTCAAATAGGACCTTTTCACCCACAAATACCTCTTTATCCCTCAAATAGGACAGTTTCTTCCAGACATGCCACATTTCTCCCAAATAGATCACATCTTCTCCAAGAAATACCTGCTTTCCCCCTTCAAATAGGACCTTTTCTCCCACAAATACCAGCCTTCTCCCCCCATATAGGACAGTTTCTTCCAGAAATGCACATTTCTCCCCCAAACATATCACATCTTCTCCAAGAAATACCAGCTTTCCCCCTTCAAATAGGAACTTTTCACCCACAAATACCTGTTTTATCCCCTAAATTGGACAGTTTCTTCCAGAAATGCCAAATTTCTCCCAAATATATCACATCTTCTCCAAGAAATACCAGGCTTTCCCCCTTCAAATAGGACCTTTTCACCCACTAATAGCAGGCTTCTCCCCCAAATAGGACAGTTTCTTCTAGAAAGGCCACATTTCTCCCAAATAGATCACATCTTCTCCAAGAAATACCAGGTTTCCCCCTTCAAATAGGACCTTTTCACCCACAAATACCTCTTTTATCCCCAAAAGAGGACAGTTTCTTCCAGACATGCCACATTTCTCCCAAATATATTCACATCTCCTTCAAGAAATACCAAGTTTCCCCCTTCATATAGGACCTTTTCTCCCACAAATAACTCTTTTATCCCCAAATCAGGACACTTTCTTCCAGAAATGCCACATTTCTCCCAGATATATCACATCTTCTCCAAGAAATACCAGCTTTCCCCCTTCAATTAGGACCTTTTCACCCACAAATACCTGTTTTATCCCAATAAGAGGACAGTTTCTTCTAGAAATGCCACATTTCTCCCAAACATATCTCATCTTCTCCAAGAAATACCACGTTTCCCCCTTCAAATAGGACCTTCTCACCCACAAATACCTCTTTTATCCCCAAAATAGGACAGTTTCTTCAGACATGCCACATTTCTCCCAAATATATCACATCTTCTCCAAGAAATACCAGGTTTCCCCCTTCAACTAGGACCTTTTCTCCCACAAATACCTCTTTTATCCCCAAAATAGGACAGTTTCTACCAGAAATGCCACATTTCTCCCAAATATATCACAACTCCTCCAAGAAATACCAGGTTTCCCTCTTCAATTAGGACCTTTTCTCCATGAAATACCTCTTTTATCCCCAAAATAGGACAGTTTCTTCCAGAAATGCCACATTTCTCCCAAACATATCACATCTTCTCCAAGAAATACCAGCTTTCCCCCTTCAAATAGGACCTTTTCACCCACAAAAAATTCTTTTATCCCCAAAATAGGACAGTTTCTTCCAGAAATGCCTGATTTCTCCCAAATATATCACATCTTCTCCAAGAAATACCAGCTTTCCCCCTTCAAATAGGACCTTTTCACCCACAAATACCACTTTATCCCTCAAATAGGACAGTTTCTTCCAGACATGCCACATTTCTCCCAAATATATCACATCTTCTCCAAGAAATACCAGGTTTCCCCCTTCAAATAGGACCTTTTCTCCCACAAATACCTGCCTTCTCCCCCCAAATAGGACAGTTTCTTCCAGAAATGCCACATTTCTCCCAAACATATCACATCTTCTCCAAGAAATACCAGGTTTCCCCCTTCAAATTGGACCTTTTCACCCACAAATACCTCTTTTATCCCAAAAAGAGGACAGTTTCTTCAAGAAATGCCACATTTCTCCCAAATATATCACATCTTCTCCAAGAAATACCAGCTTTCCCCAGGAAATAGGACCTTTTCAACCACTAATAGCAGGCTTCTTCCCCAAGTAGGACAGTTTCTTCTAGCAATGCCACATTTCTCCCAAATATATCACATCTTCTCCAAGAAATACCAGCTTTCCCCCTTCAAATAGGACCTTTTCACCCACAAATACCTCTTTTATCCCCAAAATAGGACAGTTTCTTCCAGACATGCCACATTTCGCCAAAATATTTCACATCTCCTTCAAGAAATACCAGCTTTCCCCCTTCAAATAGAAACTTTTCTACCACAAATACCTCTTTTATCCCCAAAACAGGACACTTTCTTCCATACTTGCCAGATTTCTCCCAAATATATCACATCTTCTCCAAGAAATACCAGGTTTCCCCCTTCAAATAGGACCTTTTCACCCACAAATACCTCTTTTATCCCCAAAATAGGACAGTTTCTTCCTGAAAGGCCATATTTCACCCAAATATATCACATCTTCTCCAAGAAATACCACGTTTCCCCCTTCAAATAGGACCTTTTCACCCACAAATACCTCTTTTATCCCCAAAAGAGGACAGTTTCTTCCAGGAATGCCACATTTCTCCCAAATATATCGCATCTTCTCCAAGAAATACCACGTTTCCCCCTTCAAATAGGACCATTTCTCCATGAAATACCTCTTTTATACCCAAAAGTGGACAGTTTCTTCCAGACATGCCACATTTCTCCCAAATATATCACATCTTCTCCAAGAAATACCAGGTTTCCCCCTTCAAATAGGACCTTTTCACCCACAAATACCTCTTTTATCCCCAAAATAGGACAGTTTCTTCCAGACATGCCAGATTTCTCCAAAATATATCACATCTTCTCCAAGAAATACCAGGTTTCCCCCTTCAAATACAAAGTTTTCACCCACAAATATCTCTTTTATCCCCAAAAGAGGACAGTTTCTTCCAGAAATGCCACATTTCTCCCAAATATACCACATCTTCTCCAAGAAATACCAGGATTCCCCCTTCAAATAGGACCTTTTCACCCACAAATACCTCTTTTATCCCCAAAAGAGGACAGTTTCTTCCTGACATGCCACATTTCTCCCAAATATATCACATCTTCTCCAAGAAATACCACGTTTCCCCCTTCAAATAGGACCTTTTCACCCAAAAATACCTCTTTTATCCCCAAAATAGAACAGTTTCTTCCGGACATGCCACATTTCTCCCAAATAGATCACATCTTCTCCAAGAAATACCTGCTTTCCCCCTTGAAAAGGACCTTTTCACCCACAAATACCTCTTTCATCCCCAAAATAGGACAGTTTCTTCCAGAACGGCCAGGTTTCTCCCAAATATATCACATCTTCTCCAAGAAATACCAGGTTTCCCTTTTCAAATAGGACCTTATCACCCACAAATACCTCTTTTATTCCCAAAAGAGGACAGTTTCTTCCAGAAATGCCACATTTCTCCCAAATATATCAAATCTCCAAGAAATACCAGGTTTCCTCCTGAAATAGGACCTTTTCACCCACTAATACCTGTTTTAACCCTTTTTCCATGCGACTTTTCGTTTTGGAGTGTTTATCCGATGCTACACTTCAGTATTCTGTGACGAATAGAGTAGAAGAGAAAAGCCCCACTAATAAGGCAGCTAGAAGGTCCAGTAGCCACACACATTGTGCTTTCAGGGAGGACGTTCCAGAAAGTCGAGAGTTGTGGCTTCTTTCCTGCGGAGAAAAAAACCCCTGTTTTCAGGCAATGCTGGACGCTGAATTCGCTCCTCTTCGGCATTTCAATACCGCTCCTTCGCTCTCGTGGCTCGAAAGCGGCACTCGCGCTGAACCGCTCCGGAGAGTCTGCAGTTGCTGTCCGGTCCATCGCGGTTCTGCCCGAGTGCCGCTTGCAGCCTTCAGCAGCGCTCTCGTTTCTCTCGGATGCCGGGAAAGAGCGACTTCAGCCGGATGCTTTGCTCCGACGAGTGAGCGGCTTCTTCTGCGCACATCGCAATGGAGAGCTTCTGACTTCTCCATGTGTCCATGCAGAATGCACTACGCTTCTCTCTCATTCTTATCCCTTTTTCCGAGCGACATTTCGTTTTGGAGTGTTTATCCGATGCTACACTTCAGCATTCTGTGACGAATAGAGTAGAAGAGAAAAGCCCCACTAATAAGGCAGCTAGAAGTTCGAGGAGCAACGCACGTAGTGTTTTCAGGGAGGACGTTCCAGAAAGTCGAGAGTTGTGGCTTCTTTCCTGCGGAGAGAAAAACCCCTGTTTTCAGGCAATGCAGTAGGCTGAATTCGCTCCTCTTCGGCATTTCAATACCGCTCCTTCGCTCTCGTGGCTCGAAAGCGGCACTCGCTCTGAACCGCTCCGGAGAGTCTGCAGTTGCTGTCCGGTCCATCGCGGTTCTGCCCGAGTGCCGCTTGCAGCCTTCAGCAGCGCTCTCGTTTCTCTCGGATGCCGGGAAAGAGCGACTTCAGCCGGATGCTTTGCTCCGACGAGTGAGCGGCTTCTTCTGCGCACATCGCAATGGAGAGCTTCTGACTTCTCCATGTGTCCATGCAGAATGCACTACGCTTCTCTCTCATTCTTATCCCTTTTTCCGAGCGACATTTCGTTTTGGAGTGTTTATCCGATGCTACACTTCAGCATTCTGTGACGAATAGAGTAGAAGAGAAAAGCCCCACTAATAAGGCAGCTAGAAGTTCGAGGAGCAACGCACGTAGTATTTTCAGGGAGGACGTTCCAGAAAGTCGAGAGTTGTGGCTTCTTTCCTGCGGAGAAAAAACCCCCTGTTTTCAGGCAATGCTGGACGCTGAATTCGCTCCTCTTCGGCATTTCAATACCGCTCCTTCGCTCTCGTGGCTCGAAAGCGGCACTCGCGCTGAACCGCTCCGGAGAGTCTGCAGTTGCTGTCCGGTCCATCGCGGTTCTGCCCGAGTGCCGCTTGCAGCCTTCAGCAGCGCTCTCGTTCCTCTCGGATGCCGGGAAAGAGCGACTTCAGCCGGATGCTTTTCTCCGACGAGTGAGCGGCTTCTTCTGCGCACATCGCAATGGAGAGCTTCTGACTTCTCCATGTGTCCATGCAGAATGCACTACGCTTCTCTCTCATTCTTATCCCTTTTTCCGAGCGACATTTCGTTTTGGAGTGTTTATCCGATGCTACACTTCAGCATTCTGTGACGAATAGAGTAGAAGAGAAAAGCCCCAATAATAAGGCAGCTAGAAGTTCGAGGAGCAACGCACGTAGTGCTTTCAGGGAGGACTTTCCAGAAAGTCGAGAGTTGTGGCTTCTTTCTGCGGAGAAAAAAGCCCCTGTTTTCAGGCAATGCAGTAGGCTGAATTCGCTCGTTCTCGACATAGGAATGCTACTCCTCCTCTCTCGTGGCTCGAAAGCGGCATTTGCGCTGAACCATACCGGACAGTCTGCAGTTGCAGACTACTGAATAGCCGGAAAACAGGGGGTTTTTTTTCCGCCGGAAAGAAGCCACAACTCTCGACTTTCTGGAACGTCCTCCCTGAAAGCACTACGTGTGTCGCTCCTCGAACTTCTAGCTGCCTTATTAGTGTGGTTTCCACTTCTACTCTATTCGTCACAGAATGCTGAAGTGTAGCATCGGATAAACACGCCAAACGAAATGTCGCTCGGAAAAAGGGATAAGAATGAGAGAGAAGCGTAGTGCATTCTGCATGGACAGAAGGAGAAGTCAGAAGCTCTCCATTGCGATGTGCGCAGAAGAAGCCGCTCACTCGTCGGAGCAAAGCATCCGGCTGAAGTCGCTCTTTCCCGGCATCCGAGAGAAACGAGAGCGCTGCTGAAGGCTGCAAGCGGCACTCGGGCAGAACCGCGATGGATCGGACAGCAACTGCAGACTCTCCGGAGCGGTTCAGCGCGAGTGCCGCTTTCGAGCCACGAGAGCGAAGGAGCGGTATTGAAATGCCGAAGAGGAGCGAATCAGCGTCCTGCATTGCCTGGAAACAGGGGATTTTTCTCCGCAGGAAAGAAGCCACAACTCTCGACTTTCTGGAACGTCCTCCCCGAAAGCACAACGTCTGTGGCTTCTGAAGCTTCTAGCTGCCTTATTAGTGGGGCTTTTCTCTTCTATTTTATTCGTCACAGAATGCTGAAGTGAAGCATCGGATAAACACTCCAAAACGAAAAGCCGCTCGGAACAAAGGGATAAAACAGGTATTTGTGGATGACAGGGTCCTAATTCAGGAGGAAACCTGGTATTTCTCGGAGATGTGATATGTTTGGGAGAAATGTGGCATTTCTGGAAGAAACTGTCCCTATTTTGGGATAAAAAAAAAAGGGATTTGTGGGAGAAAAGGTCCTATTTGAAGAGGGAAACCTGGTATTTCTTGGAGAAGATGTGATATATTTGGGAGAAATGTGGCCTTTCTGGAAGAAACTGTCCTCTTTTGGGGATAAAATAGGTATTTCATGGAGAAAAGGTCCTATATGATGGGAAACGTGGAATTCTTGGAGGAGTTGTGATATATTTGGGAGAAATGTGGCATTTCTGGAAGAAAACTGTTCTATTTTGGGGATAAAAGAGGTATTTGTGGTGAAAAGGTCCTATTTGAAGGGGGGAAACCTGGTATTTCTTGGAGAAGATGTGATATATTTTGAAGAAATGTGGCCTTTCTGGAAGAAACTGTCCTCTTTTGGGATAAAAGAGGTATTTGTGGGTGAAAAGGTCCTAATTGAAGGGGGAAAGCTGGTATTTCTTGGAGAAGATGTGATATATTTGGGTGATATGTGGCCTTTCTGAAAGAAAATGTCCTATTTGGGGGGAGAAGGCTGGTATTTGTTCGGAGAAAGGTCCTATTTCAGGAGGAATCCTGGTATTTCTTGGAGGAGATGTGATCTATTTGGGAGAAATCTGGCATGTCTGGAAGAAACTGTCCTCTTTTGGGGATAAAAGAGGTATTTGTGGGTGAAAAGGTCCTATTTGAAGGGGGACTCCTGGTATTTCTTGGAGAAGATGTGATATATTTGGGAGAAATGTGGCATTTCTGGAAGAAACTATCCTCTTTTGGGGATAAAAGAGGTATTTGGGAGAAAAGGTCCTATTTGAAGGGGGAACCCTGGTATTTCTTGGAGAAGATGTGATATATTTGGGAGAAATGTGGCATGTCTGGAAGAAACTGTCCTATTTTGTGGATAAAAGAGGTATTTGTGGTTGAAAAGGTCCTATTTGAAGGGGGAAAAGCTGGTATTTCTTGGAGAAGATGTGATATATTTGGGAGAAATGTGGCATGTCTGGAAGAAGCTGTCCTATTTTGGGGATCAAACAGGTATTTGTGGGTGAAAAGGTCCTATTTGAAGGGGGAAACCTGGTATTTCTTGGAGAAGATGTGATCTATTTGGGAGAAATGTGGCCTTTCTGGAAGAAAATGTCCAATTTGGGGGGAGAAGGCTGGTAGTTTTCGGTGAGAAGGTCCTATTTCAGGAGGAATCCTGGCATTTCTTGGAGAAGATGTGATATATTTGGGAGAAATGTGGCCTTTCTGGAAGAAAATGTCCAATTTGTGGGGAGAAGGCTGGTAGTTCTGGGTGAGAAGGTCCTATTTCAGGAGGAAACCTGGCATTTCGTGGAGAAGATGTGATATATTTGGGAGAAATGTGGCCTATCCGGAAGAAACTGTCCTCTTTTGGGGATAAAAGAGGTATTAGTGGTTGAAAAGGTCCTATTTGAAGGGGGAACGCTGGTATTTCTTGGAGAAGATGTGATATATTTGGGAGAAATGTGGCATTTCTGGAAGAAAATGTCGAATTTTGGGCATAATACAGGTATTTGTGGGTGAAAAGGTCCTATTTCCAGGGGGAAACCTGGTATTTCTTGGAGAAGATGTGATATATTTGGGAGAAATCTGGCATTTCTGGAAGAAACTGTCGTATTTTGGGCATAAAACAGGTATTTGTGGGTGAAAAGGTCCTATTTGAAGGGGAAAACCTGTTATTTCTTGGAGAAGATGTGATATATTTGGGAGAAATGTGGCATTTCTGGAAGAAACTGTCCTCTTTTGGGGATAAAAGAGGTATTTCATGGAGAAAAGGTCCTATTTGAAGGGGGAAGCCTGGTATTTCTTGGAGAAGATATGATTTATTTGGGAGAAATGAGGCATTTCTGGAAGAAAATGTCCAATTTCTGGGGAGAGGGCTGGTAGTTGTGGGTGAGAAGGTCCAATTTCAGGAGGAATCCTGGTATTTCTTGGAGAAGATGTGATATATTTGGGAGAAATGTGGCATTTCTGGAAGAAACTGTGCTCTTTTGGGGATAAAAGAGGTATTTGTGGGTGAAAAGGTCGTATTTGAAGGGGGAAAGCTGGTATTTCTTGGAGAAGATGTGATCTATTTGGGAGAAATGTGGCATTTCTGGAAGAAACTGTCCTCTTTTGGGGATAAAAGAGGTATGTGTGGGTGAAAAGGTCCTATTTGAAGGGGGAAACCTGGTATTTCTTGGAGAAGATGTGATATATTTGGGAGAAATGTGGCATTTCTGGAAGAAACTGTCCAATTTGAGGGATAAAACAGGTATTTGTTGGTGAAAAGGTCCTATTTGAAGTTGGAAACCTGGTATTTCTTGGAGAAGATGTGATATATTTGGGAGAAATGTGGCATGTCTGGAAGAAACTGTCCTCGTTTGGGGATAAAAGAGGTATTTGTGGGTGAAAAGGTCCTATTTGAAGGGGGAAACCTGGTATTTCTTGGAGAAGATGTGGTATATTTGGGAGAAATGTGGCATTTCTGGAAGAAACTGTCCTATTTTGGGGATAAAACAGGTATTTGTGGGCGAAAACGTTGTATTTGAAGGGGGAAACCTGTTATTTCTTGTAGAAGATGTGATATATTTGGGAGAAATCTGGCATTTCTGGAAGAAACTGTCCTATTTTGAGGATAAAAGAGGTATTTGTGGGTGAAAAGGTCCAATTTGAAGATGGAAAGCTAGTTGTTCTTGGAGAAGATGTGATATATTTGGGAGAAATGTGGCATGTCTGGAAGAAACTGTCCTCTTTTGGGGATAAAAGAGGTATGTGTGGGTGAAAAGGTCCTATTTGAAGGGGGAAACCTGGTATTTCTTGGAGAAGATGTGATCTATTTGGGGGAAATCTGGCATTTCTGGAAGAAACTGTCCTCTTTTGGGGATAAAAGAGGTATTTGTGGGTGAAAAGGTCCTATTTGAAGGGGGAAACGTGGTATTTCTTGGAGAAGATATGATATATTTGGGTGAAATGTGGCATTTCTGGAAGAAACTGTCCTATTTGGGGGAGAAGCCTGCTATTAGTGGGTGAAAAGGTCCTATTTCCTGGGGAAAGCTGGTATTTCTTGGAGAAGATGTGATATATTTCGGAGAAATGTGGCATTTCTGGAAGAAACTGTCCTCTTTTGGGGATAAAACAGGTATTTGTGGGTGAAAACGTTGTATTTGAAGGGGGAAACCTGTTATATCTTGTAGAAGATGTGATATTTTTGGGAGAAATCTGGCATTTCTGGAAGAAACTGTCCTATTTTGAGGAAAAAAAAGAGGTATTTGTGGGTGAAAAGGTCCAATTTGAAGTTGGAAAGCTAGTAGTTCTTGGAGAAGATGTGATATATTTGGGAGAAATGTGGCATGTCTGGAAGAAACTGTCCTCTTTTGGGGATAAAAGAGGTATGTGTGGGTGAAAAGGTCCTATTTGAATGGGGAAACCTGGTATTTCTTGGAGAAGATGTGATCTATTTGGGAGAAATCTGGCATTTCTGGAAGAAACTATCCTCTTTTGGGGATAAAAGAGGTATTTGTGGGTGACAAGGTCCTATTTGAAGGGGGAAACCTGGTATTTCTTGGAGAAGATGTGATCTATTTTGGAGAAATGTGGCATTTCTGGAAGAAACTGTCCTCTTTTGGGGATAAAAGAGGTATTTGTGGGTGAAAAGGTCCTATTTGATGGGGGAAACCTGGTATTTCTTGGAGAAGATGTGATTTATTTGGGAGAAATGTGGCATTTCTGGAAGAAACTGTCCTCTTTTGGGGATAAAAGAGGTATTTGTGGGTGAAAAGGTCCTATTTGAAGGGGGAAACGTGGTATTTCTTGGAGAAGATGTGATATATTTAGGAGAAATCTGGCATTTCTGGAAGAATATGTCCAATTTGAGGGATAAAACAGGTATTTGTTGGTGAAAAGGTCCTATTTGAAGGGGGAAACGTGGTATATCTTGGAGAAGATGTGATATATTTGGGAGAAATGTGGCATGTCTGGAAGAAACTGTCCTATTTTCGGGATAAAAGAGGTATTTGTGGGTGAAAAGGTCCTATCTGAAGGGGGAAACCTGGTATTTCTTGGAGAAGATGTGGTATATTTGGGAGAAATGTGGCATTTCTGGAAGAAACTGTCCTCTTTTGGGGATAAAAGAGGTATTTGTGGGTGAAAACGTTGTATTTGAAGGGGGAAACCTGGTATTTCTTGTAGAAGATGTGATATATTTGGGAGAAATCTGGCATTTCTGGAAGAAACTGTCCTATTTTGGGGATAAAAGAGGTATTTGTGGGTGAAAAGGTCCTATTTGAAGTTGGAAAGCTGGTATTTCTTGGAGAAGATGTGATCTATTTGGGAGAAATGTGGCATTTCTGGAAGAAACTGTCCTCTTTTGGGGATAAAAGAGGTATTTGTGGGAGATAAGGTCCTATTTGAAGGGGGAAACGTGGTATTTCTTGGAGAAGATGTGATATATTTGGGAGAAATGTGGCATGTCGGGACGAAACTGTCCTATTTTGGGGATCAAACAGGTATTATTGGGTGAAAACGTTGTATTTGAAGGGGGAAACCTGTTATTTCTTGGAGAAGAGGTGATATATTTGGGAGAAATGTGGCATTTCTGGAAGAAACTCTCCTCTTTTGGGGATAAAACAGGTATTTGTGGGTGAAAAGTTCCTATTTGAAGGGGGAAAGCTGGTATTTCTTGGAGAAGATGTGATATATTTGGGAGAAATGTGGCATGTCTGGAAGAAAATGTCCAATTTGGGGGGAGAAGGCTGGTAGTTTTCGGTGAGAAGGTCCTATTTCAGGAGGAATCCTGGTATTTCTTGGAGAAGATGTGATATATTTGGGAGAAATGTGGCATTTCTGGAAGAAAATGTCCAATTTGGGGGGAGAAGGCTGGTAGTTTTGGGTGAGAAGGACCTATTTCAGGAGGAATCCAGGAATTTCTTGGAGAAGATGTGATATATTTGGGAGAAATGTGGCCTTTCTGGAAGAAACTGTCCTCTTCTGGGGATAAAAGAGGTATTAGTGGTAGAAAAGGTCCTATTTGAAGGGGGAAACCTGGTATTTCTTGGAGAAGATGTGATATATTTGGGAGAAATCAGGCATTTCTGGAAGAAACTGTCCTATTTTGGAGATAAAACAGGTATTTGTGGTTGAAAAGGTCCTATTTGAAGGGGGAAAGCTGGTATTTCTTGGAGAAGATGTGATATGTTTGGGAGAAATGTGGCATGTGTGGAAGAAACTGTCCTCATTGGGGATAAAAGAGGTATTTGTGGGTGAAAATGTCCTATTTGAAGGGGGAAACCTGGTATTTCTTGGAGAAGATGTGATATATTTGGGAGAAATGTGGCATTTCTGGAAGAAACTGTCCTATTTTCGGGATAAAAGAGGTATTTGTGGGTGAAAAGTTCCTATTTGAAGGGGGAAAGCTGGTATTTCTTGGAGAAGATGTGATTTATTTGGGAGAAATGTGGCATTTCTGGAAGAAACTGTCCTCTTTTGGGGATAAAAGCGGTATTTGTGGGTGAAAAGGTCCTATTTGAAGGGGGAAACGTGGTATTTCTTGGAGAAGATGTGATATGTTTGGGAGAAATGTGGCATTTCTGGAAGAAACTGTCCTCTTTTGGGGATAAAAGAGGTATTTGTGGGTGAAAAGTTCCTATTTGAAGGGGGAAACGTGGTATTTCTTGGAGAAGATGTGATATATTTGGGAGAAATGTGGCATTTCTGAAAGAAAATGTCCTGTTTTGGGGATAAAAGAGGTATTTGTGGGAGAAAATGTCCTATTTGAAGGGGGAAACGTTGTATTTCTTGGAGGAGATGTGATCTATTTGGGAGAAATGTGGCATGTCTGGAAGAAACTGTCCTCTTTTGGGTATAAAACAGGTACATGTGGGTGAAAAGGTCCTATTTGAAGGGGGAAACCTGGTATTTCTTGGAGAAGATGTGATCTATTTGGGAGAAATTTGGCATGTCTTGAAGAAACTGTCCTCTTTTGGGGATACAAGTGGTATTTGTGGGTGAAAATGTCCTATTTCAAGGAGGAAACGTGGTATTTCTTGGAGAAGATGTGATATGTTTGGGAGAAATGTGGCCTTTCTGGCAGACACTGTCCTATTTTGGGGATAAAAGTGGAATTTGTGGGTGATAAGGTCCTATTTGAAGGGGGAAACCTGGTATTTCTTGGAGAAGATATGATATATTTGGGAGAAATGTGGCATTTCTGGAAGAAACTGTCCTCTTTTGGGGATAAAAGAGGTATTTGTGGGTGAAAAGGTCCTATTTGAAGGGGGAAACCTGTTATTTCTTGGAGAAGATGTGATATATTTGGGAGAAATCTGCATTTCTGGAAGAATATGTCCAATTTGAGGGATAAAACAGGTATTTGTTGGTGAAAAGGTCCTATTTGAAGGGGGAAAGCTGGTATTTCTTGGAGAAGATGTGATATATTTGGGAGAAATGTGGCATTTCTGGAAGAAACTGTCCTCTTTTGGGGATAAAAGAGGTATTTGTGGGTGAAAAGGTCCTATTTGAAGGGGTAAAGCTGGTATTTCTTGGAGAAGATGTGGTGTATTTGGGAGAAATGTGGCATTTCTGGAAGAAACTGTCCTCTTTTGGGGATAAAAGAGGTATTTGTGGGTGATAAGGTCCTATTTGAAGGGGGTATCCTGTTATTTCTTGGAGAAGATGTGATATGTTTGGGTGAAATGTGGCATTTCTGGAAGAAACTGTACTCTTTTGGGGATAAAAGAGGTATTTGTAGGTGAAAAGGACCCATTTGAAGGGGGAAACCTGTTATTTCTTGGAGAAGATGTGATCTATTTGGGAGAAATGTGGCCTTTCTGGAAGAAAATATCCTATTTGGGGGGAGAAGGCTGGTATTTGTGGGAGAAAAGGTCCTATTTCAGGAGGAATCCTGGTATTTCTTGGAGGAGATGTGATCTATTTGGGAGAAATCTGGCATTTCTGGAAGAAACTGTCCTCTTTTGGGGATAAAGAGGTATTTGTGGTTGAAAAGGTCCTATTTGAAGGGGGAAACCTGGTATTTCTTGGAGAAGATGTGATGTATTTGGGAGAAATGTGGCCTTTCTGGAAGAAACTGTCCTCTTTTGGGGATAAAAGAGGTATTTGTGGGTGAAAATTTCCTATTTGAAGGGGGAAAGCTGGTATTTCTTGGAGAAGATGTGATCTATTTGGGAGAAATGTGGCATTTGTGGAAGAAACTGTCCTATTTGGGGGGAGAAGGCTGGTAGTTGTGGGAGAAATGGTCCTATTTCAGGAGCAATCCTGGTATTTCTTGGAGGAGATGTGATATGTTTGGGAGAAATGTGGCATTTCTGGAAGAAACTGTCCTCTTTTGGGGATAAAACAGGTATTTGTGGGTGAAAAGGTCCTATTTGAAGGGGGAAACCTGGTATTTCTTGAAGAAGATGTGATATGTTTGGGAGAAATCGGGCATTTCTGGAAGAAACTGTCCTCTTTTGGGGATAGAACAGGTATTTGTGTGTGAAAAGGTCCTATTTGAAGGGGGAAACCTGGTATTTCTTGGAGAAGATATGATATATTTGGGAGAAATGTGGCATTTCTGGAAGAAACTGTCCTCTTTTGGGGATAAAACAGGTATTTGTGGGTGAAAAGGTCCTATTTGAAGGGGGAAACCTGGTATTTCTTGGAGAAGATGTGATCTATTTGGGAGAAATGTGGCATTTCTGGATGAATATGACCAATTTGAGGGATAAAACAGGTATTTGTGGTTGAAAAGGTCCTATTTGAAGGGGGAAACCTGGTATTTCTTGAAGGAGATGTGATATATCTGGGAGAAATGTGGCATGTCTGGAAGAAACTGTCCTCTTTTGGGGATAAAAGAGGTATTTGTGGGTGATAAGGTCCTATTTGAAGGGGGAAACGTGGTATTTCTTGGAGAAGATGTGGTATATTTGGGAGACATGTGGCATTTCTGGCAGAAACTGTCCTCTTTTGGGGATAAAAGAGGTATTTGTGGGTGAAAAGGTCCTATTTGAAGGGGCAACCCTGGTATTTCTTGGAGAAGATGTGATATATTTGGGAGAAATGTGGCATGTCTGGAAGAAGCTGTCCTATTTTGGGGATAAAAGAGGTATTTGTGGGTGAAAAGGTCCTATTTGAAGGGGGAAACCTGGTATTTCTTGGAGAAGATGTGATCTATTTGGGAGAAAAGTGGCATTTCTGGAAGAAACTGTCCTCTTTTGGGGATAAAAGAGGTATTTGTGGGTTAAAAGTTCCTATTTGAAGGGGGAAAGCTGGTATTTCTTGGAGAAGATATGATATATTTGGGAGAAATGTGGCATTTCTGGAAGAAACTGTCCTCTTTTGGGGATAAAAGAGGTATTTCATGGAGAAAAGGTCCTAATTCAAGGGGGAAACCTGGTATTTCTTGGAGAAGATGTGATGTATTTGGGAGAAATGTGGCATTTCTGGAAGAAATGGTCGTATTTTGGGGATAAAACAGGTATTTGTGGTTGAAAAGGTCCTATTTGAAGGGGGAAACCTGTTATTTCTTGGAGAAGATGTGATATATTTGGGAGAAATGTGGCATTTCTGGAAGAAACTGTCCTCTTTTGGGGATAAAAGAGGTATTTGTGGGTGATAAGGTCCTATTTGAAGGGGGAAACCTGGTATTTCTTGGAGAAGATGTGATATATTTGGGAGAAATGAGGCATTTCTGGAAGAAAATGTCCAATTTGTGGGGAGAAGGCTGGTAGTTGTGGGTGAGAAGGACCTATTTCAGGAGGAATCCTGGTATTTTTTGGAGAAGATGTGATATATTTGGGAGAAATGTGGCATGTCTGGAAGAAACTGTCCTCTTCTGGGTATAAAAGAGGTATGTGTGGGTGAAAAGGTCCTATTTGAAGGGGGAACCCTGGTATTTCTTGGAGAAGATGTGATATATTTGGGAGAAATGTGGCATGTCTGGAAGAAACGGTCCTCTTTTGGGGATAAAAGAGGTATGTGTGGGTGAAAAGGTCCTATTTCCAGGGGAAAACCTGGTATTTCTTGGAGAAGATGTGATCTATTTGGGAAAAATCGGGCATTTCTGGAAGAATATGTCCAATCTGAGAGATAAAACAGGTATTTGTGGGTGAAAAGGTCCTATTTGAAGGGGGAAACCTGGTATTTCTTGGAGAAGATGTGATCTATTTGGGAGAAATGTGGCATGTCTGGAAGAAACTGTCCTCTTTTGGGGATAAAAGAGGTATTTGTGGGTGAAAAGGTCGTATTTGAAGGGGGAAACCTGGTAATTCTATGAGAAGATGAGGTATATTTGGGAGAAATGTGGCATGTCTGGAAGAAACTGTCCTCTTTTGGTGATAAAACAGGTATTTGTGTGTGAAAGCGTTATATTTGAAGGGGGAAACCTGTTATTTCTAGGAGAAGATGTGTTATAATTGGGAGAAATCTGGCATTTCTGGAAGAAACTGTCCTATTTTGGGGATAAAAGAGGTATTTGTGGGTGAAAAGGTCCTATTTGAAGGGGGAAAGCTGGAATTTCTTGGAGAAGATGTGATCTATTTGGGAGAAATGTGGCATTTCTGGAAGAAACTGTCCTATTTTGGGGATAAAACAGGTATTTGTGGGTGAAAAGGTCCTATTTGAAGGGGGAAAGCTGTTATTTCTTGGAGAAGATGTGGTATATTTGGGCGACATGTGGCATTTCTGGAAGAAACTGTTTTCTTTTGTGGATCAAAGAGGTATTTGTGGGTGAAAAGGTCCTATTTGAAGGGGCAACCCTGTTATTTCATGGAGAAGATGTGATATATTTGGGAGAAATGTGGCATGTCTGGAAGAAGCTGTCCTTTTTTTGGGGATAAAACAGGTATTTGTGGGTGAAAAGGTCCTATTTGAAGGGGGAAACTTGGTATTTCTTGGAGAAGATGTGATATATTTGGGAGAAATGTGGCATTTCTGGAAGAAACTGTCCTCTTTTGGGGATAAAACAGGTATTTGTGGGAGAAAAGGTCCTATCTGAAGGGGGAAACCTGGTATTTCCTGGAGAAGATGTGATGTATTTGGGAGAAATGTGGCCTTTCTTGAAGAAAATGTCCAATTTGGGGGGAGAAGGCTGGTAGTTTTGGGTGAGAAGGCCCTATTTCAGGAGGAATCCTGGTATTTCTTGGAGAAGATGTGATATATTTGGGAGAAATGTGGCATTTCTGGAAGAAAATGTCCAATTTGGGGGGAGAAGGCTGGTAGTATTCGGTGAGAAGATCCTATTTCAGGAGGAATCCTGGTATTTCTTGGAGAAGATGTGATATATTTGGGAGAAATGTGGCCTTTCTGGAAGAAAATTACCTCTTTTGGGGATAAAAGAGGTATTTGTGGTTGAAAAGGTCCTATTTGAAGGGGGAAAGCTGGTATTTCTTGGAGAAGATATGATCTATTTGGGAGAAATGTGGCATTTCTGGAAGAAAATGTCCTCTTTTGGGGATAAAAGAGGTATTTCATGGAGAAAAGTTCCTAATTGAAGGGGGAAACCTGGTATTTCTTGGAGAAGATGTGATATATTTGGGAGAAATGTGGCATTTCTGGAAGAAACTGTCGTATTTTGGGGATAAAACAGGTATTTGTGGTTGAAAAGGTCCTATTTGAAGGGGGAACCCTGGTATTTCTTGGAGAAGATGTGATCTATTTGGGAGAAATGTGGCATGTCAGGAAGAAACTGTCCTCTTTTGGGGATAAAAGAGGTATTTGTGGGTGAAAAGGTCCTATTTGAAGGGGGAAACCTGGTATTTCTTGGAGAAGATGTGATATATTTGGGAGAAATGAGGCATTTCTGGAAGAAAATGTCCAATTTGTGGGGAGAAGGCTGGTAGTTGTGGGTGAGAAGGACCTATTTCAGGAGGAATCCTGGTATTTCTTGGAGAAGATGTGATCTATTTGGGAGAAATGTGGCATGTCTGGAAGAAACTGTCCTCTTTTGGGTATAAAAGAGGTATGTGTGGGTGAAAAGGTCCTATTTGAAGGGGGAACCCTGGTATTTCTTGGAGAAGATGTGATATATTTGGGAGAAATGTGGCATGTCTGGAAGAAACGGTCCTCTTTTGGGGATAAAAGAGGTATGTGTGGGTGAAAAGGTCCTATTTCCAGGGGAAAACCTGGTATTTCTTGGAGAAGATGTGATCTATTTGGGAAAAATCGGGCATTTCTGGAAGAATATGTCCAATCTGAGAGATAAAACAGGTATTTGTGGGTGAAAAGGTCCTATTTGAAGGGGGAAACCTGGTATTTCTTGGAGAAGATGTGATCTATTTGGGAGAAATGTGGCATGTCTGGAAGAAACTGTCCTCTTTTGGGGATAAAAGAGGTATTTGTGGGTGAAAAGGTCGTATTTGAAGGGGGAAACCTGGTAATTCTATGAGAAGATGAGGTATATTTGGGAGAAATGTGGCATGTCTGGAAGAAACTGTCCTCTTTTGGTGATAAAACAGGTATTTGTGTGTGAAAGCGTTATATTTGAAGGGGGAAACCTGTTATTTCTAGGAGAAGATGTGTTATAATTGGGAGAAATCTGGCATTTCTGGAAGAAACTGTCCTATTTTGGGGATAAAAGAGGTATTTGTGGGTGAAAAGGTCCTATTTGAAGGGGGAAAGCTGGAATTTCTTGGAGAAGATGTGATCTATTTGGGAGAAATGTGGCATTTCTGGAAGAAACTGTCCTATTTTGGGGATAAAACAGGTATTTGTGGGTGAAAAGGTCCTATTTGAAGGGGGAAAGCTGTTATTTCTTGGAGAAGATGTGGTATATTTGGGCGACATGTGGCATTTCTGGAAGAAACTGTTTTCTTTTGTGGATCAAAGAGGTATTTGTGGGTGAAAAGGTCCTATTTGAAGGGGCAACCCTGTTATTTCATGGAGAAGATGTGATATATTTGGGAGAAATGTGGCATGTCTGGAAGAAGCTGTCCTTTTTTTGGGGATAAAACAGGTATTTGTGGGTGAAAAGGTCCTATTTGAAGGGGGAAACTTGGTATTTCTTGGAGAAGATGTGATATATTTGGGAGAAATGTGGCATTTCTGGAAGAAACTGTCCTCTTTTGGGGATAAAACAGGTATTTGTGGGAGAAAAGGTCCTATCTGAAGGGGGAAACCTGGTATTTCCTGGAGAAGATGTGATGTATTTGGGAGAAATGTGGCCTTTCTTGAAGAAAATGTCCAATTTGGGGGGAGAAGGCTGGTAGTTTTGGGTGAGAAGGCCCTATTTCAGGAGGAATCCTGGTATTTCTTGGAGAAGATGTGATATATTTGGGAGAAATGTGGCATTTCTGGAAGAAAATGTCCAATTTGGGGGGAGAAGGCTGGTAGTATTCGGTGAGAAGATCCTATTTCAGGAGGAATCCTGGTATTTCTTGGAGAAGATGTGATATATTTGGGAGAAATGTGGCCTTTCTGGAAGAAAATTACCTCTTTTGGGGATAAAAGAGGTATTTGTGGTTGAAAAGGTCCTATTTGAAGGGGGAAAGCTGGTATTTCTTGGAGAAGATATGATCTATTTGGGAGAAATGTGGCATTTCTGGAAGAAAATGTCCTCTTTTGGGGATAAAAGAGGTATTTCATGGAGAAAAGTTCCTAATTGAAGGGGGAAACCTGGTATTTCTTGGAGAAGATGTGATATATTTGGGAGAAATGTGGCATTTCTGGAAGAAACTGTCGTATTTTGGGGATAAAACAGGTATTTGTGGTTGAAAAGGTCCTATTTGAAGGGGGAACCCTGGTATTTCTTGGAGAAGATGTGATCTATTTGGGAGAAATGTGGCATGTCAGGAAGAAACTGTCCTCTTTTGGGGATAAAAGAGGTATTTGTGGGTGAAAAGGTCCTATTTGAAGGGGGAAACCTGGTATTTCTTGGAGAAGATGTGATATATTTGGGAGAAATGAGGCATTTCTGGAAGAAAATGTCCAATTTGTGGGGAGAAGGCTGGTAGTTGTGGGTGAGAAGGACCTATTTCAGGAGGAATCCTGGTATTTCTTGGAGAAGATGTGATCTATTTGGGAGAAATGTGGCATGTCTGGAAGAAACTGTCCTCTTTTGGGGATAAAAGAGGTATTTGTGGGTGAAAAGGTCCTATTTGAAGGGGGAAACCTGGTAATTCTATGAGAAGATGTGGTATATTTGGGAGAAATGTGGCATTTCTGGAAGAAACTGTCCTCTTTTGGGGATAAAACAGGTATTTGTGGGTGAAAAGGTCCTATTTCAAGGGGGAAACCTGTTATTTCTTGGAGAAGATGTGATCTATTTGGGAGAAATGTGGCATTTCTGGAAGAAACTGTCCTCTTTTGGGGATAAAAGAGGTATTTGTGGGTGAAAAGGTCCTATTTGAAGGGGGAAACCTGTTATTTCTTGGAGAAGATGTGATCTATTTGGGAGAAATGTGGCATTTCTGGAAGAAACTGTCCTCTTTTGGGGATAAAAGAGGTATTTGTGGGTGAAAAGGTCCTATTTGAAGGGGGAAACCTGGTATTTCTTGGAGAAGATGTGATATATGTGGGAGAAATGTGGCATGTCTGTAAGAAGCTGTCCTATTTTGGGGATAAAACAGGTATTTGTGGGTGAAAAGGTCCTATTTGAAGGGGGAATCCTGGTATTTCTTGGAGAAGATGTGATATATTTGGGAGAAATGTGGCCTTTCTGGCAGAAACTGTCCTCTTTTGGGGATAAAACAGGTATTTGTGGGAGAAAAGGTCCTATCTGAAGGGGGAAACCTGGTATTTCCTGGAGAAGATGTGATCTATTTGGGAGAAATGTGGCCTTTCTGGAAGAAAATGTCCAATTTGGGGGGAGAAGGCTGGTAGTTTTGGGTGAGAAGGTCCTATTTCAGGAGGAATCCTGGTATTTCTTGGAGAAGATGTGATATATTTGGGAGAAATGTGGCATGTCTGGAAGAAAATGTCCAATTTGGGGGGAGAAGGCTGGTAGTTTTGGGAGAGAAGGTCCTATTTCAGGAGGAATCCTGGCATTTCTTGGAGAAGATGTGATATATTTGGGAGAAATGTGGCATGTCAGGAAGAAACTGTCCTCTTTTGGGGATAAAAGATGTATTAGTGGTTGAAAAGGTCCTATTTGAAGGGGGAAAGCTGGTATTTCTTGGAGAAGATGTGATCTATTTGGGAGAAATCTGGCATTTCTGGAAGAAAATGTCCTCTTTTGGGGATAAAAGAGGTATTTCATGGAGAAAAGGTCCTAATTCAAGTGGGAAACCTGGTATTTCTTGGAGAAGATGTGATATATTTGGGAGAAATGTGGCATTTCTGGAAGAAACTGTCCTCTTTTGAGGATAAAACAGGTATTTGTGGTTGAAAAGATCCTATTTGAAGGGGGAAACCTCTTATTTCTTGGTGAAGATGTGATCTATTTGGGAGAAATGTGGCATTTCTGGAAGAAAATGTCCAATTTGTGGGGAGAAGGCTGGTAGTTTTGGGTGAGAAGGTCCTATTTCAGGAGCAATTCTGGTATTTCTTGGAGAAGATGTGATATATTTGGGAGAAATGTGGCATTTCTGGAAGAAACTGTCCTCTTTTGGGGATAAAAGTGGTATTTGTGGGTGAAATGGTCCTATTTGAAGGGGGAACCCTGGTATTTCCTGGAGAAGATGTGATCTATTTGGGAGAAATGTGGCCTTTCTGGAAGAAACTGTCCTCTTTTGGGGATAAAAGAGGTATGTGTGGGTGAAAAGGTCCTATTTGAAGGCGGAAACGTGGTATTTCTTGGAGAAGATGTGATATATTTGGGAGAAATGTGGCATTTCTGGAAGAAACTGTCCTCTTTTGGGGATAAAACAGGTATTTTTGGGTGAAAACGTTGTATTTGAAGGGGGAAACCTGTTATTTCTTGGAGAAGATGTGATATATTTGGGAGAAATGTGGCATTTCTGGAAGAAACTGTCCTGTTTTGGGGATAAAAGAGGTATTTGTGGGTGATAAGGTCCTATTTGAAGGGGGAAACCTGGTATTTCTTGGAGAAGATGTGATCTATTTGGGAGAAAAGTGGCATTTCTGGAAGAAACTGTCCTCTTTTGGGGATAAAAGAGGTATTTGTGGGTGATAAGGTCCTATTTGAAGGGGCAACCCTGGTATTTCTTGGAGAAGATGTGATATATTTGGGAGAAATGTGGCATGTCTGGAAGAAGCTGTCCTCTTTTGGGGATAAAAGAGGTATTTGTGGGTGAAAAGGTCCTATTTGAAGGGGGAAAGCTGTTATTTCTTGGAGAAGATGTGATATATTTTGGAGAAATGTGGCATTTCTGGAAGAAACTGTCCTCTTTTGGGGATAAAACAGGTTTTTGTGGGAGAAAAGGTCCTATTTCAAGGGGGAAACCTGGTATTTCCTGGAGAAGATGTGATATATTTGGGAGAAATGTGGCCTTTCTGGAAGGAAATGTCCAATTTGGGGGGAGAGGGCTGGTAGTTTTGGGTGAGAAGGTCCTATTTCAGGAGGAATCCTGGTATTTCTTGGAGAAGATGTGATCTATTTGGGAGAAATGTGGCCTTTCCGGAAGAAAATGTCCAATTTGGGGGGAGAAGGCTGGTAGTTTTGGGTGAGAAGGTCCTATTTCAGGAGGAATCCTGGCATTTCTTGGAGAAGATGTGATATATTTGGGAGAAATGTGGCATGTCAGGAAGAAACTGTCCTCTTTTGGGGATAAAACAGGTATTTGTGGGTGAAAACTTTGTATTTGAAGGGGGAAACCTCTTATTTCTTGGAGAAGATGTGTTATATTTGGGAGAAATGTGGCATTTCTGGAAGAAACTGTCCTCTTTTGTGGATAAAAGAGGTATTTGTGGTTGAAAAGGTCCTATTTGAAGGGGGAAACCTGGTATTTCTTGGAGAAGATGTGATCTATTTGGGAGAAATGTGGCATTTCCGGAACAAAGTGTCCTGTTTTGGGGATAAAACAAGTATTTGTGGGAGAAAAGGTCCTATTTGAAGGGGGAAAGCTGGTATTTCTATAAGGAGATGAGATATATTTGGGAGAAATGTGGCATGTCTGGAAGAAACTGTCCTATTTTGGGGATAAAAGAGGTATTAGTGGTTGAAAAGGTCCTATTTGACGGGGGAAACCTGGTATTTCTTGGAGAAGGTGTGATATATTTGGGAGAAATCTGGCATTTCTGGAAGAAACTGTCCTATTTGGGGGGAGAAGCCTGCTATTAGTGGGTGAAAAGGTCCTATCTGAAGGGGGAAACCTGGTATTTCTTGGAGAAGATGTGATATATTTGGGAGAAATGTGGCCTTTCTGGAAGAAAATGTCCTATTTGGGGGGAGAAGGCTGGAACTTGTGGGAGAAAAGGTCCTATTTCAGGAGGAATCCTGGTATTTCTTGGAGGAGATGTGATATGTTTGGGAGAAATGTGGCCTTTCTGGAAGAAACTGTCCTCTTTTGGGGATAAAAGAGGTATTTGTGGGTGACAAGGTCGTATTTGAAGGGGGAAACCTGGTATTTCTTGGAGAAGATGTGATGTATTTGGGAGAAATGTGGCATTTCTGGAAGAAACTGTCCTCTTTTGGGGATAAAAGAGGTATTTGTGGGTGAAAAGGTCCTATTTGAAGGGGGAAAGCTGGTATTTCTTGGAGAAGATGTAATATATTTGGGAGAAATGTGGCATGTCAGGAAGAAACTGTCCTCTTTAGGGGATAAAAGAAGTATTTGTGGGTGAAAAGGTCCTATTTGAAGGGGGAAACGTGGTATTTCTTGGAGAAGATGTGATATATTTTGGAGAAATGTGGCATTTCTGGAAGAAACTGTCCTCTTTTGGGTATAAAAGAGGTATTTGTGGGTGAAATCGTTGTATTTGAAGGGGAAACCTGGTATTTCTTGGAGAAGATGTGATATATTTGGGAGAAATCTGGCATTCCTGGAATTCCCCTTCAAATAGGACCTTTTCAACCACTAATACCTCTTTTATCCCCAAAAGAGGATAGTTTCTTCCAGAAAGGCCACATTTCTCCCAAATACATCACATCTTCTCCAAGAAATGCCAGGATTCCTCCTGAAATAGGACCTTCTCACCCAAAACTACCAGCCTTCTCCCCCCAAATTGGACATTTTCTTCCAGAAAGGCCACATTTCTCCCAAATAGATCACATCTTCTCCAAGAAATACCAGGATTCCTCCTGAAATAGGACCTTCTCACCCAAAACTACCAGCCTTCTCCCCCCAAATCGCACATTTTCTTCCAGAAAGGCCACATTTCTCCCAAATAGATCACATCTTCTCCAAGAAATACCAGCTTTCCCCCGTCAAATAGGACCTTTTCTCCCACAAATACCTGTTTTATCCCTCAAATTGGACATATTCTTCCAGAAATGCCAGATTTCTCCCAAATATATATCACATCTTCTCCAAGAAATACCACGTTTCCCCCTTCAAATAGGACCTTTTCACCCACAAATACCTCTTTTATCCCCAAAAGAGGACAGTTTCTTCCAGAAAGGCCACATTTCTCCCTAATATACCACATCTTCTCCAAGAAATACCAGGGTTCCCCCTTCAAATAGGACCTTTTCTGCCACAAATACCTCTTTTATCCCCAGAAGAGGACAGTTTCTTCCAGAAATGCCACATTTCTCCCAAACACATCACATCTTCTCCAAGAAATACCAGGTTTCCAACTTCAAATAGGACCTTTTCACCCACAAACACCTCTTTTATCCCCAAAAGAGGACAGTTTCTTCCAGACATGCCACATTTCTCCCAAATATATCACATCTTCGCCAAGAAATACCTCGTTTTCCCCTGGAAATAGGACCTTTTCACCCACACATACCTCTTTTATCCCCAAAAGAGGACAGTTTCTTCCAGAAATGCCACATTTCTCCCAAGTATACCACATCTTCTCCGAGAAATACCACGTTTCCCCCTTCAAATAGGACCTTTTCACCCACATGTACCTGTTTTAACCCCAAAAGAGGACAGTTTCTTCAAGAAATGCCACATTTCTCCCAAATATATCACATCTTCTCCAAGAAATACCAGCTTTCCCCCTTCAAATAGGACCTTTTCACCCACAAATACCTCTTTTATCCCCAAAAGAGGACAGTTTCTTCCAGAAATGCCACATTTCTCCCAAATATATCACATCTTCTCCAAGAAATGCCACGTTTCCCCCTTCAGATAGGACCTTTTCACCCACAAATACCTCTTTTATCCCCAAAAGAGGACAGTTTCTTCCAGAAATGCCACATTTCTCCCAAATATATCACATCTTCTCCAAGAAATACCAGGTTTCCCCCTTCAAATAGGACCTTATCACCCACAAATACCACTTTTATCCCCAAAAGAGGACAGTTTCTGCCAGAAAGGCCACATTTCTCCCAAACATATCACATCTTCTCCAAGAAATACCAGGTTTCCCCCTTCAAATAGGACCTTTTCACCCACACAGAATTCTTTTATCCCCAAAATAGGACAGTTTCTTCCAGAAATGCCTGATTTCTCCCAAATATATCACATCTTCTCCAAGAAATACCAGGTTTCCCCCTTCAAATAGGACCTTTTCACCCACAAATACCTGTTTTATACCCAAAAGAG
Source organism: Lophura swinhoii (assembly GCA_030408155.1). NCBI lineage: Eukaryota > Metazoa > Chordata > Aves > Galliformes > Phasianidae > Lophura > Lophura swinhoii. Next base: position 8,944,123 of record JASCYN010000149.1, read on the forward strand.
GACAGTTTCTTCCAGAAAGGCCTGATTTCTCCCAAACATATCACATCTCCTTCAAGAAATACCAGCTTTCCCCCTTCAAATAGGACCTTTTCTCCCACAAATACCTCTTTTATCCCCAAAACAGGACACCTTCTTCCAGAAATGCCACATTTCTCCCAAATATATCACATCTTCCCCAAGAAATACCAGGGTTCCCCCTTCAAATAGGACCTTTTCAACCACAAATACCTCTTTTATCCCCCAAATAGGACAGTTTCTTCCAGAAATGCCACATTTCTCCCAAACGTATCTCATCTCCTCCAAGAAATACCAGGATTCCTCCTGAAATAGGAACATTTCTGCCACAAATACCACCCTTCTCCCCCCAAATAGGACATTTTCATCCAGACATGCCAGATTTCTCCCAAATATATCACATCTTCTCCAAGAAATAACAGGTTTCCCCCTTCAAATAGGACCTTTTCACCCTCAAATACCTGTTCTATCCCCAAAAGAGGACAGTTTCTTCCAAAAGGCCACATTTCTCCCAAATAGATCACATCTTCTCCAAGAAATACCAGGTTTCCCCCTTCAATTAGGACCTTTTCTCCATGAAATACCTCTTTTATCCCCAAAATAGGACGTTTTCTTCCAGAAATGCCACATTCCTCCCAAATATATCACATCTTCTCCAAGAAATACCAGGTTTCCCCCTTCAAATAGGACCTTTTCTACCACTAATACCTCTTTTATCCTCAAAAGAGGACAGTTTCTTCCAGACATGCCAGATTTCTCCCAAATATATCACATCTTCTCCAAGAAATGCCAGGATTCCTCCTGAAAGAGGACCTTCTCACCCAAAACTACCAGCCTTCTCCCCCCAAATTGGACATTTTCTTCCAGAAAGGCCACATTTCTCCCAAATAGATCACATCTTCTCCAAGAAATACCAGGATTACCCCTTGAAATAGGACCTTCTCACCCAAAACTACCAGCCTTCTCCCCCCAAATTGGACATTTTCTTCCAGAAATGCCACATTTCTCCCAAATAGATCACATCTTCTCCAAGAAATACCAGCTTTCCCCCTTCAAATAGGACCTTTTCACCCACAAATACCTGTTTTATCCCCAAAAGAGGACAGTTTCTGCCAGACATGCCACATTTCTCCCAAATATATCACCTCTTCTCCAAGAAATACCACGTTTCCCCCTTCAAATAGGACCTTTTCACCCACAAATACCTCTTTTATCCCCAAAATAGGACAGTTTCTTCCAGAAATGCCACATTTCTCCCAAATATATCACATCTTCTCCAAGAAATACCAGCTTTCCCTCTTCAAATAGGACCTTTTCACCCACAAAAACCTCTTTTATCCCCAAAAGAGGACAGTTTCTTCCAGAAATGCCACATTTCTCCCAAATATATCTCATCTTCTCCAAGAAATACCAGGTTTCCCCCTTCAAATAGGACCTTTTCACCCACAAATACCTCTTTTATCCCCAAAATACGACAGTTTCTTCCAGACATGCCACATTTCTCCCAAATAGATCACAGCTTCTCCAAGATATACCAGGTTTCCCCCTTCAAATAGGAACTTCTCACCCACAAATACCTCTTTTATCCCCAAAAGAGGACAGATTATTCCTGACATGCCACATTTCTCCCAAATAGATCACATCTTCTCCAAGAAATACCAGGTTTCCCCCTTCAAATAGGACCTTTTCACCCACAAATACCTCTTTTATCCCCAAAAGAGGACAGTTTCTTCCAGAAAGGCCACAATTCTCCCAAATACATCACATCTTCTCCAAGAAATACCAGCTTTCCCCCTTCATATAGGACCTTTTCACCCACAAATACCTGTTTTATCCCCAAAAGAGGACAGTTTCTTCCAGAAATGCCACATTTCTCCCAAATATACCACATCTTCTCCAAGAAATGCCAGGACTCCTCCTGAAATAGGACCTTCTCACCCAAAACTACAAGCCTTCTCGCCCCAAATTGGACATTTTCTTCCAGAAATGCCACATTTCTCCCAAATAGATCACATCTTCTCCAAGAAATACCAGGTTTCCCCCTTCAAATAGGACCTTTTCTCCCACAAATACCTGTTTTATCCCCCAAATAGGACAGTTTCTTCCAGACATGCCACATTTCTCCCAAATATATCACCTCTTCTCCAAGAAATACCAGGTTTCCCCCTTCAAATAGGACCTTATCACCCACAAATACCTGTTTTATCCCCAAAACAGGACACTTTGTTCCGGAAATGCCACATTTCTCCCAAACATATCACATATTCTCCAAGAAATACCACGATTCCCCCTTCAAATAGGACCTTTTCACCCACAAATACCTCTTTTATCCCCAAAAGGGGACAGTTTCTTCCGGAAATGCCACATTTCTCCCAAATACATCACATCTTCTCCAAGAAATACCAGCTTTCCCCCTTCAAATAGGACCTTTTCACCCACAAATACCTCTTTTATCCCCATAAGAGGACATTTTCTTCCAGAAATGCCACATTTCTCCCAAATATATCACATCTTCTCCAAGAAATACCAGGTTTCCCCCTTCAAATAGGACCTTTTCACCCACAAATACCTTTTTTATCCCCAAAGTAGGACAGTTTCTTCCAGACATGCCACATTTCTCCCAAATATACCACATCTTCTCCAAGAAATACCAGGTTTCCCCCGTCAAATAGGACCTTTTCAACCACAAATACCTCTTTTATCCCTCAAATTGGACATATTCTTCCAGAAATGCCAGATTTCTCCTAAATATATCACATCTTCTCCAAGAAATACCTGGTTTCCCCCTTCAAATAGGATCTTTTCACCCACAAATACCTCTTTTATCCCCTAAATTGGACAGTTTCTTCCAGAAATGCCACATTTCTCCCAAATAGATCACATCTTCTCCAAGAAATACCACGTTTCCCCCTTCAAATAGGACCTTATCTCCCACAAATACCTCTTTTATCCCCAAAATAGGACATTTTCTTCCAGAAATGCCACATTTCTCCCAAATATATCATATCTTCTCCAAGAATTAACAGGTTTCCCCCTTCAAATAGGAAATTTTCACCCACAAATACCTGTTTTATCCCCAAAAGAGGACAGTTTCTTCCAGAAATGCCACATTTCTCCCAAATATAGCACATCTTCTCCAAGAAATACCAGGTTTCCCCCTTCAAATAGGACCTTTTCACCCACAAATACCTCTTTTATCCCCAAAACAGGACACTTTCTTCCAGACATGCCACATTTCTCCCAAATATATCACATCTCCTCCAAGAAATACCAGGATTCCTCCTGAAATAGGACCTTTTCTCCCACAAGTACCAGCCTTCTCCCCCAATATAGGACATTTTCTTCCAGACATGCCACATTTCTCCAAAATAGATCATATCTTCTCCAAGAAATAGCAGGTTTTCCCCTGGAAATAGGACCTTTTCACCCACACATACCTCTTTTATACCCAGAAGAGGACAGTTTCTTCCAGACATGCCACATTTCTCCCAAATAGATCACATCTTCGCCAAGAAATACCAGGATTCCTCCTGATATAGGACCTTCTCACCCAAAACTACCAGCCTTCACCCCCCAAATAGGACATTTTCTGCCAGAAATGCCAGATTTCTCCCAAATAGATCACATCTTCTCCAAGAAATACCAGCTTTCCAACTTCAAATACGACCTTTTCTCCCACAAATACCTGTTTTATCCCCCAAATAGGACAGTTTCTGCCAGACATGCCACATTTCTCCCAAATATATCACATCTTCTCCAAGAAATACCAGCTTTCCCCCTTCAAATAGGACCTTTTCACCCACAAATACCTCTTTTATCCCCAAAAGAGGACAGTTTCTTCCAGAAATGCCACATTTCTCCCAAATATATCACATCTTCTCCAAGAAATACCAGCTTACCCCCTTCAAATAGGACCTTTTCACCCACAAATACCTCTTTTATCCCCAAAAGAGGACAGTTTCTTCCAGAAATGCCACATTTCTCCCAAATATATCACATCTTCCCCAAGAAATACCAGGTTTCCCCCTTCAAATAGGACCTTTTCACCCACAAATACCTCTTTTATCCCCAAAAGAGGACAGTTTCTTCCAGAAATGCCACATTTCTCCCAAATAGATCACATCTTCTCCAAGAAATACCAGGTTTCCCCCTTCAAATAGGACCTTTTCACCCACACATACCTGTTTTATCCCCATAAGAGGACAGTTTCTTCCAGAAATGCCACATTTCTCCCAAATACATCACATCTTCTCCAAGAAATACCAGGTTTCCCCCTTCAAATAGGACCTTTTCACCCACAAATACCTCTTTTATCCCTAAAAGAGGACAGTTTCTTTCAGAAATGCCACATTTCTCCCAAACATATCACATCTTCTCCAAGAAATACCAGCTTTCCCCCTTCAAATAGGACCTTTTCACCCACAAATACCTCTTTTATCCCCAAAAGAGGACAGTTTCTTCCAGAAATGCCACATTTCTCCCAAATAGATCACATCTTCTCCAAGAAATACCAGCTTTCCCCCTTCAAATAGGACCTTTTCACCCACAAATACCTCTTTTATCCCCAAAAGAGGACAGTTTCTTCCAGAAATGCCACATTTCTCCCAAATACATCACATCTTCTCCAAGAAATACCAGGTTTCCCCCTTCAAATAGGACCTTTTCACCCACAAATACCTCTTTTATCCCCAAAAGAGGACAGTTTCTTCCAGAAATGCCACATTTCTCCCAAATAGATCACAGCTTCTCCAAGAAATACCACGTTTCCCCCTTCAAATAGGACCTTTTCAACCACAAATACCTGTTTTATCCCCCAAATAGGACAGTTTCATCCAGAAATGCCACATTTCTCCCAAATATATCACATCTTCTCCAAGAAATACCAGGTTTCCCCCTTGAATTAGGACCTTTTCTCCATGAAATACCTGTTTTATCCCCAAAAGAGGACATTTTCTTCCAGAAATGCCACATTTCTCCCAAATATATCACATCTTCTCCAAGAAATACCAGGTTTCCCCCTGAAAATAGGAACTTTTCAACCACTAATACCTCTTTTATCCCCAAAAGAGGACAGTTTCTTCCGGAAAGGCCACATTTCTCCCAAATAGATCACATCTTCTCCAAGAAATGCCAGGATTCCTCCTGAAATAGGACCTTCTCACCCAAAACTACAAGCCTTCTCGCCCCAAATTGGACATTTTCTTCCAGAAAGGCCACAATTCTCCCAAATAGATCACATCTTCTCCAAGAAATACCAGGTTTCCCCCTTCAAATAGGACCTTTTCTCCCACAAATACCTGTTTTATCCCCCAAATAGGACAGTTTCTTCCAGACATGCCACATTTCTCCCAAATATATCACCTCTTCTCCAAGAAATACCAGGTTTCCCCCTTCAAATAGGACCTTATCTCCCACAAATACCTCTTTTATCCCCAAAATAGGACAGCTTCTTCCAGACATGCCACATTTCTCCCAAATATATCACATCTTCTCATAGAATTACCAGCTTTCCCCCTTCAAATAGGACCTTATCACCCACAAATACCTCTTTTATCCCCAAAAGAGGACAGTTTCTTCCAGAAATGCCACATTTCTCCCAAACATATCACATCTTCTCCAAGAAATACCAGGTTTCCCCCTTCAAATAGGACCTTTTCACCCACAAATACCTCTTTTATCCCCAAAAGGGGACAGTTTCTTCCAGAAATGCCACATTTCTCCCAAATACATCACATCTTCTCCAAGAAATACCAGGTTTCCCCCTTCAAATACGACCTTGTCACCAACAAATACCTGTATTATCCCCATAAGAGGACAGTTTCTTCCAGAAATGCCACATTTCTCCCAAATATACCACATCTTCTCCAAGAAATACCACGTTTCCCCCTTCAAATAGGACCTTTTCACCCACAAATACCTTTTTTAACCCCAAAGTAGGACAGTTTCTTCCAGACATGCCACATTTCTGCCAAATAGATCACATCTTCTCCGAGAAATACCAGGTTTCCCCCTTCAAATAGGACCTTTTCACCCACAAATACCTGTTTTATCCCTCAAATTGGACATATTCTTCCAGAAATGCCAGATTTCTCCCAAATATATCACATCTTCTCCAAGAAATACCAGGTTTCCCCCTTCAAATAGGACCTTTTCACCCACAAGTACCTCTTTTATCCCCAAAAGAGGACAGTTTCTTTCAGAAATGCCACATTTCTCCCAAACATATCACATCTTCTCCAAGAAATACCAGGATTCCCCCTTCAAATAGGACCTTTTCACCCACAAATACCTCTTTTATCCCCAAAAGAGGACAGTTTCATCCAGAAAGGCCACATTTCTCCAAAATACATCACATCTTCTCCAAGAAATACCAGCTTTCCCCCTTCAAATAGGACCTTTTCACCCACAAATACCTGTTTTATCCCCAAAATAGGACAGTTTCTTCCAGAAATGCCACATTTCTCCCAAATATACCACATCTTCTCCAAGAAATACCACGTTTCCCCCTTCAAATAGGACCTTTTCACCCACAAATACCTTTTTTATCCCCAAAGTAGGACAGTTTCTTCCAGACATGCCACATTTCTCCCAAGTATATCACATCTTCTCCAAGAAATACCAGGTTTCCCCCTTCAAATAGGACCTTTTCACCCACAAATACCTCTTTTATCCCCAAAAGAGGACAGTTTCTTCCAGAAATGCCACATTTCTCCCAAACATATCACATCTCCTCCAAGAAATACCAGGATTCCTCCTGAAATAGGACCTTTTCTCCCACAAGTACCAGCCTTTTCCCTCAAATTGGACATTTTCTTCCAGACATGCCACATTTCTCCCAAATATATCACATCTTCTTCAAGAAATACCATTTTTTCCCCTGGAAATAGGACCTTTTCTCCCACACATACCTCTTTTATACCCAGAAGAGGACAGTTTCTTCCAGACATGCCACATTTCTCCCAAATATATCACATCTTCTCCAAGAAATACCAGGTTTCCCCCTTCAAATAGGACCTTTTCACCCACAAATACCTCTTTTATCCCCAAAACAGGACAGTTTCTTCCAGAAATGCCACATTTCTCCCAAATAGATCACATCTTCTCCAAGAAATACCAGGGTTCCCCCTTCAAATAGGACCTTTTCTCCCACAAATACCTCTTTTATCCCCAAAAGAGGACAGTTTCTTCCAGAAATGCCACATTTCTCCCAAATAGATCACATCTTCTCCAAGAAATACCAGGATTCCTCCTGAAATAGGACCTTCTCACCCAAAACTACCAGCCTTCTCCCCACAAATTGGACATTTTCTTCCAGAAATGCCACATTTCTCCCAAATATATCACATCTTCTCCAAGAAATACCACGATTCCCCCTACAAATAGGACCTTTTCACCCACTAATACCTCTTTTATCCCCAAAAGAGGACAGTTTCTTCCAGAAATGCCACATTTCTCCCAAATAGATCACATCTTCTCCAAGAAATACCAGCTTTCCCCCGTCAAATAGGACCTTTTCTCCCACAAATACCTGTTTTATCCCTCAAATTGGACATATTCTTCCAGAAATGCCACATTTCTCCCAAATATATCACATCTTCTCCAAGAAATACCAGGTTTCCCCCTTCAAATAGGACCTTTTCACCAAGAAATACCTCTTTTATCCCCAAAATAGGACAGTTTCTTCCAGACATGCCACATTTCTCCCAAATATATCACATCTTCTCCAAGAAATACCAGCTTTCCCCCTTCATATAGGACCTTTTCACCCAATAATAGCAAGCTTCTCCCCCAAATAGGACATTTTCTTCCAGAAATGCCACATTTCTCCCAAATATATCACATCTTCTCCAAGAAATACCAGGTTTCCCCCTGGAAATAGGACATTTTAACCCACAAATACCTCTTTTATCCCCAAAAGAGGACAGTTTCTTCCAGAAATGCCACATTTCTCCCAAATATATCACATCTCCTTCAAGAAATACCAGCTTTCCCCCTTCAAATAGGACCTTTTCTCCCACAAATACCTGTTTTATCCCCAAAACAGGACACTTTCTTCCAGAAATGCCACATTTCTCCCAAATATATCACATCTTCTCCAAGAAATACCACGTTTCCCCCTTCAAATAGGACCTTTTCACCCACAAATACCTGTTTTATCCCCAAAAGAGGACAGTTTCTTCCAGACATGCCACATTTCTCCCAAATATATCACATCTCCTTCAAGAAATACCAGGTTTCCCCCTTCAAATAGGAACTTTTCTCCCACAAATACCTCTTTTATCCCCAAAAGAGGACAGTTTCCTCCAGAAATGCCTCATTTCTCCCAAACATATCACATCTTCTCCAAGAAATACCAGCTTTCCCCCTTCAAATAGGACCTTTTCACCCACAAATACCTCTTTTATCCCCAAAAGAGGACAGTTTCTTCCAGACATGCCACATTTCTCCCAAATATATCACATCTTCTCCAAGAAATACCAGCTTTCCCCCTTCAAATAGGACCTTTTCTCCCACAAATACCTCTTTTATCCCCAAAAGAGGACAGTTTCTTCCAGACATGCCACATTTCTCCCAAATAGATCACATCCTCTCCAAGAAATACCAGCTTTCCCCCTTCAAATAGGACCTTTTCACCCACAAATACCTCTTTTATCCCCAAAAGAGGACAGTTTCTTCCTGAAATGCCACATTTCTCCCAAATAGATCGCATCTTCTCCAAGAAATAACAGCTTTCCCCCTTCAAATAGGACCTTGTCACCCACAAATACCTCTTTTATCCCCAAAACAGGACACTTTCTTCCAGAAATGCCACATTTCTCCCAAATATATCACATCTTCTCCAAGAAATACCAGGTTTCCCCCTTCAAATAGGACCTTTTCACCCACAAATACCTCTTTTATCCCCAAAATAGGACAGTTTCTTCCAGACATGCCTCATTTCTCCCAAATAGATCACATCTTCTCCAAGAAATACCAGCTTTCCCCCTTCAAATAGGACCTTTTCACCCACAAATACCTCTTTTATCCCCAAAATAGGACAGTTTCTTCCAGACATGCCACATTTCTCCCAAATATATCACATCTTCTCCAAGAAATACCAGGTTTCCCCCTTCAAAAGGACCTTTTCACCCACAAATACATGTTTTGTCCCAAATGAGGACATTTTCTAACAGAAATGCCACATTTCTCCCAAACATATCACATATTCTCCAAGAAATACCACGATTCCCCCTTCAAATAGGACCTTTTCACCCACAAATACCTCTTTTATCCCCAAAAGGGGACAGTTTCTTCCAGAAATGCCGCATTTCTCCCAAATACATCACATCTTCTCCAAGAAATACCAGCTTTCCCCCTTCAAATAGGACCTTTTCACCCACAAATACCTCTTTTATCCCCATAAGAGGACAGTTTCTTCCAGAAATGCCACATTTCTCCCAAATATACCACATCTTCTCCAAGAAATACCACGTTTCCCCCTTCAAATAGGACCTTTTCACCCACAAATACCTTTTTTATCCCCAAAGTAGGACAGTTTCTTCCAGACATGCCACATTTCTCCCAAATATATCACATCTTCTCCAAGAAATACCAGGTTTCCCCCTTCAAATAGGACCTTTTCAACCACAAATACCTGTTTTATCCCTCAAATTGGACATATTCTTCCAGAAATGCCAGATTTCTCCTAAATATATCACATCTTCTCCAAGAAATACCTGGTTTCCCCCTTCAAATAGGACCTTTTCACCCTCAAATACCTCTTTTATCCCCTAAATTGGACAGTTTCTTCCAGAAATGCCACATTTCTCCCAAATATATCACATCTTCTCCAAGAAATACCACATTTCCCCCTTCAAATAGGACCTTATCTCCCACAAATACCTCTTTTATCCCCAAAATAGGACAGTTTCTTCCAGAAATGCCACATTTCTCCCAAATATATCATATCTTCTCCAAGAATTAACAGGTTTCCCCCTTCAAATAGGAAATTTTCACACACAAATACCTGTTTTATCCCCAAAATAGGACAGTTTCTTCCAGAAATGCCACATTTCTCCCAAATAGATCACATCTTCTCCAAGAAATACCAGGTTTCCCCCTTCAAATAGGACCTTTTCACCCACAAATACCTCTTTTATCCCCAAAAGAGGACAGTTTCTTCCAGACATGCCACATTTCTCCCAAATATATCACATCTCCTCCAAGAAATACCAGGATTCCTCCTGAAATAGGACCTTTTCTCCCACAAGTACCAGCCTTCTCCCCCAATATAGGACATTTTCTTCCAGACATGCCACATTTCTCCCAAATAGATCATATCTTCTCCAAGAAATACCAGGTTTTCCCCTGGAAATAGGACCTTTTCACCCACACATACCTCTTTTATACCCAGAAGAGGACAGTTTCTTCCAGACATGCCACATTTCTCCCAAATATATCACATCTTCGCCAAGAAATACCAGGATTCCTCCTGATATAGGACCTTCTCACCCAAAACTACCAGCCTTCTCCCCCCAAATAGGACATTTTCTTCCAGAAATGCCAGATTTCTCCCAAATAGATCACATCTTCTCCAAGAAATACCAGCTTTCCAACTTCAAATACGACCTTTTCTCCCACAAATACCTGTTTTATCCCCCAAATAGGACAGTTTCTGCCAGACATGCCACATTTCTCCCAAATAGATCACATCTTCTCCAAGAAATACCAGCTTTCCCCCTTCAAATAGGACCTTTTCACCCACAAATACCTCTTTTATCCCCAAAAGAGGACAGTTTCTTCCAGAAATGCCACATTTCTCCCAAATATATCACATCTTCTCCAAGAAATACCAGCTTTCCCCCTTCAAATAGGACCTTTTCACCCACAAATACCTCTTTTATCCCCAAAAGAGGACAGTTTCTTCCAGAAATGCCACATTTGTCCCAAATATATCACATCTTCTCCAAGAAATACCAGCTTTCCCCCTTCAAATAGGACCTTTTCACCCACAAATACCTCTTTTATCCCCAAAAGAGGACAGTTTCTTCCAGAAATGCCACATTTCTCCCAAATAGATCACCTCTTCTCCAAGAAATACCAGGTTTCCCCCTTCAAATAGGACCTTATCACCCACAAATACCTCTTTTATCCCCATAAGAGGACAGTTTCTTCCAGAAATGCCACATTTCTCCCAAATACATCACATCTTCTCCAAGAAATACCAGGTTTCCCCCTTCAAATAGGACCTTTTCACCCACAAGTACCTCTTTTATCCCCAAAAGAGGACAGTTTCTTTCAGAAATGCCACATTTCTCCCAAACATATCACATCTTCTCCAAGAAATACCAGGTTTCCCCCCTCAAATAGGACCTTTTCACCCACAAATACCTCTTTTATCCCCAAAACAGGACAGTTTCTTCCAGAAATGCCACATTTCTCCCAAATATATCACATCTTCTCCAAGAAATACCTGGTTTCCCCCTTCAAATAGGACCTTTTCACCCACAAATACCTCTTTTATCCCCAAAAGAGGACAGTTTCATCCAGAAAGGCCACATTTCTCCAAAATACATCACATCTTCTCCAAGAAATACCAGCTTTCCCCCTTCAAATAGGACCTTTTCACCCACAAATACCTGTTTTATCCCCAAAATAGGACAGTTTCTTCCAGAAATGCCACATTTCTCCCAAATATACCACATCTTCTCCAAGAAATACCACGTTTCCCCCTTCAAATAGGACCTTTTCACCCACAAATACCTTTTTTATCCCCAAAGTAGGACAGTTTCTTCCAGACATGCCACATTTCTCCCAAGTATATCACATCTTCTCCAAGAAATACCAGGTTTCCCCCTTCAAATAGGACCTTTTCACCCACAAATACCTCTTTTATCCCCAAAAGAGGACAGTTTCTTCCTGAAATGCCACATTTCTCCCAAATAGATCACATCTTCTCCAAGAAATAACAGCTTTCCCCCTTCAAATAGGACCTTGTCACCCACAAATACCTCTTTTATCCCCAAAACAGGACACTTTCTTCCAGAAATGCCACATTTCTCCCAAATATATCACATCTTCTCCAAGAAATACCAGGTTTCCCCCTTCAAATAGGACCTTTTCACCCACAAATACCTCTTTTATCCCCAAAACAGGACAGTTTCTTCCAGACATGCCTCATTTCTCCCAAATAGATCACATCTTCTCCAAGAAATACCAGGTTTCCCCCTTCAAATAGGACCTTTTCACCCACAAATACCTCTTTTATCCCCAAAACAGGACAGTTTCTTCCAGAAATGCCACATTTCTCCCAAATAGATCACATCTTCTCCAAGAAATACCAGGGTTCCCCCTTCAAATAGGACCTTTTCTCCCACAAATACCTCTTTTATCCCCAAAAGAGGACAGTTTCTTCCAGAAATGCCACATTTCTCCCAAATAGATCACATCTTCTCCAAGAAATACCAGGATTCCTCCTGAAATAGGACCTTCTCACCCAAAACTACCAGCCTTCTCCCCACAAATTGGACATTTTCTTCCAGAAATGCCACATTTCTCCCAAATATATCACATCTTCTCCAAGAAATACCACGATTCCCCCTACAAATAGGACCTTTTCACCCACTAATACCTCTTTTATCCCCAAAAGAGGACAGTTTCTTCCAGAAATGCCACATTTCTCCCAAATAGATCACATCTTCTCCAAGAAATACCAGCTTTCCAACTTCAAATAGGACCTTTTCTCCCACAAATACCTGTTTTATCCCTCAAATTGGACATATTCTTCCAGAAATGCCACATTTCTCCCAAATATATCACATCTTCTCCAAGAAATACCAGGTTTCCCCCTTCAAATAGGACCTTTTCACCAAGAAATACCTCTTTTATCCCCAAAATAGGACAGTTTCTTCCAGACATGCCACATTTCTCCCAAATATATCACATCTTCTCCAAGAAATACCAGCTTTCCCCCTTCATATAGGACCTTTTCACCCAATAATAGCAAGCTTCTCCCCCAAATAGGACAGTTTCTTCCAGAAATGCCACATTTCTCCCAAATATATCACATCTTCTCCAAGAAATACCAGGTTTCCCCCTTCAAATAGGACATTTTAACCCACAAATACCTCTTTTATCCCCAAAAGAGGACAGTTTCTTCCAGAAATGCCACATTTCTCCCAAATATATCACATCTCCTTCAAGAAATACCAGCTTTCCCCCTTCAAATAGGACCTTTTCTCCCACAAATACCTGTTTTATCCCCAAAACAGGACACTTTCTTCCAGAAATGCCACATTTCTCCCAAATAGATCACATCTTCTCCAAGAAATACCAGGGTTCCCCCTTCAAATAGGACCTTTTCACCCACAAATACCTGTTTTATCCCCAAAAGAGGACAGTTTCTTCCAGACATGCCACATTTCTCCCAAATATATCACATCTCCTTCAAGAAATACCAGGTTTCCCCCTTCAAATAGGACCTTTTCTCCCACAAATACCTCTTTTATCCCCAAAAGAGGACAGTTTCCTCCAGAAATGCCTCATTTCTCCCAAACATATCACATCTTCTCCAAGAAATACCAGCTTTCCCCCTTCAAATAGGACCTTTTCACCCACAAATACCTCTTTTATCCCCAAAAGAGGACAGTTTCTTCCAGACATGCCACATTTCTCCCAAATATATCACATCTTCTCCAAGAAATACCAGCTTTCCCCCTTCAAATAGGACCTTTTCACCCACAAATACCTGTTTTATCCCTCAAATTGGACATATTCTTCCAGAAATGCCAGATTTCTCCTAAATATATCACATCTTCTCCAAGAAATACCTGGTTTCCCCCTTCAAATAGGACCTTTTCACCCTCAAATACCTCTTTTATCCCCTAAATTGGACAGTTTCTTCCAGAAATGCCACATTTCTCCCAAATATATCACATCTTCTCCAAGAAATACCACATTTCCCCCTTCAAATAGGACCTTATCTCCCACAAATACCTCTTTTATCCCCAAAATAGGACAGTTTCTTCCAGAAATGCCACATTTCTCCCAAATATATCATATCTTCTCCAAGAATTAACAGGTTTCCCCCTTCAAATAGGAAATTTTCACACACAAATACCTGTTTTATCCCCAAAATAGGACAGTTTCTTCCAGAAATGCCACATTTCTCCCAAATAGATCACATCTTCTCCAAGAAATACCAGGTTTCCCCCTTCAAATAGGACCTTTTCACCCACAAATACCTCTTTTATCCCCAAAACAGGACAGTTTCTTCCAGACATGCCACATTTCTCCCAAATATATCACATCTCCTCCAAGAAATACCAGGATTCCTCCTGAAATAGGACCTTTTCTCCCACAAGTACCAGCCTTCTCCCCCAATTTAGGACATTTTCTTCCAGACATGCCACATTTCTCCCAAATAGATCATATCTTCTCCAAGAAATACCAGGTTTTCCCCTGGAAATAGGACCTTTTCACCCACACATACCTCTTTTATACCCAGAAGAGGACAGTTTCTTCCAGACATGCCACATTTCTCCCAAATATATCACATCTTCGCCAAGAAATACCAGGATTCCTCCTGATATAGGACCTTCTCACCCAAAACTACCAGCCTTCTCCCCCCAAATAGGACATTTTCTTCCAGAAATGCCAGATTTCTCCCAAATAGATCACATCTTCTCCAAGAAATACCAGCTTTCCAACTTCAAATACGACCTTTTCTCCCACAAATACCTGTTTTATCCCCCAAATAGGACAGTTTCTGCCAGACATGCCACATTTCTCCCAAATATATCACATCTTCTCCAAGAAATACCAGCTTTCCCCCTTCAAATAGGACCTTTTCACCCACAAATACCTCTTTTATCCCCAAAAGAGGACAGTTTCTTCCAGAAATGCCACATTTCTCCCAAATATATCACATCTTCTCCAAGAAATACCAGCTTTCCCCCTTCAAATAGGACCTTTTCACCCACAAATACCTCTTTTATCCCCAAAAGAGGACAGTTTCTTCCAGAAATGCCACATTTGTCCCAAATATATCACATCTTCTCCAAGAAATACCAGGTTTCCCCCTTCAAATAGGACCTTTTCACCCACAAATACCTCTTTTATCCCCAAAAGAGGACAGTTTCTTCCAGAAATGCCACATTTCTCCCAAATAGATCACCTCTTCTCCAAGAAATACCAGCTTTCCCCCTTCAAATAGGACCTTATCACCCACAAATACCTCTTTTATCCCCATAAGAGGACAGTTTCTTCCAGAAATGCCACATTTCTCCCAAATACATCACATCTTCTCCAAGAAATACCAGGTTTCCCCCTTCAAATAGGACCTTTTCACCCACAAGTACCTCTTTTATCCCCAAAAGAGGACAGTTTCTTTCAGAAATGCCACATTTCTCCCAAACATATCACATCTTCTCCAAGAAATACCAGGTTTCCCCCCTCAAATAGGACCTTTTCACCCACAAATACCTCTTTTATCCCCAAAACAGGACAGTTTCTTCCAGAAATGCCACATTTCTCCCAAATATATCACATCTTCTCCAAGAAATACCTGGTTTCCCCCTTCAAATAGGACCTTTTCACCCACAAATACCTCTTTTATCCCCAAAAGAGGACAGTTTCATCCAGAAAGGCCACATTTCTCCAAAATACATCACATCTTCTCCAAGAAATACCAGCTTTCCCCCTTCAAATAGGACCTTTTCACCCACAAATACCTGTTTTATCCCCAAAATAGGACAGTTTCTTCCAGAAATGCCACATTTCTCCCAAATATACCACATCTTCTCCAAGAAATACCACGTTTCCCCCTTCAAATAGGACCTTTTCACCCACAAATACCTTTTTTATCCCCAAAGTAGGACAGTTTCTTCCAGACATGCCACATTTCTCCCAAGTATATCACATCTTCTCCAAGAAATACCAGGTTTCCCCCTTCAAATAGGACCTTTTCACCCACAAATACCTCTTTTATCCCCAAAAGAGGACAGTTTCTTCCTGAAATGCCACATTTCTCCCAAATAGATCACATCTTCTCCAAGAAATAACAGCTTTCCCCCTTCAAATAGGACCTTGTCACCCACAAATACCTCTTTTATCCCCAAAACAGGACACTTTCTTCCAGAAATGCCACATTTCTCCCAAATATATCACATCTTCTCCAAGAAATACCAGGTTTCCCCCTTCAAATAGGACCTTTTCACCCACAAATACCTCTTTTATCCCCAAAATAGGACAGTTTCTTCCAGACATGCCTCATTTCTCCCAAATAGATCACATCTTCTCCAAGAAATACCAGGTTTCCCCCTTCAAATAGGACCTTTTCACCCACAAATACCTCTTTTATCCCCAAAACAGGACAGTTTCTTCCAGAAATGCCACATTTCTCCCAAATAGATCACATCTTCTCCAAGAAATACCAGGGTTCCCCCTTCAAATAGGACCTTTTCTCCCACAAATACCTCTTTTATCCCCAAAAGAGGACAGTTTCTTCCAGAAATGCCACATTTCTCCCAAATAGATCACATCTTCTCCAAGAAATACCAGGATTCCTCCTGAAATAGGACCTTCTCACCCAAAACTACCAGCCTTCTCCCCACAAATTGGACATTTTCTTCCAGAAATGCCACATTTCTCCCAAATATATCACATCTTCTCCAAGAAATACCACGATTCCCCCTACAAATAGGACCTTTTCACCCACTAATACCTCTTTTATCCCCAAAAGAGGACAGTTTCTTCCAGAAATGCCATATTTCTCCCAAATAGATCACATCTTCTCCAAGAAATACCAGCTTTCCAACTTCAAATAGGACCTTTTCTCCCACAAATACCTGTTTTATCCCTCAAATTGGACATATTCTTCCAGAAATGCCACATTTCTCCCAAATATATCACATCTTCTCCAAGAAATACCAGGTTTCCCCCTTCAAATAGGACCTTTTCACCAAGAAATACCTCTTTTATCCCCAAAATAGGACAGTTTCTTCCAGACATGCCACATTTCTCCCTAATATATCACATCTTCTCCAAGAAATACCAGCTTTCCCCCTTCATATAGGACCTTTTCACCCAATAATAGCAAGCTTCTCCCCCAAATAGGACAGTTTCTTCCAGAAATGCCACATTTCTCCCAAATATATCACATCTTCTCCAAGAAATACCAGGTTTCCCCCTTCAAATAGGACATTTTAACCCACAAATACCTCTTTTATCCCCAAAAGAGGACAGTTTCTTCCAGAAATGCCACATTTCTCCCAAATATATCACATCTCCTTCAAGAAATACCAGCTTTCCCCCTTCAAATAGGACCTTTTCTCCCTCAAATACCTGTTTTATCCCCAAAACAGGACACTTTCTTCCAGAAATGCCACATTTCTCCCAAATAGATCACATCTTCTCCAAGAAATACCAGGGTTCCCCCTTCAAATAGGACCTTTTCACCCACAAATACCTGTTTTATCCCCAAAAGAGGACAGTTTCTTCCAGACATGCCACATTTCTCCCAAATATATCACATCTCCTTCAAGAAATACCAGGTTTCCCCCTTCAAATAGGACCTTTTCTCCCACAAATACCTCTTTTATCCCCAAAAGAGGACAGTTTCCTCCAGAAATGCCTCATTTCTCCCAAACATATCACATCTTCTCCAAGAAATACCAGGATTACCCCTTGAAATAGGACCTTCTCACCCAAAACTACCAGCCTTCTCCCCCCAAATTGGACATTTTCTTCCAGACATGCCACATTTCTCCCAAATATATCACATCTTCTCCAAGAAATACCAGCTTTCCCCCTTCAAATAGGACCTTTTCACCCACAAATACCTCTTTTATCCCCAAAAGAGGACAGTTTCTTCCAGACATGCCACATTTCTCCCAAATAGATCACATCCTCTCCAAGAAATACCAGCTTTCCCCCTTCAAATAGGACCTTTTCACCCACAAATACCTCTTTTATCCCCAAAATAGGACAGTTTCTTCCAGAAATGCCACATTTCTCCCAAATAGATCACATCTTCTCCAAGAAATAACAGCTTTCCCCCTTCAAATAGGACCTTGTCACCCACAAATACCTCTTTTATCCCCAAAACAGGACACTTTCTTCCAGAAATGCCACATTTCTCCCAAATATATCACATCTTCTCCAAGAAATACCAGGTTTCCCCCTTCAAATAGGACCTTTTCACCCACAAATACCTCTTTTATCCCAAAATAGGACAGTTTCTTCCAGACATGCCTCATTTCTCCCAAATAGATCACATCTTCTCCAAGAAATACCAGGGTTCCCCCTTCAAATAGGACCTTTTCACCCACAAATACCTCTTTTATCCCCAAAATAGGACAGTTTCTTCCAGACATGCCACATTTCTCCCAAATATATCACATCTTCTCCAAGAAATACCAGGTTTCCCCCTTCAAAAGGACCTTTTCACCCACAAATACATGTTTTGTCCCAAATGAGGACATTTTCTAACAGAAATGCCACATTTCTCCCAAACATATCACATATTCTCCAAGAAATACCACGATTCCCCCATCAAATAGGACCTTTTCACCCACAAATACCTCTTTTATCCCCAAAAGGGGACAGTTTCTTCCAGAAATGCCGCATTTCTCCCAAATAGATCACATCTTCTCCAAGAAATACCAGCTTTCCCCCTTCAAATAGGACCTTTTCACCCACAAATACCTCTTTTATCCCCATAAGAGGACAGTTTCTTCCAGAAATGCCACATTTCTCCCAAATATACCACATCTTCTCCAAGAAATACCACGTTTCCCCCTTCAAATAGGACCTTTTCACCCACAAATACCTTTTTTATCCCCAAAGTAGGACAGTTTCTTCCAGACATGCCACATTTCTCCCAAATATATCACATCTTCTCCAAGAAATACCAGGTTTCCCCCGTCAAATAGGACCTTTTCAAGCACAAATACCTGTTTGATCCCTCAAATTGGACATATTCTTCCAGAAATGCCAGATTTCTCCTAAATATATCACATCTTCTCCAAGAAATACCACGTTTCCCCCTTCAAATAGGACCTTTTCACCCACAAATACCTCTTTTATCCCCTAAATTGGACAGTTTCTTCCAGAAATGCCACATTTCTCCCAAATATATCACATCTTCTCCAAGAAATACCACATTTCCCCCTTCAAATAGGACCTTATCTCCCACAAATACCTCTTTTATCCCCAAAATAGGACAGTTTCTTCCAGAAATGCCACATTTCTCCCAAATATATCATATCTTCTCCAAGAATTAACAGGTTTCCCCCTTCAAATAGGAAATTTTCACACACAAATACCTGTTTTATCCCCAAAATAGGACAGTTTCTTCCAGAAATGCCACATTTCTCCCAAATATATCACATCTTCTCCAAGAAATAACAGGTTTCCCCCTTCAAATAGGACCTTTTCACCCACAAATACCTCTTTTATCCCCAAAACAGGACACTTTCTTCCAGACATGCCACATTTCTCCCAAATAGATCACATCTCCTCCAAGAAATACCAGGATTCCTCCTGAAATAGGACCTTTTCTCCCACAAGTACCAGCCTTCTCCCCCAATATAGGACATTTTCTTCCAGACATGCCACATTTCTCCCAAATAGATCATATCTTCTCCAAGAAATACCAGGTTTTCCCCTGGAAATAGGACCTTTTCACCCACACATACCTCTTTTATACCCAGAAGAGGACAGTTTCTTCCAGACATGCCACATTTCTCCCAAATATATCACATCTTCGCCAAGAAATACCAGGATTCCTCCTGATATAGGACCTTCTCACCCAAAACTACCAGCCTTCTCCCCCCAAATTGGACATTTTCTTCCAGAAAGGCCACATTTCTCCCAAATAGATCACATCTTCTCCAAGAAATACCAGCTTTCCAACTTCAAATACGACCTTATCTCCCACAAATACCTGTTTTATCCCCCAAATAGGACAGTTTCTGCCAGACATGCCACATTTCTCCCAAATATATCACATCTTCTCCAAGAAATACCAGCTTTCCCCCTTCAAATAGGACCTTTTCACCCACAAATACCTCTTTTATCCCCAAAAGAGGACAGTTTCTTCCAGAAATGCCACATTTCTCCCAAATATATCACATCTTCTCCAAGAAATACCAGCTTTCCCCCTTCAAATAGGACCTTTTCACCCACAAATACCTCTTTTATCCCCAAAAGAGGACAGTTTCTTCCAGAAATGCCACATTTCTCCCAAAAAGATCACATCTTCTCCAAGAAATACCAGGTTTCCCCCTTCAAATAGGACCTTATCTCCCACAAATACCTCTTTTATCCCCAAAATAGGACAGTTTCTTCCAGAAAGGCCACATTTCTCCCAAATACATCACATCTTCTCCAAGAAATGCCTGGATTCCCCCTTCAAATAGGACCTTTTCACCCACAAATACCTCTTTTATCCCCATAAGAGGACAGTTTCTTCCAGAAATGCCACATTTCTCCCAAATACATCACATCTTCTCCAAGAAATACCAGGTTTCCCCCTTCAAATAGGACCTTATCACCCACAAATACCTCTTTTATCCCCAAAAGAGGACAGTTTCTTCCAGAAATGCCACATTTCTCCCAAATAGATCACAGCTTCTCCAAGAAATACCAGGGTTCCCCCTTCAAATAGGACCTTTTCAACCACAAATACCTGTTTTATCCCCCAAATAGGACAGTTTCTTCCAGAAATGCCACATTTCTCCCAAATATATCACATCTTCTCCAAGAAATACCAGCTTTCCCCCTTGAATTAGGACCTTTTCTCCATGAAATACCTGTTTTATCCCCAAAAGAGGACATTTTCTTCCAGAAATGCCACATTTCTCCCAAATAGATCACATCTTCTCCAAGAAATACCAGGTTTCCCCCTGGAAATAGGAACTTTTCAACCACTAATACCTCTTTTATCCCCAAAACAGGACAGTTTCTTCCGGAAAGGCCACATTTCTCCGAAATATATCACATCTTCTCCAAGAAATGCCAGGATTCCTCCTGAAATAGGACCTTCTCACCCAAAACTACAAGCCTTCTCGCCCCAAATTGGACATTTTCTTCCAGAAAGGCCACATTTCTCCCAAATAGATCACATCTTCTCCAAGAAATACCAGGTTTCCCCCTTCAAATAGGACCTTTTCTCCCACAAATACCTGTTTTATCCCCAAAATAGGACAGTTTCTTCCAGACATGCCACATTTCTCCCAAATATATCACCTCTTCTCCAAGAAATACCAGGTTTCCCCCTTCAAATAGGACATTATCTCCCACAAATACCTCTTTTATCCCCAAAATAGGACAGCTTCTTCCAGACATGCCACATTTCTCCCAAATATATCACATCTTCTCATAGAATTACCAGCTTTCCCCCTTCAAATAGGACCTTATCACCCACAAATACCTCTTTTATCCCCAAAAGAGGACAGTTTCTTCCAGAAATGCCACATTTCTCCCAAACATATCACATCTTCTCCAAGAAATACCAGGTTTCCCCCTTCAAATAGGACCTTTTCACCCACAAATACCTCTTTTATCCCCAAAAGAGGACAGTTTCTTCCAGAAATGCCACATTTCTCCCAAATACATCACATCTTCTCCAAGAAATACCAGGTTTCCCCCTTCAAATACGACCTTGTCACCCACAAGTACCTGTTTTATCCCCATAAGAGGACAGTTTCTTCCAGAAATGCCACATTTCTCCCAAATATACCACATCTTCTCCAAGAAATACCACGTTTCCCCCTTCAAATAGGACCTTTTCACCCACAAATACCTTTTTTATCCCCAAAGTAGGACAGTTTCTTCCAGACATGCCACATTTCTCCCAAATAGATCACATCTTCTCCAAGAAATACCAGGTTTCCCCCTTCAAATAGGACCTTTTCACCCACAAATACCTCTTTTATCCCCAAAATAGGACAGTTTCTTCCAGAAATGCCACATTTCTCCCAAATATATCACGTCTTCTCCAAGAAATACCACGTTTCCCCCTTCAAATAGGACCTTTTCACCCACAAATACCTGTTTTATCCCTCAAATTGGACATATTCTTCCAGAAATGCCAGATTTCTCCCAAATATATCACATCTTCTCCAAGAAATACCAGGTTTCCCCCTTCAAATAGGACCTTTTCACCCACAAATACCTCTTTTATCCCCAAAAGAGGACAGTTTCTTCCAGAAATGCCACATTTCTCCCAAATATATCACGTCTTCTCCAAGAAATACCACGTTTCCCCCTTCAAATAGGACCTTTTCACCCACAAATACCTGTTTTATCCCCAAAATAGGACAGTTTCTTCCAGAAATGCCACATTTCTCCCAAATATATCATATCTTCTCCAAGAATTAACAGGTTTCCCCCTTCAAATAGGAAATTTTCTCCCACAAATACCTCTTTTATCCCCAAAAGAGGACAGTTTCTTCCAGAAATGCCACATTTCTCCCAAATATATCACATCTTCTCCAAGAAATACCAGGGTTCCCCCTTCAAATAGGACCTTTTCACCCACAAATACCTGTTTTATCCCCAAAATAGGACAGTTTCTTCCAGAAATGCCAGATTTCTCCCAAACATATCACATCTCCTCCAAGAAATACCAGGATTCCTCCTGAAATAGGACCTTTTCTCCCACAAGTACCAGCCTTCTCCCCCAATATAGGACATTTTCTTCCAGACATGCCACATTTCTCCCAAATAGATCACATCTTCTCCAAGAAATACCAGGTTTCCCCCTTCAAATAGGACCTTTTCACCCACACATACCTCTTTTATTCCCAGAAGAGGACAGTTTCTTCCAGACATGCCACATTTCTCCCAAACATATCACATCTCCTCCAAGAAATACCAGGATTCCTCCTGAAATAGGACCTTCTCACCCAAAACTACCAGCCTTCTCCCCCCAAATAGGACATTTTCTTCCAGAAATGCCACATTTCTCCCAAATAGATCACATCTTCTCCAAGAAATACCTGGTTTCCCCCATCAAATAGGACCTTTTCTCCCACAAATACCTCTTTTATCCCCAAAAGAGGACAGTTTCTTCCAGAAAGGCCACATTTCTCCCAAATACATCACATCTTCTCCAAGAAATACCAGCTTTCCCCCTTCAAATACGACTTTTTCACCCACAAATACCTGTTTTATCCCCAAAAGAGGACAGTTTCTTCCAGAAATGCCACATTTCTCCCAAATATACCACATCTTCTCCAAGAAATGCCAGGATTCCTCCTGAAATAGGACCTTCTCACCCAAAACTACAAGCCTTCTTGCCCCAAATTGTACATTTTCTTCCAGAAATGCCACATTTCTCCCAAATAGATCACATCTTCTTCAAGAAATACCAGGTTTCCCCCTTCAAATAGGACCTTTTCTCCCACAAATACCTGTTTTATCCCCCAAATAGGACAGTTTCTTCCGGACATGCCACATTTCTCCCAAATATATCACCTCTTCTCCAAGAAATACCAGGTTTCCCCCTTCAAATAGGAACTTATCACCCACAAATACCTCTTTTATCCCAAAAATAGGACAGCTTCTTCCAGACATGCCACATTTCTCCCAAATATATCACATCTTCTCATAGAATTACCAGCTTTCCCCCTTCAAATAGGACCTTATCACCCACAAATACCTCTTTTATCCCCAAAAGAGGACAGTTTCTTCCAGAAATGCCACATTTCTCCCAAACATATCACATATTCTCCAAGAAATGCCACGATTCCCCCTTCAAATAGGACCTTTTCACCCACAAATACCTCTTTTATCCCCAAAACAGGACAGTTTCTTCCAGAAATGCCACATTTCTCCCAAATACATCACATCTTCTCCAAGAAATACCAGCTTTCCCCCTTCAAATAGGACCTTTTCACCCACAAATACCTCTTTTATCCCCATAAGAGGACAGTTTCTTCCAGAAATGCCACATTTCTCCCAAATATATCACATCTTCTCCAAGAAATACCAGCTTTCCCCCTTGAATTAGGACCTTTTCTCCATGAAATACCTGTTTTATCCCCAAAAGAGGACATTTTCTTCCAGAAATGCCACATTTCTCCCAAATATATCACATCTTCTCCAAGAAATACCAGGTTTCCCCCTGGAAATCGGAACTTTTCAACCACTAATACCTCCTTTATCCCCAAAACAGGACAGTTTCTTCCGGAAAGGCCACATTTCTCCGAAATATATCACATCTTCTCCAAGAAATGCCAGGATTCCTCCTGAAATAGGACCTTCTCACCCAAAACTACAAGCCTTCTCGCCCCAAATTGGACATTTTCTTCCAGAAAGGCCACATTTCTCCCAAATAGATCACATCTTCTCCAAGAAATACCAGGTTTCCCCCTTCAAATAGGACCTTTTCTCCCACAAATACCTGTTTTATCCCCAAAATAGGACAGTTTCTTCCAGACATGCCACATTTCTCCCAAATATATCACCTCTTCTCCAAGAAATACCAGGTTTCCCCCTTCAAATAGGACATTATCTCCCACAAATACCTCTTTTATCCCCAAAATAGGACAGCTTCTTCCAGACATGCCACATTTCTCCCAAATATATCACATCTTCTCATAGAATTACCAGCTTTCCCCCTTCAAATAGGACCTTATCACCCACAAATACCTCTTTTATCCCCAAAAGAGGACAGTTTCTTCCAGAAATGCCACATTTCTCCCAAACATATCACATCTTCTCCAAGAAATACCAGGTTTCCCCCTTCAAATAGGACCTTTTCACCCACAAATACCTCTTTTATCCCCAAAAGAGGACAGTTTCTTCCAGAAATGCCACATTTCTCCCAAATACATCACATCTTCTCCAAGAAATACCAGGTTTCCCCCTTCAAATACGACCTTGTCACCCACAAGTACCTGTTTTATCCCCATAAGAGGACAGTTTCTTCCAGAAATGCCACATTTCTCCCAAATATACCACATCTTCTCCAAGAAATACCACGTTTCCCCCTTCAAATAGGACCTTTTCACCCACAAATACCTTTTTTATCCCCAAAGTAGGACAGTTTCTTCCAGACATGCCACATTTCTCCCAAATAGATCACATCTTCTCCAAGAAATACCAGGTTTCCCCCTTCAAATAGGACCTTTTCACCCACAAATACCTCTTTTATCCCCAAAATAGGACAGTTTCTTCCAGAAATGCCACATTTCTCCCAAATATATCACGTCTTCTCCAAGAAATACCACGTTTCCCCCTTCAAATAGGACCTTTTCACCCACAAATACCTGTTTTATCCCTCAAATTGGACATATTCTTCCAGAAATGCCAGATTTCTCCCAAATATATCACATCTTCTCCAAGAAATACCAGGTTTCCCCCTTCAAATAGGACCTTTTCACCCACAAATACCTCTTTTATCCCCAAAAGAGGACAGTTTCTTCCAGAAATGCCACATTTCTCCCAAATATATCACGTCTTCTCCAAGAAATACCACGTTTCCCCCTTCAAATAGGACCTTTTCACCCACAAATACCTGTTTTATCCCCAAAAGAGGACAGTTTCTTCCAGAAATGCCACATTTCTCCCAAATATATCATATCTTCTCCAAGAATTAACAGGTTTCCCCCTTCAAATAGGAAATTTTCTCCCACAAATACCTCTTTTATCCCCAAAAGAGGACAGTTTCTTCCAGAAATGCCACATTTCTCCCAAATATATCACATCTTCTCCAAGAAATACCAGGGTTCCCCCTTCAAATAGGACCTTTTCACCCACAAATACCTCTTTTATCCCCAAAAGAGGACAGTTTCTTCCAGAAATGCCAGATTTCTCCCAAACATATCACATCTCCTCCAAGAAATACCAGGATTCCTCCTGAAATAGGACCTTTTCTCCCACAAGTACCAGCCTTCTCCCCCAATATAGGACATTTTCTTCCAGACATGCCACATTTCTCCCAAATAGATCACATCTTCTCCAAGAAATACCAGGTTTCCCCCTTCAAATAGGACCTTTTCACCCACACATACCTCTTTTATACCCAGAAGAGGACAGTTTCTTCCAGACATGCCACATTTCTCCCAAACATATCACATCTCCTCCAAGAAATACCAGGATTCCTCCTGAAATAGGACCTTCTCACCCAAAACTACCAGCCTTCTCCCCCCAAATAGGACATTTTCTTCCAGAAATGCCACATTTCTCCCAAATAGATCACATCTTCTCCAAGAAATACCTGGTTTCCCCCATCAAATAGGACCTTTTCTCCCACAAATACCTCTTTTATCCCCAAAAGAGGACAGTTTCTTCCAGAAAGGCCACATTTCTCCCAAATACATCACATCTTCTCCAAGAAATACCAGCTTTCCCCCTTCAAATACGACTTTTTCACCCACAAATACCTGTTTTATCCCCAAAAGAGGACAGTTTCTTCCAGAAATGCCACATTTCTCCCAAATATACCACATCTTCTCCAAGAAATGCCAGGATTCCTCCTGAAATAGGACCTTCTCACCCAAAACTACAAGCCTTCTTGCCCCAAATTGTACATTTTCTTCCAGAAATGCCACATTTCTCCCAAATAGATCACATCTTCTTCAAGAAATACCAGGTTTCCCCCTTCAAATAGGACCTTTTCTCCCACAAATACCTGTTTTATCCCCCAAATAGGACAGTTTCTTCCGGACATGCCACATTTCTCCCAAATATATCACCTCTTCTCCAAGAAATACCAGGTTTCCCCCTTCAAATAGGACCTTATCACCCACAAATACCTCTTTTATCCCAAAAATAGGACAGCTTCTTCCAGACATGCCACATTTCTCCCAAATATATCACATCTTCTCATAGAATTACCAGCTTTCCCCCTTCAAATAGGACCTTATCACCCACAAATACCTCTTTTATCCCCAAAAGAGGACAGTTTCTTCCAGAAATGCCACATTTCTCCCAAACATATCACATATTCTCCAAGAAATGCCACGATTCCCCCTTCAAATAGGACCTTTTCACCCACAAATACCTCTTTTATCCCCAAAACAGGACAGTTTCTTCCAGAAATGCCACATTTCTCCCAAATACATCACATCTTCTCCAAGAAATACCAGCTTTCCCCCTTCAAATAGGACCTTTTCACCCACAAATACCTCTTTTATCCCCATAAGAGGACAGTTTCTTCCAGAAATGCCACATTTCTCCCAAATATACCACATCTTCTCCAAGAAATACCACGTTTCCCCCTTCAAATAGGACCTTTTCAACCACAAATACCTGTTTTATCCCTCAAATTGGACATATTCTTCCAGAAATGCCAGATTTCTCCTAAATATATCACATCTTCTCCAAGAAATACCTGGTTTCCCCCTTCAAATAGGACCTTTTCACCCACAAATACCTCTTTTATCCCCTAAATTGGACAGTTTCTTCCAGAAATGCCACATTTCTCCCAAATATATCACATCTTCTCCAAGAAATACCACGTTTCCCCCTTCAAATAGGACCTTATCTCCCACAAATACCTCTTTTATCCCCAAAATAGGACAGTTTCTTCCAGACATGCCACATTTCTCCCAAATATATCATATCTTCTCCAAGAATTAACAGGTTTCCCCCTTCAAATAGGAAATTTTCACCCACAAATACCTGTTTTATCCCCAAAAGAGGACAGTTTCTTCCAGAAATGCCACATTTCTCCCAAATAGATCACAGCTTCTCCAAGAAATACCACGTTTCCCCCTTCAAATACGACCTTTTCACCCACAAATACCTCTTTTATCCCCAAAACAGGTCACTTTCTTCCAGACATGCCACATTTCTCCCAAATATATCACATCTCCTCCAAGAAATACCAGGATTCCTCCTGAAATAGGACCTTTTCTCCCACAAGTACCAGCCTTCTCCCCCAATATAGGACATTTTCTTCCAGACATGCCACATTTCTCCCAAATAGATCATATCTTCTCCAAGAAATAGCAGGTTTTCCCCTGGAAATAGGACCTTTTCACCCACACATACCTCTTTTATACCCAGAAGAGGACAGTTTCTTCCAGACATGCCACATTTCTCCCAGATATATCACATCTTCTCCAAGAAATACCAGCTTTCCCCCTTCAAATAGGACCTTTTCACCCACAAATACCTCTTTTATCCCCAAAAGAGGACAGTTTCTTCCAGAAATGCCACATTTCTCCCAAATAGATCACATCTTCTCCAAGAAATACCAGCTTTCCCCCTTCAAATAGGACCTTTTCACCCACAAATACCTCTTTTATCCCCAAAAGAGGACAGTTTCTTCCAGAAATGCCACATTTCTCCCAAATATATCACATCTTCTCCAAGAAATACCAGGTTTCCCCCTTCAAATAGGACCTTTTCACCCACAAATACCTCTTTTATCCCCAAAAGAGGACACCTTCTTCCAGAAATGCCACATTTCTCCCAAATAGATCACATCTTCTCCAAGAAATACCAGGTTTCCCCCTTCAAATAGGACCTTATCACCCACAAATACCTCTTTTATCCCCATAAGAGGACAGTTTCTTCCAGAAATGCCACATTTCTCCCAAATACATCACATCTTCTCCAAGAAATACCAGCTTTCCCCCTTCAAATAGGACCTTTTCACCCACAAGTACCTCTTTTATCCCCAAAAGAGGACAGTTTCTTTCAGAAATGCCACATTTCTCCCAAACATATCACATCTTCTCCAAGAAATACCAGGTTTCCCCCTTCAAATAGGACCTTTTCACCCACAAATACCTCTTTTATCCCCAAAAGAGGACAGTTTCTTCCAGACATGCCACATTTCTCCCAAACATATCACATCTTCTCCAAGAAATACCAGCTTTCCCCCTTCAAATAGGACCTTTTCACCCACAAATACCTCTTTTATCCCCAAAAGAGGACAGTTTCTTCCAGAAATGCCACATTTCTCCCAAATATATCACATCTTCTCCAAGAAATACCAGCTTTCCCCCTTCAAATAGGACCTTTTCACCCACAAATACCTCTTTTATCCCCAAAAGAGGACAGTTTCTTCCAGAAATGCCACATTTCTCCCAAATATATCACATCTTCTCCAAGAAATACCAGGGTTCCCCCTTCAAATAGGACCTTTTCAACCACAAATACCTGTTTTATCCCCAAAAGAGGACAGTTTCTTTCAGAAATGCCACATTTCTCCCAAATATATCACATCTTCTCCAAGAAATACCAGGTTTCCCCCTTGAATTAGGACCTTTTCTCCATGAAATACCTGTTTTATCCCCAAAAGAGGACAGTTTCTTCCAGAAATGCCACATTTCTCCCAAATATATCACATCTTCTCCAAGAAATACCAGGTTTCCCCCTGGAAATAGGAACTTTTCAACCACTAATACCTCTTTTATCCCCAAAAGAGGACAGTTTCTTCCGGAAAGGCCACATTTTTCCGAAATATATCACATCTTCTCCAAGAAATACCACGTTTCCCCCTTCAAATAGGACCTTTTCACCCACAAATACCTCTTTTATCCCCAAAATAGGACAGCTTCTTCCAGACATGCCACATTTCTCCCAAATATATCACATCTTCTCATAGAATTACCAGCTTTCCCACTTCAAATAGGACCTTATCACCCACAAATACCTCTTTTATCCCCAAAAGAGGACAGTTTCTTCCAGAAATGCCACATTTCTCCCAAACATATCACATCTTCTCCAAGAAATACCAGGTTTCCCCCTTCAAATAGGACCTTTTCACCCACAAATACCTCTTTTATCCCCAAAAGGGGACAGTTTCTTCCAGAAATGCCACATTTCTCCCAAATACATCACATCTTCTCCAAGAAATACCAGGTTTCCCCCTTCAAATAGGACCTTTTCACCCACAAATACCTGTATTATCCCCATAAGAGGACAGTTTCTTCCAGAAATGCCACATTTCTCCCAAATATACCACATCTTCTCCAAGAAATACCACGTTTCCCCCTTCAAATAGGACCTTTTCACCCACAAATACCTTTTTTATCCCCAAAGTAGGACAGTTTCTTCCAGACATGCGACATTTCTCCCAAATAGATCACATCTTCTCCGAGAAATACCAGGTTTCCCCCTTCAAATAGGACCTTTTCACCCACAAATACCTGTTTTATCCCTCAAATTGGACATATTCTTCCAGAAATGCCAGATTTCTCCCAAATATATCACATCTTCTCCAAGAAATACCAGGTTTCCTCCTTCAAATAGGAACTTTTCACCCACAAATACCTCTTTTATCCCCAAAATAGGACAGTTTCTTCCAGAAATGCCACATTTCTCCCAAATATATCACATCTTCTCCAAGAAATACCAGGTTTCCCCCTTCAAATAGGACCTTTTCACCCACTAATACCTGTTTTATCCCCAAAATAGGACAGTTTCTTCCAGAAATGCCACATTTCTCCCAAATATATCATATCTTCTCCAAGAATTAACAGGTTTCCCCCTTCAAATAGGAAATTTTCACCCACAAATACCTGTTTTATCCACAAAATAGTACAGTTTCTTCCAGAAATGCCACATTTCTCCCAAATATATCACATCTTCTCCAAGAAATACCAGGTTTCCCCCTTCAAATAGGACCTTTTCTCCCACAAATACCTCTTTTATCCCCAAAAGAGGACAGTTTCTTCCAGAAATGCCAGATTTCTCCCAAACATATCACATCTCCTCCAAGAAATACCAGGATTCCTCCTGAAATAGGACCTTTTCTCCCACAAGTACCAGCCTTCTCCCCCAATATAGGACATTTTCTTCCAGACATGCCACATTTCTCCCAAATAGATCACATCTTCTCCAAGAAATACCAGGTTTCCCCCTTCAAATAGGACCTTTTCACCCACACATACCTCTTTTATACCCAGAAGAGGACATTTTCTTCCAGACATGCCACATTTCTCCCAAACATATCACATCTCCTCCAAGAAATACCAGGATTCCTCCTGAAATAGGACCTTCTCACCCAAAACTACCAGCCTTCTCCCCCCAAATAGGACATTTTCTTCCAGAAATGCCACATTTCTCCCAAATATATCACATCTTCTCCAAGAAATACCAGCTTTCCCCCTTCAAATAGGACCTTTTCACCCACAAATACCTGTTTTATCCCCAAAATAGGACAGTTTCTTCCAGAAATGCCACATTTCTCCCAAATATACCACATCTTCTCCAAGAAATACCACGTTTCCCCCTTCAAATAGGACCTTTTCACCCACAAATACCTTTTTTATCCCCAAAGTAGGACAGTTTCTTCCAGACATGCCACATTTCTCCCAAGTATATCACATCTTCTCCAAGAAATACCAGGTTTCCCCCGTCAAATAGGACCTTTTCACCCACAAATACCTGTTTTATCCCCAAAATAGGACAGTTTCTTCCAGAAACGCCACATTTCTCCCAAATAGATCACATCTTCTCCAAGAAATACCAGGTTTCCCCCTTCAAATAGGACCTTTTCACCCACAAATACCTCTTTTATCCCCAAAATAGGACACTTTCTTCCAGAAATGCCACATTTCTCCCAAACATATCACATCTCCTCCAAGAAATACCAGGATTCCTCCTGAAATAGGACCTTTTCTCCCACAAGTACCAGCCTTTTCCCTCAAATTGGACATTTTCTTCCAGACATGCCACATTTCTCCCAAATATATCACATCTTCTTCAAGAAATACCATTTTTTCCCCTGGAAATAGGACCTTTTCACCCACACATACCTCTTTTATACCCAGAAGAGGACAGTTTCTTCCAGACATGCCACATTTCTCCCAAATATATCACATCTTCTCCAAGAAATACCAGGATTCCTCCTGAAATGGCACCTTCTCACCCACAGCTACCAGCCTTCTCGCCCCAAATTGGACATTTTCTTCCAGAAAGGCCACATTTCTCCCAAATAGATCACATCTCCTTCAAGAAATACCAGGTTTCCCCCTTCAAATAGGACCTTTTCACCCACAAATACCTCTTTTATCCCCAAAACAGGACAGTTTCTTCCAGAAATGCCACATTTCTCCCAAATAGATCACATCTTCTCCAAGAAATACCAGGGTTCCCCCTTCAAATAGGACCTTTTCTCCCACAAATACCTCTTTTATCCCCAAAAGAGGACAGTTTCTTCCAGAAATGCCACATTTCTCCCAAATAGATCACATCTTCTCCAAGAAATACCAGGATTCCTCCTGAAATAGGACCTTCTCACCCAAAACTACCAGCCTTCTCCCCACAAATTGGACATTTTCTTACAGAAATGCCACATTTCTCCCAAATATATCACATCTTCTCCAAGAAATACCACGATTCCCCCTACAAATAGGACCTTTTCACCCACAAATACCTCTTTTATCCCCAAAAGAGGACAGTTTCTTCCAGAAATGCCACATTTCTCCCAAATAGATCACATCTTCTCCAAGAAATACCAGCTTTCCCCCTTCAAATAGGACCTTTTCAACCACAAATACCTGTTTTAAGCCCAAAATACGACAGTTTCATCCAGAAATGCCACATTTCTCCCAAATAGATCACATCTTCTCCAAGAAATACCAGGTTTCCCCCTTCAAATAGGACCTTTTCACCAAGAAATACCTCTTTTATCCCCAAAAGAGGAGAGCTTCTTCCTGACATGCCACATTTCTCCCAAATATATCACATCTTCTCCAAGAAATACCAGGGTTCCCCCTTCAAATAGGACCTTCTCACCCACAAATACCTCTTATATCCCCAAAAGAGTACAGTTTCTTCCAGAAATGGCACATTTCTCCCAAATATATCACATCTACTCCAAGAAATACCATGTTTCCCCCGTCAAATAGAACCTTTTCACCCACAAATACCTCTTTTATCCTCAAAATAGGACCGTTTCTTCCAGGAATGCCACATTTCTCCCAAATATATCACATCTTCTCCATGAAATAACAGGTTTCCAACTTCAAATACTACGTTTTCACCCACAAATACCTGTTTTATCCCCAAAATAGGACAGTTTCTTCCAGAAATGCCACATTTCTCCCAAATATACCATATCTTCTCCAAGATATTCCAGGTTTCCCCCTTCAAATAGGACCTTTTCACCCACAAATACCTGTTTTATCCCCCAAATAGGACAGTTTCTTCCAGACATGCCACATTTCTCCCAAATATATCACATCTTCTCCAAGAAATACCACGTTTCCCCCTTCAAATAGGACCTTTTCTCCCACAGATACCTCTTTTATCCCCAAAAGAGGACAGTTTCTTCCAGAAAGGCCAGATTTCTCCCAAATATATCACATCTTCTCCAAGATATACACGTTTCCCCCTTCAAATAGGACCTTTTCACCCACAAATACCTGTTTTATCCCCAAAATAGGACAGTTTCTTCCAGAAATGCCACAGTTCTCCCAAATATATCATATCTTCTCCAAGAAATACCAGGTTTCCCCCTTCAAATAGGACCTTTTCACCCACAAATACCTCTTTTATCCCCTAAAGAGGACTGTTTCTTCCTGACATGCCACATTTCTCCCAAATAGATCACATCTCCAAGAAATACCAGCTTTCCCCCTTCAAATAGGACCTTTTCACCCACAAATACCTCTTTTATCCCCAAAATAGGACAGTTTATTCCAGACATGCCACATTTCTCCCAAACATATCACATCTCCTCCAAGAAATACCAGGATTCCTCCTGAAATAGGACCTTTTCTCCCACAACTACCAGCCTTCTCCCCCCAAATCGCACATTTTCTTCCAGACATGCCACATTTCTCCCAAATATATCACATCTTCTCCAAGAAATACCAGCTTTCCCCCTTCAAATTGGACCTTTTCACCCACACATACCTCTTTTATCCCCAAAAGAGGACAGTTTCTTCCAGAAATGCCACATTTCTCCCAAATAGATCACATCTTCTCCAGGAAATACCAGGGTTCCCCCTTCAAATAGGACCTTTTCACCCACAAATACCTCTTTTATCCCCAAAACAGGACAGTTTCTTCCAGAAATGCCACATTTCTCCCAAATATATCACATCTTCTCCAAGAAATACCAGCTTTCCAACTTCAAATAGGACCTTTTCACCCACAAATACCTCTTTTATCCCCAAAAGAGGACAGTTTCTTCCAGAAAGGCCACATTTCTCCCAAATAGATCACATCTTCTCCAAGAAATACCAGGATTCCTCCTGAAATAGGACCTTCTCACCCACTAATACCAGGCTTCTCCCCACAAATTGGACAGTTTCTTCCAGAAATGCCACATTTCTCCCAAATAGATCACATCTTCTCCAAGAAATACCAGGTTTTCCCCTCAAAATAGGACCTTTTCACCCACAAATACCTCTTTTATCCCCAAAAGAGGACAGTTTCTTCCAGAAATGCCACATTTCTCCCAAATATATCACATCTTCTCCAAGAAATACCAGGTTTCCCCCTTCAATTAGGACCTTTTCAACCACAAATACCTGTTTTATGCCCAAAATACGACAGTTTCTGCCAGAAATGCCACATTTCTCCCAAATATATCACATCTTCTCCAAGAAATACCAGCTATCCCCCTGGAAATAGGATCTTTTCAACCACTAATACCTCTTTTATCCCCAAAATAGGACAGTTTCTTCCGGAAAGGCCACATTTCTCCCAAATATATCACATCTTCTCCAAGAAATGCCAGGATTCCTCCTGAAATAGGACCTTCTCACCCAAAACTACCAGCCTTCTCCCCCCAAATTGGACATTTTCTTCCAGAAATGCCACATTTCTCCCAAATAGATCACATCTTCTCCAAGAAATACCAGCTTTCCCCCTTCAAATAGGAACTTTTCGCCCAAAAATTCCTCTTTTATCCCCAAAATAGGACAGTTTCTTCCAGAAATGCCACATTTCTCCCAAACGTATCACATCTCCTCCAAGAAATATCAGGATTTCTCCTGAAATAGTACATTTTCTCCCAAAAAAACCAGCCTTTTCCCCCCAAAAGAGGACAGTTTCTTCCAGAAATGCCACATTTCTCCGAAACATATCACAACTTCTCCAAGAAATACCAGGTTTCCCCCTTCAAATAGGACCTTTTCACCCACAAATACCTGTTTGATCCCCAAAAGAGGACAGTTTGTTCCAGAAATGCCGCATTTCTCCCACATATATCACATCTTCTGCAAGAACATCCAGCTTTACCCCTTGACATAGGACCTTTTCTCCCACAAATACCTCTTTTATCCCCAAAAGAGGACAGTTTCTTCCAGAAATGCCACATTTCTCCCAAATAGATCACATCTTCTCCAAGAAATACCAGCTTTCCCCCTTCAAATAGGACCTTTTCACCCACAAATACCTCTTTTATCCCCCAAATAGAACAGTTTCTTCCGGACATGCCACATTTCTCCCGAATATATCACATCTTCTCCAAGAAATACCAGGTTTCCCCCTTCAAATAGGACCTTTTCACCCACAAATACTTGTTATATCCCCAAAAGAGGACAGTTTATGCCAGAAAGGCCACATTTATCCCAAACATATCACATCTTCTCCAAGAAATACCACGTTTCCCCCTTCACATAGACCTTTTCACCCACAAATACCTCTTTTATCCCCAAAAGAGGACAGTTTCTTCCATAAATGCTGATTTCTCCCAAATAGATTACATCTTCTCCAAGAAATACCAGGTTTCCCCCTTCAAATAGGACCTTTTCACCCACAAATACCTCTTTTATCCCCAAAACAGGACAGTTTCTTCCAGAAAGGCCACATTTCTCCCAAATATATCACATCTTCTCCAAGAAATACCAGGATTCCTCCTGAAATAGGACCTTTTCACCCACAAATACCTGTTCTATCCCCATAAGAGGACAGTTTCTTCCAGAAATGCCACATTTCTCCCAAATATATCACATCTCCTCCAAGAAATACCAGCTTTCCCCCTTCAAATAGGACCTTCTCACCCACAAATACCTGTTTTATCCCCAAAAGAGGACAGTTTCTTCCAGAAATGCCAGATTTCTCCCAAATATATCACATCTTCTCCAAGAAATACCAGGTTTCCCCCTTCAAATAGGACCTTTTCACCCACAAATACCTCTTTTATCCCCATAAGAGGACAGTTTCTGCCAGTAATGCCTGATTTCTCCCAAATAGATCACATCTTCTCCAAGAAATACCAGGTTTCCCCCTTCAAATAGGACCTTTTCACCCACAAATACCTCTTTTATCCCCAAAACAGGACAGTTTCTTCCAGAAATGCCACATTTCTCCCAAATAGATCACATCTTCTCCAAGAAATACCAGCTTTCCCCCTTCAAATAGGAACTTTTCACCCACAAATACCTCTTTTATCCCCAAAAGAGGACAGATTCTTCCAGACATGCCACATTTCTCCAAAATATATCACATCTTCTCTAAGAAGTAACTGGTTTACCCCTGGAAATCGGAACTTTTCACCCACAAATACCTCTTTTATCCCTCAAATTGGACATTTTCTTCCAGAAATGCCAGATTTCTCCCAAATATATCACATCTTCTCCAAGAAATACCAGGTTTCCCCCTCGAAATAGGACCTTTTCACCCACAAATACCTGTTTTATCCCCCAAATAGGACAGTTTCTTCCAGAAATGCCACATTTCTCCCAAATAGATCACATCTTCTCCAAGAAATACCAGGTTTCCCCCTTCAAATAGGACCTTTTCACCCACAAATACCTCTTTTACCCCAAAAGAGCTCGGTTTCTTCCAGAAATGCCACATTTCTCCCAAATAGATCACATCTTCTCCAAGAAATACCAGGTTTCCCCCTTCAAATAGGAAATTTTCTCCCACAAAAAATTCTTTTATCCCCAAAATAGGACAGTTTCTGCCAGTAATGCCTGATTTCTCCCAAATATATCACATCTTCTCCAAGAAATACCAGGTTTCCCCCTTCAAATAGGACCTTTTCACCCACAAATACCTGTTTTATCCCCAAAAGAGGACAGTTTCTTCCAGAAATGCCACATTTCTCCCAAATAGATCACATCTTCTCCAAGAAATACCAGGTTTCCCCCTTCAATTAGGACCTTTTCAACCGCAAATACCTGTTTTATGCCCAAAATACGACAGTTTCTGCCAGAAATGCCACATTTCTCCCAAATATATCACATCTTCTCCAAGAAATACCAGCTTTCCCCCTGGAAATAGGATCTTTTCAACCACTAATACCTCTTTTATCCCCAAAAGAGGACAGTTTCTTCCGGAAAGGCCACATTTCTCCCAAATATATCACATCTTCTCCAAGAAATGCCAGGATTCCTCCTGAAATAGGACCTTCTCACCCAAAACTACCAGCCTTCTCCCCCTAAATTGGACATTTTCTTCCAGAAATGCCACATTTCTCCCAAATAGATCACATCTTCTCCAAGAAATACCAGGGTTCCCCCTTCAAATAGGAACTTTTCGCCCAAAAATTCCTCTTTTATCCCCAAAATAGGACAGTTTCTTCCAGAAATGCCACATTTCTCCCAAATATATCACATCTCCTCCAAGAAATATCAGGATTTCTCCTGAAATAGTACATTTTCTCCCAAAAAAACCAGCCTTTTCCCCCCAAAAGAGGACAGTTTCTTCCAGAAATGCCACATTTCTCCGAAACATATCACAACTTCTCCAAGAAATACCAGGTTTCCCCCTTCAAATAGGACCTTTTCACCCACAAATACCTCTTTGATCCCCAAAATACGACAGTTTCTTCCAGAAATGCCGCATTTCTCCCACATATATCACATCTTCTGCAAGAACATCCAGCTTTACCCCTTGACATAGGACCTTTTCTCCCACAAATACCTCTTTTATCCCCAAAAGAGGACAGTTTCTTCCAGAAATGCCACATTTCTCCCAAATAGATCACATCTTCTCCAAGAAATACCAGGTTTCCCCCTTCAAATAGGACCTTTTCACCCACAAATACCTCTTTTATCCCCCAAATAGAACAGTTTCTTCCGGACATGCCACATTTCTCCCAAATATATCACATCTTCTCCAAGAAATACCAGGTTTCCCCCTTCAAATAGGACCTTTTCACCCACAAATACTTGTTATATCCCCAAAAGAGGACAGTTTATGCCAGAAAGGCCACATTTATCCCAAACATATCACATCTTCTCCAAGAAATACCACGTTTCCCCCTTCACATAGACCTTTTCACCCACAAATACCTGTTTTATCCCCAAAAGAGGACAGTTTCTTCCATAAATGCTGATTTCTCCCAAATAGATTACATCTTCTCCAAGAAATACCAGGTTTCCCCCTTCAAATAGGACCTTTTCACCCACAAATACCTCTTTTATCCCCAAAAGAGGACAGTTTCTTCCAGAAAGGCCACATTTCTCCCAAATATATCACATCTTCTCCAAGAAATACCAGGATTCCTCCTGAAATAGGACCTTTTCACCCACAAATACCTGTTCTATCCCCATAAGAGGACAGTTTCTTCCAGAAATGCCACATTTCTCCCAAATATATCACATCTCCTCCAAGAAATACCAGCTTTCCCCCTTCAAATAGGACCTTCTCACCCACAAATACCTGTTTTATCACCAAAAGAGGACAGTTTCTTCCAGAAATGCCACATTTCTCCCAAATATATCACATCTTCTCCAAGAAATACCAGGTTTCCCCCTTCAAATAGGACCTTTTCACCCACAAATACCTCTTTTATCCCCAAAATAGGAAAGTTTCTTCCAGAAATGCCACATTTCACCCAAATAGATCACATCTTCTCCAAGAAATAACAGGTTTCCCCCTTCAAATAGGACCTTTTCACACACAAATACCTGTTCTATCCCCAAAAGAGGACAGTTTCTTCTAGAAATGCCACATTTCTCCCTAATATAGCACATCTTCTCCAAGAAATACCAGCTTTCCAACTTCAAATAGGACCTTTTCACCCACAAATACCTCTTTTATCCCCAAAAGAGGACAGTTTCTTCCAGAAAGGCCACATTTCTCCCAAATAGATCACATCTTCTCCAAGAAATACCAGCTTTCCCCCTTCAAATAGGACCTTTTCACCCACAAATACCTCTTTTATCCCCAAAAGAGGACAGATTCTTCCAGAAATGCCACATTTCTCCCAAATAGATCACATCTTCTCTAAGAAGTAACTGGTTTACCCCTGGAAATAGGAAGTTTTCACCCACAAATACCTCTTTTATCCCTCAAATTGGACATTTTCTTCCAGAAATGCCAGATTTCTCCCAAATATATCACATCTTCTCCAAGAAATACCAGGTTTCCCCCTTCAAATAGGACCTTTTCACCCACAAATACCTCTTTTACCCCAAAAGAGCTCGGTTTCTTCCAGAAATGCCACATTTCTCCCAAATAGATCA
This sequence comes from Lophura swinhoii, assembly GCA_030408155.1. NCBI lineage: Eukaryota > Metazoa > Chordata > Aves > Galliformes > Phasianidae > Lophura > Lophura swinhoii. Next base: position 8,983,458 of record JASCYN010000149.1, read on the forward strand.
CATCTTCTCCAAGAAATACCAGGTTTCCCCCTTCAAATAGGAAATTTTCTCCCACAAAAAATTCTTTTATCCCCAAAATAGGACAGTTTCTGCCAGAAATGCCTGATTTCTCCCAAATATATCACATCTTCTCCAAGAAATACCAGCTTTCCCCCTTCAAATAGGACCTTTTCACCCACAAATACCTCTTTTATCCCCAAAAGAGGACAGTTTCTTCCAGAAATGCCACATTTCTCCCAAATAGATCACATCTTCTCCAAGAAATACCAGGTTTTCCCGTGGAAATAGGACCTTTTCCCCAAAAAAACCTCTTTTATCCCCAAAAGAGGACAGTTTCTTCCAGAAATGCCACATTTCTCCCAAACATATCACATCTTCTCCAAGAAATACCAGGTTTCCCCCTTCAAATAGGACCTTTTCACCCACAAATACCTCTTTTATCCCCAAAAGAGGACAGTTTCCTCCAGAAATGCCTCATTTCTCCCAAATATATCACATCTTCTCCGAGAAATACCACGTTTCCCCCTTCAAATAGGACCTTTTCACCCACAAATACCTCTTTTATCCCCAAAAGAGGACAGTTTCTTCCAGACATGCCACATTTCTCCCAAATATATCACATCTTCTCCAAGAAATACCGGGGTTCCCCCTTAATATAGGACCTTTTCACCCACAAATACCTCTTTTATCCCCAAAAGAGGACATTTTCTTCCAGAAATGCCACATTTCTCCCAAATAGATCACATCTTCTCCAAGAAATACCAGGGTTCCAACTTCAAATAGGACCTTTTCAACAACTAATACCTCTTTTATCCCCAAAAGAGGACAGTTTCTTCCAGACATGCCACATTTCTCCCAAATAGATCACATCTTCTCCAAGAAATGCCAGGATTCCTCCTGAAATAGGACCTTCTCACCCAAAACTACCAGCCTTCTCCCCAAAATTGGACATTTTCTTCCAGAAAGGCCACATTTCTCCCGAATACAGCACATCTTCTCCAAGAAATACCAGGATTCCTCCTGAAATAGGACCTTCTCACCCAAAACTACCAGCCTTCTCCCCCCAAATTGGACATTTTCTTCCAGAAAGGCCACATTTCTCCCAAATAGATCACATCTTCTCCAAGAAATACCAGCTTTCCCCCTTCAAATAGGACCTTTTCACCCACAAATACCTATTTCATCGCCCAAAGAGGACAGTTTCTTCCAGAAATGCCACATTTCTCCCAAATATATCACATCTTCTCCAAGAAATACCAGGTTTCCCCCTTCAAATAGGACCTTTTCACCCACAAATACCTCTTTTATCCCCAAAAGAGGACAGTTTCTTCCAGACATGCCACATTTCTCCCAAATATATCACATCTCTTGCTAGAACAACCAGGTTTCCCCCTTCAAATAGGACCTTTTCACCCACAAATACCTGTTTCATCCCCAAAAGAGGACAGTTTCTTCCAGAAATGCCACATTTCTCCCAAATATATCACATCTTCTCCAAGAAATACCAGGTTTCCCCCTTCAAATAGGACAGTTTCTTCCACAAATACCGGTATTATCCCTCAAATAGGACATTTTCTTCCTGACAGGCCACATTTCTCCCAAATATATCACATCTTCTCCAAGAAATACCAGGGTTCCCCCTTCAAATAGGACCTTTTCTCCCACAAATACCTGTTCTATCCCCAAAAGAGCTCGGTTTCTTCCAGAAATGCCACATTTCTCCCAAATAGATCACATCTTCTCCAAGAAATACCAGGGTTCCCCCTTCAAATAGGACCTTTTCTCCTTGAAATACCTGTTTTATCCCCAAAAGAGGACAGTTTCTTCCTGACATTCCACATTTCTCCCAAATAGATCACATCTTCTCCAAGAAATACCAAGTTTCCCCCTTCAAATAGGACCTTTTCACCCACAAATACCTCTTTTATCCCCAAAAGAGGACAGTTTCTTCCAGACATGCCACATATCTCCCAAATATATCACATCTTCTCCAAGAAATACCAGGTTTCCCCCTTCAAATAGGACCTTTTCACCCACAAATACCTGTTTTATCCCCAAAATAGGACATTTTCTTCCAGACATGCCACATTTCTCCCAAATATACCACATCTTCTCCAAGAAATACCAGGTTTCCCCCTTCAAATAGGACCTTTTCTCCCACAAATACCTGTATTATCCCTCAAATAGGACATTTTCTTCCAGAAATGCCACATTTCTCCCAAATATAGCACATCTTCTCCAAGAAATACCAGGTTTCCCCCTTGTAATAAGACCTTTACACCCACAAATACCTCTTTTATCACTCAAATAGGACAGTTTCTTCCAGAAATGCCACATTTCTCCCAAATAGATCACATCTTCTCCCAGAAATAACAGCTTTCCCCCTTCAAATAGGAACTTTTCACCCACAAATACCTCTTTTATCCCCAAAATAGGACAGTTTCTTCCAGACATGCCACATTTCTCCCAAATAGATCACATCTTCTCCAAGAAATACCAGGTTTCCCCCTTCAAATAGGACCTTTTGACCCACAAATACCTCTTTTATCCCCAAAAGAGGACAGTTTCTTCCAGAAATGCCACATTTCTCCCAAATATATCACATCTTCTCCAAGAAATACCAGCTTTCCCCCTTCAAATCGGACCTTTTCACCCGATAATAGCAAGCTTCTCCCCCAAATAGGACAGTTTCTTCCAGAAATGCCACATTTCTCCCAAATATATCACATCTTCTCCAAGAAATACCAGGTTTCCCCCTGGAAATAGGACATTTTAACCCACAAATACCTCTTTTATCCCCAAAAGAGGACAGTTTCTTCCAGACATGCCACATTTCTCCCAAATATATCACATCTCCTTCAAGAAATACCAGCTTTCCCCCTTCAAATAGGACCTTTTCTCCCACAAATACCTGTTTTATCCCCAAAACAGGACACTTTCTTCCAGAAATGCCACATTTCTCCCAAATAGATCACATCTTCTCCAAGAAATACCAGGTTTCCCCCTTCAAATAGGACCTTTTCACCCACAAATACCTCTTTTATCCCCAAAAGAGGACAGTTTCTTCCAGACATGCCACATTTCTCCCAAATATATCACATCTCCTTCAAGAAATACCAGGTTTCCCCCTTCAAATAGGACCTTTTCTCCCACAAATACCTCTTTTATCTCCAAAAGAGGACAGTTTCCTCCAGAAATGCCTCATTTCTCCCAAACATATCACATCTTCTCCAAGAAATACCAGGTTTCCCCCTTCAAATAGGACCTTTTCACCCACAAATACCTCTTTTATCCCCAAAAGAGGACAGTTTCTTCCAGAAATGCCACATTTCTCCCAAATATATCACATCTTCTCCAAGAAATACCAGCTTTCCCCCTTCAAATAGGACCTTTTCACCCACAAATACCTCTTTTATCCCCAAAAGAGGACAGTTTCTTCCAGACATGCCACATTTCTCCCAAATAGATCACATCTTCTCCAAGAAATACCAGCTTTCCCCCTTCAAATAGGACCTTTTCACCCACAAATACCTCTTTTATCCCCAAAAGAGGACAGTTTCTTCCTGAAATGCCACATTTCTCCCAAATAGATCACATCTTCTCCAAGAAATACCAGGTTTCCCCCTTCAAATAGGACCTTTTCACCCACAAATACCTCTTTTATCCCCAAAATAGGACAGTTTCTTCCAGAAATGCCAGATTTCTCCCAAATAGATCACATCTTCTCCAAGAAATACCAGCTTTCCCCCTTCAAATAGGACCTTTTCACCCACAAATACCTCTTTTATCCCCAAAAGAGGACAGTTTCTTCCAGACATGCCACATTTCTCCCAAATATAGCACATCTTCTCCAAGAAATACCAGGTTTCCCCCTTCAAAAGGACCTTTTCACCCACAAATGCATGTTTTGTCCCAAATGAGGACATTTTCTTCCAGAAATGCCACATTTCTCCCAAATATATCACATCTCCAAGAAATACCAGGTTTCCTCCTGAAATAGGACCTTGTCACCCACAGGTTCCTGTTTTATCGCTTTGTTCCGAGCGACTTTTCGTTTTGGAGTGTTTATCCGATGCTACACTTCAGCATTCTGTGACGAATAAAGTAGAAGAGGAAAGCCCCACTAGTAAGGCAGCTAGAAGTTCGAGGAGCGACACACATTGTGCTTTCAGGGAGGACGTTCCAGAAAGTCGAGAGTTGTGGCTTCTTTCCTGCGGAGAAAAAAACCCCTGTTTTCAGGCAGTGCAGGACGCTGAATTCGCACGTTCTCGGCATAGGAATACCGCTCCTTCGCTCTCGTGGCTCGAAAGCGGCACTCGCTCTGAACCGCTCCGGAGAGTCTGCTTTTGCTGTCCGGTCCATCGCGGTTTGCACGAGTGCCGCTTGCAGCCTTCAGCAGCGCTCTCGTTTCTCTCGGATGCCCGGAAAGAGCGACTTCAGCCGGATGCTTTGCTCCGACCAGTGAGTGGCTTCTTCTAAGCACATCGCAATGGAGCGCTTCTGACTTCTCCTTCTGTCCATGCAGAATTCACTACGCTTCTCTCATTCTTATCCCTTTTTCCGAGCGACTTTTCGTTTTGGAGTGTTTATCCGATGCTACACTTCAGCATTCTGTGACGAATAGAGTAGAAGAGAAAAGCCCCACTAATAAGGCAGCTAGAAGCTCCAGAAGCCACACACGTTGTGCTTTCAGGGAGGACGTTCCAGAAAGTCGAGAGTTGTGGCTTCTTTCCTGCGGAGAAAAAAACCCCTGTTTTCAGGCAATGCAGTAGGCTGAATTCGCATCTTCTCGGCATAGGAATACCGCTCCTTCGCTCTCGTGGCTCGAAAGCGGCACTCGCTCTGAACCGCTCCGGAGAGTCTGCAGTTGCTGTCCGGTCCATCGCGGTTCTGCCCGAGTGCCGCTTGCAGCCTTCAGCAGCGCTCTCGTTTCTCTCGGATGCCGGGAAAGAGCGACTTCAGCCGGATGCTTTGCTCCGACGAGTGAGTGGCTTCTTCTGCGCACATCGCAATGGAGAGCTTCTGACTTCTCCATGTGTCCATGCAAAATGCACTACGCTTCTCTCTCATTCTTATCCCTTTCTTCCGAGCGACATTTCGTTTTGGAGTGTTTATCCGATGCTACACTTCAGCATTCTGTGACGAATAGAGTAGAAGAGAAAAGCCCCACTAATAAGGCAGCTAGAAGTTCGAGGAGCAACGCACGTAGTGCTTTCAGGGAGGACTTTCCAGAAAGTCGAGAGTTGTGGCTTCTTTCCTGCGGAGAAAAAAGCCCCTGTTTTCAGGCAATGCAGGACGCTGAATTCGCTCGTTCTCGGCATAGGAATGCCGCTCCTCCTCTCTCGTGGCTCGAAAGCGGCATTTGCGCTGAACCACACCGGACAGTCTGCAGTTGCAGACTACTGAATAGCCTGAAAACAGGGGGTTTTTTCTCCGCCGGAAAGAAGACACAACTCTCGACTTTCTGGAACGTCCTCTCTGAAAGCACAACGTGTGTGGCTTCTGGAGCTTCTAGCTGCCTTATTAGTGGGGCTTTTCTCTTCTACTCTATTCGTCACAGAATGCTGAAGTGTAGCATCGGATAAACACTCCAAAACGAAATGTCGCTCGGAAGAAAGGGATAAGAATGAGAGAGAAGCGTAGTGCATTCTGCATGGACACATGGAGAAGTCAAAAGCGCTCCATTGCGATGTGCGCAGGAGAAGCCGCTCACTCTGCGGAGAAAAGCATCCGGCTGAAGTCGCTCTTTCCCGGCATCCGAGAGAAACGAGACCGCTGCTGAAGGCTGCAAGCGGCACTCGGGCAGAACCGCGATGGACCGGCCAGCAACTGCAGACTCTCCGGAGCGGTTCAGCGCGAGTGCCCCGTTCGAGCCACGAGAGCGAAGGAGCGGTATTGAAATGCCGAGAAGGAGCGAATTCAGCGTCCTGCATTGCCTGAAAACAGGGGCTTTTTTCTCCGCAGGAAAGAAGCCACAACTCTCGACTTTCTGGAAAGTCCTCCCTGAAAGCACTACGTGCGTTGCTCCTCGAACTTCTAGCTGCCTTATTAGTGGGGCTTTTCTCTTCTATTTTATTCGTCACAGAATGCTGAAGTGTAGCATCGGATAAACACTCCAAAACGAAAAGTCGCTCGGAACAAAGGGATAAAACAGGAATCTGAGGGTGACAAGGTCCTATTTCAGGAGGAAACCTGGTATTTCTTGGAGATGTGATATATTTGGGAGAAATGTGGCCTTTCTGGAAGAAACTGTCCTCCTTTGGGGATAAAACAGGTATTTCATGGAGAAAAGGTCCTATTTGAAGGGGGAAACGTGGTATTTCTTGGAGGAGTTGTGATGTATTTGGGAGAAATGTGGCATTTCTGGAAGAAAATGTCCTCTTTTGGGGATAAAAGAGGTATTTCATGGAGAAAAGGTCCTAATTCAAGGGGGAAACGTGGTATTTCTTGGAGAAGATGTGATATATTTGGGAGAAGTGTGGCATTTCTGGATGGAAGTGTCATGTTTTGGGGATAAAACAGGTATTTGTGGGAGAAAAGGTCCTATTTGAAGGGGGAAAGCTGGTATTTCTTGGAGAAGATGTGATCTATTTGGGAGAAATGTGGCATTTCTGGAAGAAACTGTCCTATTTTGGGGATAAAAGAGGTATTTGTGGGTGAAAAGGTCCTATTTGAAGGGGGAAAGCTGATATTTCTTGGAGAAGATGTGCTATATTTGGGAGAAATGTGGCCTTTCTGGAAGAAACTGTCCTGATTTGGGGATAAAACAGGTATTTGTGGGAGAAAAGGTCCTATTTGAAGGGGGAAAGCTGGTATTTCTTGGAGAAGATGTGATATATTTGGGTGATATGTGGCCTTTCTGAAAGAAAATGTCCTATTTGGGGGGAGAAGGCTGCTATCTGTGGGAGAAAAGGTCCTATTTCAGGAGGAATCCTGGTATTTCTTGGAGGAGATGAGATCTATTTGGGAGAAATCTGGCATTTCTGGCAGAAAGTGTCCTCTTTTGGGGATAAAAGAGGTATTTGTGGGTGAAAAGGTCCTATTTGAAGGGGGAAAGCTGGTATTTCTTGGAGAAGATGTGATCTATTTGGGAGAAATGTGGCATGTCTGGAAGAAACTGTCGTATTTTGGGCATAAAACAGGTATTTGTGGGTGAAAATTTCCTATTTGAAGGGGGAAAGCTGTTATTTCTTGGCGAAGATATGATATATTTGGGAGAAATGTGGCATTTCTGGATGAAACTGTCCTCTTTTGGGGATAAAACAGGTATTTGTGGGTGAAAAGGTCCTATTTGAAGGGGGAAACGTGGTATTTCTTGGAGAAGATGTGATATATTTGGGAGAAATGTGGCCTTTCTGGAAGAATATGTCCAATTTGAGGGATAAAACAGGTATTTGTGGGTGAAAAGGTCCTATTTGAAGGGGGAAACCTGGTATTTCTGGGAGAAGATGTGATCTATTTGGGAGAAATGTGGCATTTCTGCAAGAAACTGTCCACTTTTGGGGATTAAAGAGGTATTTGTGGGTGAAAAGGTCCTATTTGAAGGGGGAAACCTGGTATTTCTTGGAGAAGATGTGATCTATTTGGGAGAAATGTGGCATGTCTGGAAGAAGCTGTCCTATTTTGGGGATAAAAGTGGTATTTGTGGGTGAAAAGGTCCGATTTGAAGGGGGAAACCTGGTATTTCTTGGAGAAGATGTGATCTATTTGGGAGAAATGTGGCATTTCTGGAAGAAAGTGTCCTGTTTTGGGGATAAAACAGGTATTTGTGGGAGAAAAGGTCCTATTTGAAGGGGGAAACGTGGTATTTCTTGGAGAAGATGTGATCTATTTGGGAGAAATGTGGCATTTCTGGAAGAAAGTGTCCTCTTTTGGGGATAAAAGAGGTATTTGTGGGTGAAAAGGTCCTATCTGAAGGCGGAAACGTGGTATTTCTTGGAGAAGATGTGATATATTTGGGAGAAATGTGGCATGTCTGGAAGAAACTATCGTATTTTGGGGATAAAAGAGGTATTTGTGGGTGAAAAGGTCCTATTTGAAGGGGGAAAGCTGGTATTTCTTGGAGAAGATGTGATATGTTTGGGAGAAATGTGGCATTTCTGGAAGAAACTGTCCTCCTTTGGGATAAAACAGGTATTTGTGGTTGAAAAGGTCCTATTTGAAGGGGGAAAGCTGGTATTTCTTGGAGAAGATGTGATCTATTTGGGAGAAATGTGGCATTTCTGAAAGAAAATGTCCTATTTGGGGGGAGAAGGCTGGTATTTGTGGGAGAAAAGGTCCTATTTCAGGAGGAATCCTGGTATTTCTTGGAGGAGATGTGATCTATTTGGGAGAAATCTGGCATTTCTGGCAGAAAGTGTCCTATTTTGGGGATAAAAGAGGTATTTGTGGGTGAAAAGGTCCTATTTGAAGGGGGAACCCTGGTATTTCTTGGAGAAGATGTGATCTATTTGGGAGAAATGTGGCATTTCTGGATGAAACTGTCCAATTTGTGGGGAGAAGGCTGGTAGTTGTGGGTGAGAAGGTCCTATTTCAGGAGGAATCCTGGTATTTCTTGGAGAAGATGTGATCTATTTGGGAGAAATGTGGCATTTCTGGCAGAAAGTGTCCTATTTTGGGGATAAAACAGGTATTTGTGGGTGAAAAGGTCCTATTTGAAGGGGGAAACGTGGTATTTCTTGGAGAAGATGTGATCTATTTGGGAGAAATGTGGCATTTCTGGAAGAAAGTGTCGTCTTTTGGGGATAAAACAGGTATTTGTGGGTGAAAAGGTCCTATTTGAAGGGGGAAACCTGTTATTTCTTGGAGAAGATGTGGTATATTTGGGAGAAATGTGGCATTTCTGGAAGAAACTGTCCTGTTTTGGGGATAAAACAGGTATTTGTGGGTGAAAACGTTGTATTTGAAGGGGGAAACCTGGTATTTCTTGGAGAAGATGTGATATATTTGGGAGAAATGTGGCATTTCTGGAAGAAAGTGTCCTATTTTGGGGATAAAAGAGGTATTTGTGGGTGAAAAGGTCCTATTTGAAGGGGGAAACCTGGTATTTCTTGGAGAAGATGTGATCTATTTGGGAGAAATGTGGCATGTCTGGAAGAAGCTGTCCTCTTTTGGGGATAAAACAGGTATTTGTGGGTGAAAAGGTCCTATTTGAAGGGGGAATCCTGGTATTTCTTGGAGAAGATGTGATCTATTTGGGAGAAATGTGGCATTTCTGGAAGAATATGTCCAATTTGAGGGATAAAACAGGTATTCGTGGGTGAAAAGGTCCTATTTGAAGGGGGAAACCTGGTATTTCTGGGAGAAGATGTGATCTATTTGGGAGAAATGTGGCATTTCTGGAAGAAAGTGTCGTCTTTTGGGGATAAAACAGGTATTTGTGGGTGATAAGGTCCTATTTGAAGGGGGAAACCTGGTATTTCTTGGAGAAGATGTGATATATTTGGGAGAAATGTGGCATTTCTGGAAGAAACTGTCCAATTTGTGGGGAGAAGGCTGGTAGTTGTGGGTGAGAAGGTCCTATTTCAGGAGGAATCCTGGTATTTCTTGGAGAAGATGTGATCTATTTGGGAGAAATGTGGCATTTCTGGCAGAAAGTGTCCTATTTTGGGGATAAAACAGGTATTTGTGGGTGAAAAGGTCCTATTTGACGGGGGAAACCTGGTATTTCTTGGAGAAGATGTGATCTATTTGGGAGAAATGTGGCATGTCTGGAAGAAGCTGTCCTATTTTGGGGATAAAACAGGTATTTGTGGGTGAAAAGGTCCTATTTGAAGGGGGAAACCTGGTATTTCTTGGAGAAGATGTGATATATTTGGGAGAAATGTGGCCTTTCTGGAAGATAATGTCCAATTTGGGGGGAGAAGGCTGGTAGTTTTGGGTGAGAAGGTCCTATTTCTGGAGGAATCCTGGTATTTCAGGGAGAAGATGTGATCTATTTGGGAGAAATGTGGCTTTTCTGGAAGAAAATGTCCAATTTGGGGGGAGAAGGATGGTAGTTTTGGGTGAGAAGGTCCTATTTCAGGAGGAATCCAGGCATTTCTTGGAGAAGATGTGATATATTTGGGAGAAATGTGGCCTTTCTGGAAGAAACTGTCCTCTTTTGGGTATAAAAGAGGTATTAGTGGTAGAAAAGGTCCTATTTGAAGGGGGAAAGCTGGTATTTCTTGGAGAAGATGTGATGTATTTGGGAGAAATGAGGCATTTCTGGAAGAAAATGTCCTCTTTTGGGGATAAAAGAGGTATTTCATGGTGAAAAGGTCCTAATTGAAGGGGGAAACCTGGTATTTCTTGGAGAAGATGTGATATATTTGGGAGAAATGTGGCATTTCTGGAAGAAACTGTCGTATATTGGGGATAAAACAGGTATTAGTGGTTGAAAAGTTCCTATTTGAAGGGGGAACCCTGGTATTTCTTGGAGAAGATGTGATATATTTGGGAGAAATGTGGCATTTCTGGAAGAAACTATCCTCTTTTGGGGATAAAAGAGGTATTTGTGGGTGACAAGGTCCTATTTGAAGGGGGAAACCTGGTATTTCTTGGAGAAGATGTGATATATTTCGGAGAAATGTGGCATTTCTGGAAGAAACTGTCCTATTTTCGGGATAAAAGAGGTATTTGTTGGAGAAAAGTTCCTATTTGAAGGGGGAAAGCTGGAATTTCTTGGAGAAGATGTGATATATTTGGGAGAAATGTGGCATTTCTGGAAGAAACTGTCCTCTTTTGGGGATAAAAGAGGTATTTGTGGGTGAAAAGGTCCTATTTGAAGGGGGAAAGCTGGTATTTCTTGGAGAAGATGTGATTTATTTGGGAGAAATGTGGCATTTCTGGAAGAAACTGTCCTCTTTTGGGGATAAAAGAGGTATTTGTGGGTGAAAAGGTCCTATTTGAAGGGGGAAAGCTGGTATTTCTTGGAGAAGATGTGATATGTTTGGGAGAAATGTGGCATGTCAGGAAGAAACTGTCCTCTTTTGGGGATAAAAGAGGTATTTGTGGGTGAAAAGTTCCTATTTGAAGGGGGAAACCTGGTATTTCTTGGAGAAGATGTGATCTATTTGGGAGAAATGTGGCATTTCTGAAAGAAACTGTCGTATTTTGGGGATAAAAGAGGTATTTGTGGGAGAAAATGTCCTATTTGAAGGGGGAAACCTGGTATTTCTTGGAGGAGATGTGATCTATTTGGGAGAAATGTGGCATGTCTGGAAGAAACTGTCCTCTTTTGGGGATAAAACAGGTACTTGTGGGTGAAAAGGTCCTATTTGAAGGGGGAAACCTGGTATTTCTTGGAGAAGATGTGATCTATTTGGGAGAAATTTGGCATGTCTTGAAGAAACTGTCCTATTTTGGGGATACAATTGGTATTTGTGGGTGAAAATGTCGTATTTCAAGGAGGAAACGTGGTATTTCTTGGAGAAGATGTGATATGTTTGGGAGAAATGTGGCCTTTCTGGCAGACACTGTCCTATTTTGGGGATAAAAGTGGAATCTGTGGGTGATAAGGTCCTATTTGAAGGGGGAAACCTGGTATTTCTTGGAGAAGATATGATATATTTGGGAGAAATCAGGCATTTCTGGTAGAAACTGTCCTCTTTTGGGGATAAAAGAGGTATTTGTGGGTGAAAAGGTCCTATTTGAAGGGGGAAAGCTGGTATTTCTTGGAGAAGATGTGATCTATTTCGGAGAAATGTGGCATTTCTGGAAGAAACTGTCCTCTTTTGGGATAAAAGAGGTATTTGTGGGTGAAAAGGTCCTATTTGAAGGGGGAAAGCTGGTATTTCTTGGAGAAGTTGTGGTGTATTTGGGAGAAATGTGGCATTTCTGGAAGAAACTGTCCTCTTTTGGGGATAAAAGAGGTATTTGTGGGTGAAAAGGTCCTATTTGAAGGGGGTATCCTGTTATTTCTTGGAGAAGATGTGATATGTTTGGGTGAAATGTGGCATTTCTGGACGTAACTGCTCTATTTTGGGGATAAAAGAGGTATTTGTAGGTGAAAAGGACCTATTTGAAGGGGGAAAGCTGGTATTTCTTGGAGAAGATGTGATCTATTTGGGAGAAATGTGGCCATTCTGGAAGAAAATATCCTATTTGGGGGGAGAAGGCTGGTATTTGTGGGAGAAAAGGTCCTATTTCAGGAGGAATCCTGGTATTTCTTGGAGGAGATGTGATCTATTTGGGAGAAATCTGGCATTTCTGGCAGAAACTGTCCTCTTTTGGGGATAAAGAGGTATTTGTGGTTGAAAAGGTCCTATTTGAAGGGGGAAAGCTGGTATTTCTTGGAGAAGATGTGATATATTTGGGAGAAATGTGGCCTTTCTGGAAGAAACTGTCCTCTTTTGGGGATCAAAGAGGTATTTGTGGGTGAAAATTTCCTATTTGAAGGGGGAAACCTGTTATTTCTTGGAGAAGATGTGGTATATTTGGGCGACATGTGGCATTTCTGGAAGAAACTGTCCTCTTTTGGGGATAAAAGAGGTATTTGTGGGTGAAAAGGTCCTATTTGAAGGGGGAAACCTGGTATTTCTTGGAGAAGATATGATATATTTGGGAGAAATGTGGCATTTCTGGAAGAAACTGTCCTCTTTTGGGGATAAAAGAGGTATTTGTTGGTGATAAGGCCCTATTTGAAGGGGGAACCCTGGTATTTCTTGGAGAAGATGTGATATATTTGGGGGAAATGAGGCATTTCTGGAAGAAACTGTCCTCTTTTGGGGATAAATGAGGTATTTCATGGAGAAAAGGTCCTATTTGAAGGGGGAAAGCTGATATATCTTGGAGAAGATGTGATCTATTTGGGAGAAATGTGGCATGTCTGGAAGAAAATGTCCAATTTGGGGGGAGTAGGCTGGTAGTTTTCGGTGAAAAGGTCCTATTTCAGGAGGAATCCTGGTATTTCTTGGAGAAGATGTGATATATTTGGGAGAAATGTGGCATTTCTGGAAGAAAATGTCCAATTTGGGGGGAGAAGGCTGGTAGTTGTGGGTGAGAAGGTCCTATTTCAGGAGAAATCCTGGTATTTCTTGGAGAAGATGTGATATATTTGGGAGAAATGTGGCCTTTCCGGAAGAAACTGTCCTCTTTTGGGGATAAAAGAGGTATTTGTGGTTGAAAAGGTCCTATTTGAAGGGGGAAACCTGGTATTTCTTGGAGAAGATGTGATATATTTGGGAGAAATGTGGCATTTCTGGAAGAAAATGACCTCTTTTGGGGATAAAAGAGGTATTTCATGGAGAAAAGGTCCTAATTCAAGGGGGAAACGTGGTATTTCTTGGAGAAGATGTGATCTATTTGGGAGAAGTGTGGCATTTCTGGAAGGAAGTGTCATGTTTAGGGGATAAAACAGGTATTTGTGGGAGAAAAGGTCCTATTTGAAGGGGGAAAGCTGGTATTTCTTGGAGAAGATGTGATCTATTTGGGAGAAATGTGGCATTTCTGGAAGAAACTGTCGTATTTTGGGGATAAAAGAGGTATTTGTGGGTGAAATGGTCCTATTTGAAGGGGGAAAGCTGATATTTCTTGGAGAAGATGTGCTATATTTTGGAGAAATGTGGCCTTTCTGGAAGAAACTGTCCTGATTTGGGGATAAAACAGGTGTTTGTGGGAGAAAAGGTCCTATTTGAAGGGGGAAAGCTGGTATTTCTTGGAGAAGATGTGATATATTTGGGTGATATGTGGCCTTTCTGAAAGAAAATGTCCTATTTGGGGGGAGAAGGCTGCTATCTGTGGGAGAAAAGGTCCTATTTCAGGAGGAATCCTGGTATTTCTTGGAGGAGATGTGATATATTTGGGAGAAATCTGGCATTTCTGGCAGAAAGTGTCCTATTTTGGGGATAAAAGAGGTATTTGTGGTTGAAAAGGTCCTATTTGAAGGGGGAAAGCTGGTATTTCTTGGAGAAGATGTGATATATTTGGGAGAAATCTGGCATTTCTGGAAGAAACTGCCGTATTTTGGGCATAAAACAGGTATTTGTGGGTGAAAATTTCCTATTTGAAGGGGGAAAGCTGTTATTTCTTGGAGAAGATATGATATATTTGGGAGAAATGTGGCATTTCTGGATGAAACTGTCCTCTTTTGGGGATAAAACAGGTATTTGTGGGTGAAAAGGTCCTATTTGAAGGGGGAAACGTGGTATTTCTTGGAGAAGATGTGATATATTTGGGAGAAATCTGGCATTTCTGGAAGAATATGTCCAATTTGAGGGATAAAACAGGTATTCGTGGGTGAAAAGGTCCTATTTGAAGGGGGAAACCTGGTATTTCTTGGAGAAGATGTGATCTATTTGGGAGAAATGTGGCATTTCTGGAAGAAAGTGTCGTCTTTTGGGGATAAAACAGGTATTTGTGGGTGATAAGGTCCTATTTGAAGGGGGAAACCTGGTATTTCTTGGAGAAGATGTGATATATTTGGGAGAAATGTGGCATTTCTGGAAGAAACTGTCCAATTTGTGGGGAGAAGGCTGGTAGTTGTGGGTGAGAAGGTCCTATTTCAGGAGGAATCCTGGTATTTCTTGGAGAAGATGTGATCTATTTGGGAGAAATGTGGCATTTCTGGCAGAAAGTGTCCTATTTTGGGGATAAAACAGGTATTTGTGGGTGAAAAGGTCCTATTTGAAGGGGGAAACCTGGTATTTCTTGGAGAAGATGTGATATATTTGGGAGAAATGTGGCCTTTCTGGAAGATAATGTCCAATTTGGGGGGAGAAGGCTGGTAGTTTTGGGTGAGAAGGTCCTATTTCTGGAGGAATCCTGGTATTTCTTGGAGAAGATGTGATCTATTTGGGAGAAATGTGGCATTTCTGGAAGAAAATGTCCAATTTGGGGGGAGAAGGCTGGTAGTTTTGGGTGAGAAGGTCCTATTTCAGGAGGAATCCAGGCATTTCTTGGAGAAGATGTGATATATTTGGGAGAAATGTGGCCTTTCTGGAAGAAACTGTCCTCTTTTGGGTATAAAAGAGGTATTAGTGGTAGAAAAGGTCCTATTTGAAGGGGGAAAGCTGGTATTTCTTGGAGAAGATGTGATATATTTGGGAGAAATGAGGCATTTCTGGAAGAAAATGTCCTCTTTTGGGGATAAAAGAGGTATTTCATGGTGAAAAGGTCCTAATTGAAGGGGGAAACCTGGTATTTCTTGGAGAAGATGTGATATATTTGGGAGAAATCCGGCATTTCTGGAAGAAACTGTCGTATATTGGGGATAAAACAGGTATTAGAGGTTGAAAAGTTCCTATTTGAAGGGGGAACCCTGGTATTTCTTGGAGAAGATGTGATATATTTGGGAGAAATGTGGCATTTCTGGAAGAAACTATCCTCTTTTGGGGATAAAAGAGGTATTTGTGGGTGACAAGGTCCTACTTGAAGGGGGAAACCTGGTATTTCTTGGAGAAGATGTGATATATTTGGGAGAAATGTGGCATTTCTGGAAGAAACTATCCTCTTTTGGGGATAAAAGAGGTACTTGTGGGTGAAAAGGTCCTATTTGAAGGGGGAAACCTGGTATTTCTTGGAGAAGATGTGATATATTTGGGAGAAATGTGGCATTTCTGGAAGAAACTGTCCTATTTTCGGGATAAAAGAGGTATTTGTTGGAGAAAAGTTCCTATTTGAAGGGGGAAAGCTGGAATTTCTTGGAGAAGATGTGATATATTTGGGAGAAATGTGGCATTTCTGGAAGAAACTGTCCTCTTTTGGGGATAAAAGAGGTATTTGTGGGTGAAAAGGTCCTATTTGAAGGGGGAAAGCTGGTATTTCTTGGAGAAGATGTGATTTATTTGGGAGAAATGTGGCCTTTCTGGAAGAAACTGTCCTCTTTTGGGGATAAAAGAGGTATTTGTGGGTGAAAAGGTCCTATTTGAAGGGGGAAAGCTGGTATTTCTTGGAGAAGATGTGATATGTTTGGGAGAAATGTGGCATGTCAGGAAGAAACTGTCCTCTTTTGGGGATAAAAGAGGTATTTGTGGGTGAAAAGTTCCTATTTGAAGGGGGAAACCTGTTATTTCTTGGAGAAGATGTGATATATTTGGGAGAAATGTGGCATGTCTGGAAGAAAATGTCCTGTTTTGGGGATAAAAGAGGTATTTGTGGGTGAAAATGTCCTATTTGAAGGGGGAAACCTGGTATTTCTTGGAGGAGATGTGATCTATTTGGGAGAAATCTGGCATTTCTGGAAGAAACTGTCCTCTTTTGGGGATAAAACAGGTACTTGTGGTTGAAAAGGTCCTATTTGAAGGGGGAAACCTGGTATTTCTTGGAGAAGATGTGATCTATTTGGGAGAAATTTGGCATGTCTTGAAGAAACTGTCCTATTTTGGGGATACAATTGGTATTTGTGGGTGAAAATGTCGTATTTCAAGGAGGAAACGTGGTATTTCTTGGAGAAGATGTGATATGTTTGGGAGAAATGTGGCCTTTCTGGCAGACACTGTCCTATTTTGGGGATAAAAGTGGAATCTGTGGGTGATAAGGTCCTATTTGAAGGGGGAAACCTGGTATTTCTTGGAGAAGATATGATATATTTGGGAGAAATCAGGCATTTCTGGAAGAAACTGTCCTCTTTTGGGGATAAAAGAGGTATTTGTGGGTGAAAAGGTCCTATTTGAAGGGGGAAAGCTGGTATTTCTTGGAGAAGATGTGATCTATTTCGGAGAAATGTGGCATTTCTGGAAGAAACTGTCCTCTTTTGGGGATAAAAGAGGTATTTGTGGGTGAAAAGGTCCTATTTGAAGGGGGAAAGCTGGTATTTCTTGGAGAAGATGTGGTGTATTTGGGAGAAATGTGGCATTTCTGGAAGAAACTGTCCTCTTTTGGGGATAAAAGAGGTATTTGTGGGTGAAAAGGTCCTATTTGAAGGGGGTATCCTGTTATTTCTTGGAGAAGATGTGATATGTTTGGGTGAAATGTGGCATTTCTGGACGTAACTGCTCTATTTTGGGGATAAAAGAGGTATTTGTAGGTGAAAAGGACCTATTTGAAGGGGGAAAGCTGGTATTTCTTGGAGAAGATGTGATCTATTTGGGAGAAATGTGGCCTTTCTGGAAGAAAATATCCTATTTGGGGGGAGAAGGCTGGTATTTGTGGGAGAAAAGGTCCTATTTCAGGAGGAATCCTGGTATTTCTTGGAGGAGATGTGATCTATTTGGGAGAAATCTGGCATTTCTGGCAGAAACTGTCCTCTTTTGGGGATAAAGAGGTATGTGTGGGTGAAAAGGTCCTATTTGAAGGGGGAAAGCTGGTATTTCTTGGAGAAGATGTGATATATTTGGGAGAAATGTGGCATTTCTGGAAGAAACTGTCCTCTTTTGGGGATCAAAGAGGTATTTGTGGGTGAAAATTTCCTATTTGAAGGGGGAAACCTGTTATTTCTTGGAGAAGATGTGGTATATTTGGGCGACATGTGGCATTTCTGGAAGAAACTGTCCTCTTTTGGGGATAAAAGAGGTATTTGTGGGTGAAAAGGTCCTATTTGAAGGGGGAAACCTGGTATTTCTTGGAGAAGATATGATATATTTGGGAGAAATGTGGCATTTCTGGAAGAAACTGTCCTCTTTTGGGGATAAAAGAGGTATTTGTTGGTGATAAAGCCCTATTTGAAGGGGGAACCCTGGTATTTCTTGGAGAAGATGTGATATATTTGGGGGAAATGAGGCATTTCTGGAAGAAACTGTCCTCTTTTGGGGATAAATGAGGTATTTCATGGAGAAAAGGTCCTATTTGAAGGGGGAAAGCTGATATATCTTGGAGAAGATGTGATCTATTTGGGAGAAATGTGGCATGTCTGGAAGAAAATGTCCAATTTGGGGGGAGTAGGCTGGTAGTTTTCGGTGAGAAGGTCCTATTTCAGGAGGAATCCTGGTATTTCTTGGAGAAGATGTGATATATTTGGGAGAAATGTGGCATTTCTGGAAGAAAATGTCCAATTTGGGGGGAGAAGGCTGGTAGTTGTGGGTGAGAAGGTCCTATTTCAGGAGAAATCCTGGTATTTCTTGGAGAAGATGTGATATATTTGGGAGAAATGTGGCCTTTCCGGAAGAAACTGTCCTCTTTTGGGGATAAAAGAGGTATTTGTGGTTGAAAAGGTCCTATTTGAAGGGGGAAACCTGGTATTTCTTGGAGAAGATGTGATATATTTGGGAGAAATGTGGCATTTCTGGAAGAAAATGACCTCTTTTGGGGATAAAAGAGGTATTTCATGGAGAAAAGGTCCTAATTCAAGGGGGAAACGTGGTATTTCTTGGAGAAGATGTGATCTATTTGGGAGAAGTGTGGCATTTCTGGAAGGAAGTGTCATGTTTAGGGGATAAAACAGGTATTTGTGGGAGAAAAGGTCCTATTTGAAGGGGGAAACCTGGTATTTCTGGGAGAAGATGTGATCTATTTGGGAGAAATGTGGCATTTCTGGAAGAAACTGTCGTATTTTGGGGATAAAAGAGGTATTTGTGGGTGAAATGGTCCTATTTGAAGGGGGAAAGCTGATATTTCTTGGAGAAGATGTGCTATATTTGGGAGAAATGTGGCCTTTCTGGAAGAAACTGTCCAGATTTGGGGATAAAACAGGTGTTTGTGGGAGAAAAGGTCCTATTTGAAGGGGGAAAGCTGGTATTTCTTGGAGAAGATGTGATATATTTGGGTGATATGTGGCCTTTCTGAAAGAAAATGTCCTATTTGGGGGGAGAAGGCTGCTATCTGTGGGAGAAAAGGTCCTATTTCAGGAGGAATCCTGGTATTTCTTGGAGGAGATGTGATCTATTTGGGAGAAATCTGGCATTTCTGGCAGAAAGTGTCCTATTTTGGGGATAAAAGAGGTATTTGTGGTTGAAAAGGTCCTATTTGAAGGGGGAAAGCTGGTATTTCTTGGAGAAGATGTGATATATTTGGGAGAAATCTGGCATTTCTGGAAGAAACTGCCGTATTTTGGGCATAGAACAGGTATTTGTGGGTGAAAATTTCCTATTTGAAGGGGGAAAGCTGTTATTTCTTGGAGAAGATATGATATATTTGGGAGAAATGTGGCATTTCTGGATGAAACTGTCCTCTTTTGGGGATAAAACAGGTATTTGTGGGTGAAAAGGTCCTATTTGAAGGGGGAAACGTGGTATTTCTTGGAGAAGATGTGATATATTTGGGAGAAATCTGGCATTTCTGGAAGAATATGTCCAATTTGAGGGATAAAACAGGTATTCGTGGGTGAAAAGGTCCTATTTGAAGGGGGAAACCTGGTATTTCTTGGAGAAGATGTGATCTATTTGGGAGAAATGTGGCATTTCTGGAAGAAAGTGTCGTCTTTTGGGGATAAAACAGGTATTTGTGGGTGATAAGGTCCTATTTGAAGGGGGAAACCTGGCATTTCTTGGAGAAGATGTGATCTATTTGGGAGAAATGTGGCATTTCTGGAAGAAACTGTCGTATTTTGGGGATAAAAGAGGTATTTGTGGTTGAAAAGGTCCTATTTGAAGTTGGAAACC
The DNA here is from genome assembly GCA_030408155.1 of Lophura swinhoii. NCBI lineage: Eukaryota > Metazoa > Chordata > Aves > Galliformes > Phasianidae > Lophura > Lophura swinhoii. Next base: position 9,002,912 of record JASCYN010000149.1, read on the forward strand.
TGGTATTTCTTGGAGAAGATGTGATCTATTTGGGAGAAATCTGGCATGTCTGGAAGAAGCTGTCCTATTTTGGGGATAAAACAGGTATTTGTGGGTGAAAAGGTCCGATTTGAAGGGGGAAACCTGGTATTTCTTGGAGAAGATGTGATCTATTTGGGAGAAATGTGGCATTTCTGGAAGAAAGTGTCCTGTTTTGGGGATAAAAGAGGTATTTGTGGGAGAAAAGGTCCTATTTGAAGGGGGAAACGTGGTATTTCTTGGAGAAGATGTGATCTATTTGGGAGAAATGTGGCATTTCTGGAAGAAACTGTCCTCTTTTGGGGATAAAAGAGGTATTTGTGGGTGAAAAGGTCCTATCTGAAGGCGGAAACGTGGCATTTCTTGGAGAAGATGTGATATATTTGGGAGAAATGTGGCATGTCTGGAAGAAACTGTCGTATTTTGGGGATAAAAGAGGTATTTGTGGGTGAAAAGGTCCTATTTGAAGGGGGAAAGCTGGTATTTCTTGGAGAAGATGTGATATGTTTGGGAGAAATGTGGCATTTCTGGAAGAAACTGTCCTCCTTTGGGATAAAACAGGTATTTGTGGGTGAAAAGGTCCTATTTGAAGGGGGAAAGCTGGTATTTCTTGGAGAAGATGTGATCTATTTGGGAGAAATGTGGCATTTCTGGAAGAAACTGTCCTGTTTTGGGGATAAAACAGGTATTTGTGGGTGAAAACGTTGTATTTGAAGGGGGAAACCTGGTATTTCTTGGAGAAGATGTGATATATTTGGGTGAAATGTGGTATTTGTGGGAGAAAGTGTCCTATTTTGGGGATAAAAGAGGTATTTGTGGGTGAAAAGGTCCTATTTGAAGGGGGAAACCTGGTATTTCTTGGAGAAGATGTGATCTATTTGGGAGAAATGTGGCATGTCTGGAAGAAGCTGTCCTATTTTGGGGATAAAACAGGTATTTGTGGGTGAAAAGGTCCTATTTGAAGGGGGAAACCTGGTATTTCTTGGAGAAGATGTGATCTATTTGGGAGAAATGTGGCCTTTCTGGAAGATAATGTCCAATTTGGGGGGAGAAGGCTGGTAGTTTTGGGTGAGAAGGTCCTATTTCTGGAGGAATCCTGGTATTTCTTGGAGAAGATGTGATCTATTTGGGAGAAATGTGGCTTTTCTGGAAGAAAATCTCCAATTTGGGGGGAGAAGGCTGGTAGTTTTGGGTGAGAAGGTCCTATTTCAGGAGGAATCCAGGCATTTCTTGGAGAAGATGTGATATATTTGGGAGAAATGTGGCCTTTCTGGAAGAAACTGTCCTCTTTTGGGTATAAAAGAGGTATTAGTGGTAGAAAAGGTCCTATTTGAAGGGGGAAAGCTGGTATTTCTTGGAGAAGATGTGATCTATTTCGGAGAAATGAGGCATTTCTGGAAGAAAATGTCCTCTTTTGGGGATAAAAGAGGTATTTCATGGTGAAAAGGTCCTAATTGAAGGGGGAAACCTGGTATTTCTTGGAGAAGATGTGATATATTTGGGAGAAATGTGGCATTTCTGGAAGAAACTGTCGTATATTGGGGATAAAACAGGTATTAGTGGTTGAAAAGTTCCTATTTGAAGGGGGAACCCTGGTATTTCTTGGAGAAGATGTGATATATTTGGGAGAAATGTGGCATTTCTGGAAGAAACTATCCTCTTTTGGGGATAAAAGAGGTATTTGTGGGTGACAAGGTCCTATTTGAAGGGGGAAACCTGGTATTTCTTGGAGAAGATGTGATATATTTGGGAGAAATGTGGCATTTCTGGAAGAAACTGTCCTATTTTCGGGATAAAAGAGGTATTTGTTGGAGAAAAGTTCCTATTTGAAGGGGGAAAGCTGGAATTTCTTGGAGAAGATGTGATCTATTTGGGAGAAATGTGGCATTTCTGGAAGAAACTGTCCTCTTTTGGGGATAAAAGAGGTATTTGTGGGTGAAAAGTTCCTATTTGAAGGGGGAAAGCTGGTATTTCTTGGAGAAGATGTGATTTATTTGGGAGAAATGTGGCATTTCTGGAAGAAACTGTCCTCTTTTGGGGATAAAAGAGGTATTTGTGGGTGAAAAGGTCCTATTTGAAGGGGGAAAGCTGGTATTTCTTGGAGAAGATGTGATATGTTTGGGAGAAATGTGGCATGTCAGGAAGAAACTGTCCTCTTTTGGGGATAAAAGAGGTATTTGTGGGTGAAAAGTTCGTATTTGAAGGGGGAAACCTGGTATTTCTTGAAGAAGATGTGATATATTTGGGAGAAATGTGGCATTTCTGAAAGAAACTGTCGTATTTTGGGGATAAAAGAGGTATTTGTGGGAGAAAATGTCCTATTTGAAGGGGGAAACCTGGTATTTCTTGGAGGAGATGTGATCTATTTGGGAGAAATGTGGCATGTCTGGAAGAAACTGTCCTCTTTTGGGGATAAAACAGGTACTTGTGGGTGAAAAGGTCCTATTTGAAGGGGGAAACCTGGTATTTCTTGGAGAAGATGTGATCTATTTGGGAGAAATTTGGCATGTCTTGAAGAAACTGTCCTATTTTGGGGATACAATTGGTATTTGTGGGTGAAAATGTCGTATTTCAAGGAGGAAACGTGGTATTTCTTGGAGAAGATGTGATATGTTTGGGAGAAATGTGGCCTTTCTGGCAGACACTGTCCTATTTTGGGGATAAAAGTGGAATCTGTGGGTGATAAGGTCCTATTTGAAGGGGGAAACCTGGTATTTCTTGGAGAAGATATGATATATTTGGGAGAAATCAGGCATTTCTGGAAGAAACTGTCCTCTTTTGGGGATAAAAGAGGTATTTGTGGGTGAAAAGGTCCTATTTGAAGGGGGAAAGCTGGTATTTCTTGGAGAAGATGTGATCTATTTCGGAGAAATGTGGCATTTCTGGAAGAAACTGTCCTCTTTTGGGGATAAAAGAGGTATTTGTGGGTGAAAAGGTCCTATTTGAAGGGGGAAAGCTGGTATTTCTTGGAGAAGATGTGGTGTATTTGGGAGAAATGTGGCATTTCTGGAAGAAACTGTCCTCTTTTGGGGATAAAAGAGGTATTTGTGGGTGAAAAGGTCCTATTTGAAGGGGGTATCCTGTTATTTCTTGGAGAAGATGTGATATGTTTGGGTGAAATGTGGCATTTCTGGACGTAACTGCTCTATTTTGGGGATAAAAGAGGTATTTGTAGGTGAAAAGGACCTATTTGAAGGGGGAAAGCTGGTATTTCTTGGAGAAGATGTGATCTATTTGGGAGAAATGTGGCCATTCTGGAAGAAAATATCCTATTTGGGGGGAGAAGGCTGGTATTTGTGGGAGAAAAGGTCCTATTTCAGGAGGAATCCTGGTATTTCTTGGAGGAGATGTGATCTATTTGGGAGAAATCTGGCATTTCTGGCAGAAACTGTCCTCTTTTGGGGATAAAGAGGTATTTGTGGTTGAAAAGGTCCTATTTGAAGGGGGAAAGCTGGTATTTCTTGGAGAAGATGTGATATATTTGGGAGAAATGTGGCCTTTCTGGAAGAAACTGTCCTCTTTTGGGGATCAAAGAGGTATTTGTGGGTGAAAATTTCCTATTTGAAGGGGGAAACCTGTTATTTCTTGGAGAAGATGTGGTATATTTGGGCGACATGTGGCATTTCTGGAAGAAACTGTCCTCTTTTGGGGATAAAAGAGGTATTTGTGGGTGAAAAGGTCCTATTTGAAGGGGGAAACCTGGTATTTCTTGGAGAAGATATGATATATTTGGGAGAAATGTGGCATTTCTGGAAGAAACTGTCCTCTTTTGGGGATAAAAGAGGTATTTGTTGGTGATAAGGCCCTATTTGAAGGGGGAACCCTGGTATTTCTTGGAGAAGATGTGATATATTTGGGGGAAATGAGGCATTTCTGGAAGAAACTGTCCTCTTTTGGGGATAAATGAGGTATTTCATGGAGAAAAGGTCCTATTTGAAGGGGGAAAGCTGATATATCTTGGAGAAGATGTGATCTATTTGGGAGAAATGTGGCATGTCTGGAAGAAAATGTCCAATTTGGGGGGAGTAGGCTGGTAGTTTTCGGTGAAAAGGTCCTATTTCAGGAGGAATCCTGGTATTTCTTGGAGAAGATGTGATATATTTGGGAGAAATGTGGCATTTCTGGAAGAAAATGTCCAATTTGGGGGGTGAAGGCTGGTAGTTGTGGGTGAGAAGGTCCTATTTCAGGAGAAATCCTGGTATTTCTTGGAGAAGATGTGATATATTTGGGAGAAATGTGGCCTTTCCGGAAGAAACTGTCCTCTTTTGGGGATAAAAGAGGTATTTGTGGTTGAAAAGGTCCTATTTGAAGGGGGAAACCTGGTATTTCTTGGAGAAGATGTGATATATTTGGGAGAAATGTGGCATTTCTGGAAGAAAATGACCTCTTTTGGGGATAATAGAGGTATTTCATGGAGAAAAGGTCCTAATTCAAGGGGGAAACGTGGTATTTCTTGGAGAAGATGTGATCTATTTGGGAGAAGTGTGGCATTTCTGGAAGGAAGTGTCATGTTTAGGGGATAAAACAGGTATTTGTGGGAGAAAAGGTCCTATTTGAAGGGGGAAACCTGGTATTTCTTGGAGAAGATGTGATCTATTTGGGAGAAATGTGGCATTTCTGGAAGAAACTGTCGTATTTTGGGGATAAAAGAGGTATTTGTGGGTGAAATGGTCCTATTTGAAGGGGGAAAGCTGATATTTCTTGGAGAAGATGTGCTATATTTTGGAGAAATGTGGCCTTTCTGGAAGAAACTGTCCTGATTTGGGGATAAAACAGGTGTTTGTGGGAGAAAAGGTCCTATTTGAAGGGGGAAAGCTGGTATTTCTTGGAGAAGATGTGATATATTTGGGTGATATGTGGCCTTTCTGAAAGAAAATGTCCTATTTGGGGGGAGAAGGCTGCTATCTGTGGGAGAAAAGGTCCTATTTCAGGAGGAATCCTGGTATTTCTTGGAGGAGATGTGATATATTTGGGAGAAATCTGGCATTTCTGGCAGAAAGTGTCCTATTTTGGGGATAAAAGAGGTATTTGTGGTTGAAAAGGTCCTATTTGAAGGGGGAAAGCTGGTATTTCTTGGAGAAGATGTGATATATTTGGGAGAAATCTGGCATTTCTGGAAGAAACTGCCGTATTTTGGGCATAAAACAGGTATTTGTGGGTGAAAATTTCCTATTTGAAGGGGGAAAGCTGTTATTTCTTGGAGAAGATATGATATATTTGGGAGAAATGTGGCATTTCTGGATGAAACTGTCCTCTTTTGGGGATAAAACAGGTATTTGTGGGTGAAAAGGTCCTATTTGAAGGGGGAAACGTGGTATTTCTTGGAGAAGATGTGATATATTTGGGAGAAATCTGGCATTTCTGGAAGAATATGTCCAATTTGAGGGTTAAAACAGGTATTCGTGGGTGAAAAGGTCCTATTTGAAGGGGGAAACCTGGTATTTCTTGGAGAAGATGTGATCTATTTGGGAGAAATGTGGCATTTCTGGAAGAAAGTGTCGTCTTTTGGGGATAAAACAGGTATTTGTGGGTGATAAGGTCCTATTTGAAGGGGGAAACCTGGTATTTCTTGGAGAAGATGTGATATATTTGGGAGAAATGTGGCATTTCTGGAAGAAACTGTCCAATTTGTGGGGAGAAGGCTGGTAGTTGTGGGTGAGAAGGTCCTATTTCAGGAGGAATCCTGGTATTTCTTGGAGAAGATGTGATCTATTTGGGAGAAATGTGGCATTTCTGGCAGAAAGTGTCCTATTTTGGGGATAAAACAGGTATTTGTGGGTGAAAAGGTCCTATTTGACGGGGGAAACCTGGTATTTCTTGGAGAAGATGTGATCTATTTGGGAGAAATGTGGCATGTCTGGAAGAAGCTGTCCTATTTTGGGGATAAAACAGGTATTTGTGGGTGAAAAGGTCCTATTTGAAGGGGGAAACCTGGTATTTCTTGGAGAAGATGTGATATATTTGGGAGAAATGTGGCCTTTCTGGAAGATAATGTCCAATTTGGGGGGAGAAGGCTGGTAGTTTTGGGTGAGAAGGTCCTATTTCTGGAGGAATCCTGGTATTTCTTGGAGAAGATGTGATCTATTTGGGAGAAATGTGGCCTTTCTGGAAGAAAATGTCCAATTTGGGGGGAGAAGGCTGGTAGTTTTGGGTGAGAAGGTCCTATTTCAGGAGGAATCCAGGCATTTCTTGGAGAAGATGTGATATATTTGGGAGAAATGTGGCCTTTCTGGAAGAAACTGTCCTCTTTTGGGTATAAAAGAGGTATTAGTGGTAGAAAAGGTCCTATTTGAAGGGGGAAAGCTGGTATTTCTTGGAGAAGATGTGATATATTTGGGAGAAATGAGGCATTTCTGGAAGAAAATGTCCTCTTTTGGGGATAAAAGAGGTATTTCATGGTGAAAAGGTCCTAATTGAAGGGGGAAACCTGGTATTTCTTGGAGAAGATGTGATATATTTGGGAGAAATCCGGCATTTCTGGAAGAAACTGTCGTATATTGGGGATAAAACAGGTATTAGAGGTTGAAAAGTTCCTATTTGAAGGGGGAACCCTGGTATTTCTTGGAGAAGATGTGATATATTTGGGAGAAATGTGGAATGTCAGGAAGAAACTATCCTCTTTTGGGGATAAAAGAGGTATTTGTGGGTGACAAGGTCCTACTTGAAGGGGGAAACCTGGTATTTCTTGGAGAAGATGTGATATATTTGGGAGAAATGTGGCATTTCTGGAAGAAACTATCCTCTTTTGGGGATAAAAGAGGTATTTGTGGGTGACAAGGTCCTATTTGAAGGGGGAAACCTGGTATTTCTTGGAGAAGATGTGATATATTTGGGAGAAATGTGGCATTTCTGGAAGAAACTGTCCTATTTTCGGGATAAAAGAGGTATTTGTTGGAGAAAAGTTCCTATTTGAAGGGGGAAAGCTGGAATTTCTTGGAGAAGATGTGATATATTTGGGAGAAATGTGGCATTTCTGGAAGAAACTGTCCTCTTTTGGGGATAAAAGAGGTATTTGTGGGTGAAAAGGTCCTATTTGAAGGGGGAAAGCTGGTATTTCTTGGAGAAGATGTGATTTATTTGGGAGAAATGTGGCATTTCTGGAAGAAACTGTCCTCTTTTGGGGATAAAAGAGGTATTTGTGGGTGAAAAGGTCCTATTTGAAGGGGGAAAGCTGGTATTTCTTGGAGAAGATGTGATATGTTTGGGAGAAATGTGGCATGTCAGGAAGAAACTGTCCTCTTTTGGGGATAAAAGAGGTATTTGTGGGTGAAAAGTTCCTATTTGAAGGGGGAAACCTGTTATTTCTTGGAGAAGATGTGATATATTTGGGAGAAATGTGGCATGTCTGGAAGAAAATGTCCTGTTTTGGGGATAAAAGAGGTATTTGTGGGTGAAAATGTCCTATTTGAAGGGGGAAACCTGGTATTTCTTGGAGGAGATGTGATCTATTTGGGAGAAATCTGGCATTTCTGGAAGAAACTGTCCTCTTTTGGGGATAAAACAGGTACTTGTGGTTGAAAAGGTCCTATTTGAAGGGGGAAACCTGGTATTTCTTGGAGAAGATGTGATCTATTTGGGAGAAATTTGGCATGTCTTGAAGAAACTGTCCTATTTTGGGGATACAATTGGTATTTGTGGGTGAAAATGTCGTATTTCAAGGAGGAAACGTGGTATTTCTTGGAGAAGATGTGATATGTTTGGGAGAAATGTGGCCTTTCTGGCAGACACTGTCCTATTTTGGGGATAAAAGTGGAATCTGTGGGTGATAAGGTCCTATTTGAAGGGGGAAACCTGGTATTTCTTGGAGAAGATATGATATATTTGGGAGAAATCAGGCATTTCTGGAAGAAACTGTCCTCTTTTGGGGATAAAAGAGGTATTTGTGGGTGAAAAGGTCCTATTTGAAGGGGGAAAGCTGGTATTTCTTGGAGAAGATGTGATCTATTTCGGAGAAATGTGGCATTTCTGGAAGAAACTGTCCTCTTTTGGGGATAAAAGAGGTATTTGTGGGTGAAAAGGTCCTATTTGAAGGGGGAAAGCTGGTATTTCTTGGAGAAGATGTGGTGTATTTGGGAGAAATGTGGCATTTCTGGAAGAAACTGTCCTCTTTTGGGGATAAAAGAGGTATTTGTGGGTGAAAAGGTCCTATTTGAAGGGGGTATCCTGTTATTTCTTGGAGAAGATGTGATATGTTTGGGTGAAATGTGGCATTTCTGGACGTAACTGCTCTATTTTTGGGATAAAAGAGGTATTTGTAGGTGAAAAGGACCTATTTGAAGGGGGAAAGCTGGTATTTCTTGGAGAAGATGTGATCTATTTGGGAGAAATGTGGCCATTCTGGAAGAAATTATCCTATTTGGGGGGAGAAGGCTGGTATTTGTGGGAGAAAAGGTCCTATTTCAGGAGTAATCCTGGTATTTCTTGGAGGAGATGTGATCTATTTGGGAGAAATCTGGCATTTCTGGCAGAAACTGTCCTCTTTTGGGGATAAAGAGGTATGTGTGGGTGAAAAGGTCCTATTTGAAGGGGGAAAGCTGGTATTTCTTGGAGAAGATGTGATCTATTTGGGAGAAATGTGGCCTTTCTGGAAGAAACTGTCCTCTTTTGGGGATCAAAGAGGTATTTGTGGGTGAAAATTTCCTATTTGAAGGGGGAAACCTGTTATTTCTTGGAGAAGATGTGGTATATTTGGGCGACATGTGGCATTTCTGGAAGAAACTGTCCTCTTTTGGGGATAAAAGAGGTATTTGTGGGTGAAAAGGTCCTATTTGAAGGGGGAAACCTGGTAATTCTATGAGAAGATGTGGTATATTTGGGAGAAATGTGGCATGTCTGGAAGAAACTGTCCTCTTTTGGGGATAAAAGAGGTATTTGTTGGTGATAAGGCCCTATTTGAAGGGGGAACCCTGGTATTTCTTGGAGAAGATGTGATCTATTTGGGAGAAATGTGGCATGTCTGGAAGAAAATGTCCAATTTGGGGGGAGTAGGCTGGTAGTTTTCGGTGAAAAGGTCCTATTTCAGGAGGAATCCTGGTATTTCTTGGAGAAGATGTGATCTATTTGGGAGAAATGTGGCATTTCTGGAAGAAAATGTCCAATTTGGGGGGAGAAGGCTGGTAGTTGTGGGTGAGAAGGTCCTATTTCAGGAGAAATCCTGGTATTTCTTGGAGAAGATGTGATATATTTGGGAGAAATGTGGCCTTTCCGGAAGAAACTGTCCTCTTTTGGGGATAAAAGAGGTATTTGTGGTTGAAAAGGTCCTATTTGAAGGGGGAAACCTGGTATTTCTTGGAGAAGATGTGATATATTTGGGAGAAATGTGGCATTTCTGGAAGAAAATGACCTCTTTTGGGGATAAAAGAGGTATTTCATGGAGAAAAGGTCCTAATTCAAGGGGGAAACGTGGTATTTCTTGGAGAAGATGTGATCTATTTGGGAGAAGTGTGGCATTTCTGGAAGGAAGTGTCATGTTTAGGGGATAAAACAGGTATTTGTGGGAGAAAAGGTCCTATTTGAAGGGGGAAACCTGGTATTTCTTGGAGAAGATGTGATCTATTTGGGAGAAATGTGGCATTTCTGGAAGAAACTGTCGTATTTTGGGGATAAAAGAGGTATTTGTGGGTGAAATGGTCCTATTTGAAGGGGGAAAGCTGATATTTCTTGGAGAAGATGTGCTATATTTGGGAGAAATGTGGCCTTTCTGGAAGAAACTGTCCAGATTTGGGGATAAAACAGGTGTTTGTGGGAGAAAAGGTCCTATTTGAAGGGGGAAAGCTGGTATTTCTTGGAGAAGATGTGATATATTTGGGTGATATGTGGCCTTTCTGAAAGAAAATGTCCTATTTGGGGGGAGAAGGCTGCTATCTGTGGGAGAAAAGGTCCTATTTCAGGAGGAATCCTGGTATTTCTTGGAGGAGATGTGATCTATTTGGGAGAAATCTGGCATTTCTGACAGAAAGTGTCCTATTTTGGGGATAAAAGAGGTATTTGTGGTTGAAAAGGTCCTATTTGAAGGGGGAAAGCTGGTATTTCTTGGAGAAGATGTGATATATTTGGGAGAAATCTGGCATTTCTGGAAGAAACTGCCATATTTTGGGCATAGAACAGGTATTTGTGGGTGAAAATTTCCTATTTGAAGGGGGAAAGCTGTTATTTCTTGGAGAAGATATGATATATTTGGGAGAAATGTGGCATTTCTGGATGAAACTGTCCTCTTTTGGGGATAAAACAGGTATTTGTGGATGAAAAGGTCCTATTTGAAGGGGGAAACGTGGTATTTCTTGGAGAAGATGTGATATATTTGGGAGAAATGTGGCATTTCTGGAAGAATATGTCCAATTTGAGGGATAAAACAGGTATTCGTGGGTGAAAAGGTCCTATTTGAAGGGGGAAACCTGGTATTTCTGGGAGAAGATGTGATCTATTTGGGAGAAATGTGGCATTTCTGGAAGAAAGTGTCGTCTTTTGGGGATAAAACAGGTATTTGTGGGTGATAAGGTCCTATTTGAAGGGGGAAACCTGGTATTTCTTGGAGAAGATGTGATATATTTGGGAGAAATGTGGCATGTCAGGAAGAAACTGTCCTCTTTTGGGGATAAAACAGGTATTTGTGGTTGAAAAGGTCCTATTTGAAGTTGGAAACCTGGTATTTCTTGGAGAAGATGTGATCTATTTGGGAGAAATCTGGCATGTCTGGAAGAAGCTGTCCTATTTTGGGGATAAAACAGGTATTTGTGGGTGAAAAGGTCCGATTTGAAGGGGGAAACCTGGTATTTCTTGGAGAAGATGAGATATGTTTGGGAGAAATGTGGCATTTCTGGAAGAAAGTGTCCTGTTTTGGGGATAAAACAGGTATTTGTGGGAGAAAAGGTCCTATTTGAAGGGGGAAACGTGGTATTTCTTGGAGAAGATGTGATCTATTTGGGAGAAATGTGGCATTTCTGGAAGAAACTGTCCTCTTTTGGGGATAAAAGAGGTATTTGTGGGTGAAAAGGTCCTATCTGAAGGCGGAAACGTGGTATTTCTTGGAGAAGATGTGATATATTTGGGAGAAATGTGGCATGTCTGGAAGAAACTGTCGTATTTTGGGGATAAAAGAGGTATTTGTGGGTGAAAAGGTCCTATTTGAAGGGGGAAAGCTGGTATTTCTTGGAGAAGATGTGATATGTTTGGGAGAAATGTGGCATTTCTGGAAGAAACTGTCCTCCTTTGGGATAAAACAGGTATTTGTGGGTGAAAAGGTCCTATTTGAAGGGGGAAAGCTGGTATTTCTTGGAGAAGATGTGATCTATTTGGGAGAAATGTGGCATTTCTGAAAGAAAATGTCCTATTTGTGGGGAGAAGGCTGGTATTTGTGGGAGAAAAGGTCTTATTTCAGGAGGAATCCTGGTATTTCTTGGAGGAGATGTGATCTATTTGGGAGAAATCTGGCATTTCTGGCAGAAAGTGTCCTATTTTGGGGATAAAAGAGGTATTTGTGGGTGAAAAGGTCCTATTTGAAGGGGGAACCCTGGTATTTCTTGGAGAAGATGTGATATATTTGGGAGAAATCTGGCATTTCTGGAAGAAACTGTCCTATTTTCGGGATAAAAGAGGTATTTGTTGGAGAAAAGTTCCTATTTGAAGGGGGAAAGCTGGAATTTCTTGGAGAAGATGTGATATATTTGGGAGAAATGTGGCATTTCTGGAAGAAACTGTCCTCTTTTGGGGATAAAAGAGGTATTTGTGGGTGAAAAGGTCCTATTTGAAGGGGGAAAGCTGGTATTTCTTGGAGAAGATGTGATTTATTTGGGAGAAATGTGGCATTTCTGGAAGAAACTGTCCTCTTTTGGGGATAAAAGAGGTATTTGTGGGTGAAAAGGTCCTATTTGAAGGGGGAAAGCTGGTATTTCTTGGAGAAGATGTGATATGTTTGGGAGAAATGTGGCATGTCAGGAAGAAACTGTCCTCTTTTGGGGATAAAAGAGGTATTTGTGGGTGAAAAGTTCCTATTTGAAGGGGGAAACCTGTTATTTCTTGGAGAAGATGTGATATATTTGGGAGAAATGTGGCATGTCTGGAAGAAAATGTCCTGTTTTGGGGATAAAAGAGGTATTTGTGGGTGAAAATGTCCTATTTGAAGGGGGAAACCTGGTATTTCTTGGAGGAGATGTGATCTATTTGGGAGAAATCTGCCATTTCTGGAAGAAACTGTCCTCTTTTGGGGATAAAACAGGTACTTGTGGTTGAAAAGGTCCTATTTGAAGGGGGAAACCTGGTATTTCTTGGAGAAGATGTGATCTATTTGGGAGAAATTTGGCATGTCTTGAAGAAACTGTCCTATTTTGGGGATACAATTGGTATTTGTGGGTGAAAATGTCGTATTTCAAGGAGGAAACGTGGTATTTCTTGGAGAAGATGTGATATGTTTGGGAGAAATGTGGCCTTTCTGGCAGACACTGTCCTATTTTGGGGATAAAAGTGGAATCTGTGGGTGATAAGGTCCTATTTGAAGGGGGAAACCTGGTATTTCTTGGAGAAGATATGATATATTTGGGAGAAATGTGGCCTTTCTGGAAGAAACTGTCCTCTTTTGGGGATAAAAGAGGTATTTGTGGGTGAAAAGGTCCTATTTGAAGGGGGAAAGCTGGTATTTCTTGGAGAAGATGTGATCTATTTCGGAGAAATGTGGCATTTCTGGAAGAAACTGTCCTCTTTTGGGGATAAAAGAGGTATTTGTGGGTGAAAAGGTCCTATTTGAAGGGGGAAAGCTGGTATTTCTTGGAGAAGATGTGGTGTATTTGGGAGAAATGTGGCATTTCTGGAAGAAACTGTCCTCTTTTGGGGATAAAAGAGGTATTTGTGGGTGAAAAGGTCCTATTTGAAGGGGGTATCCTGTTATTTCTTGGAGAAGATGTGATATGTTTGGGTGAAATGTGGCATTTCTGGACGTAACTGCTCTATTTTTGGGATAAAAGAGGTATTTGTAGGTGAAAAGGACCTATTTGAAGGGGGAAAGCTGGTATTTCTTGGAGAAGATGTGATCTATTTGGGAGAAATGTGGCCATTCTGGAAGAAATTATCCTATTTGGGGGGAGAAGGCTGGTATTTGTGGGAGAAAAGGTCCTATTTCAGGAGTAATCCTGGTATTTCTTGGAGGAGATGTGATCTATTTGGGAGAAATCTGGCATTTCTGGCAGAAACTGTCCTCTTTTGGGGATAAAGAGGTATGTGTGGGTGAAAAGGTCCTATTTGAAGGGGGAAAGCTGGTATTTCTTGGAGAAGATGTGATCTATTTGGGAGAAATGTGGCCTTTCTGGAAGAAACTGTCCTCTTTTGGGGATCAAAGAGGTATTTGTGGGTGAAAATTTCCTATTTGAAGGGGGAAACCTGTTATTTCTTGGAGAAGATGTGGTATATTTGGGCGACATGTGGCATTTCTGGAAGAAACTGTCCTCTTTTGGGGATAAAAGAGGTATTTGTGGGTGAAAAGGTCCTATTTGAAGGGGGAAACCTGGTAATTCTATGAGAAGATGTGGTATATTTGGGAGAAATGTGGCATGTCTGGAAGAAACTGTCCTCTTTTGGGGATAAAAGAGGTATTTGTTGGTGATAAGGCCCTATTTGAAGGGGGAACCCTGGTATTTCTTGGAGAAGATGTGATATATTTGGGGGAAATGAGGCATTTCTGGAAGAAACTGTCCTCTTTTGGGGATAAATGAGGTATTTCATGGAGAAAAGGTCCTATTTGAAGGGGGAAAGCTGATATATCTTGGAGAAGATGTGATCTATTTGGGAGAAATGTGGCATGTCTGGAAGAAAATGTCCAATTTGGGGGGAGTAGGCTGGTAGTTTTCGGTGAAAAGGTCCTATTTCAGGAGGAATCCTGGTATTTCTTGGAGAAGATGTGATATATTTGGGAGAAATGTGGCATTTCTGGAAGAAAATGTCCAATTTGGGGGGAGAAGGCTGGTAGTTGTGGGTGAGAAGGTCCTATTTCAGGAGAAATCCTGGTATTTCTTGGAGAAGATGTGATATATTTGGGAGAAATGTGGCCTTTCCGGAAGAAACTGTCCTCTTTTGGGGATAAAAGAGGTATTTGTGGTTGAAAAGGTCCTATTTGAAGGGGGAAACCTGGTATTTCTTGGAGAAGATGTGATATATTTGGGAGAAATGTGGCATTTCTGGAAGAAAATGACCTCTTTTGGGGATAAAAGAGGTATTTCATGGAGAAAAGGTCCTAATTCAAGGGGGAAACGTGGTATTTCTTGGAGAAGATGTGATCTATTTGGGAGAAGTGTGGCATTTCTGGAAGGAAGTGTCATGTTTAGGGGATAAAACAGGTATTTGTGGGAGAAAAGGTCCTATTTGAAGGGGGAAACCTGGTATTTCTTGGAGAAGATGTGATCTATTTGGGAGAAATGTGGCATTTCTGGAAGAAACTGTCGTATTTTGGGGATAAAAGAGGTATTTGTGGGTGAAATGGTCCTATTTGAAGGGGGAAAGCTGATATTTCTTGGAGAAGATGTGCTATATTTGGGAGAAATGTGGCCTTTCTGGAAGAAACTGTCCAGATTTGGGGATAAAACAGGTGTTTGTGGGAGAAAAGGTCCTATTTGAAGGGGGAAAGCTGGTATTTCTTGGAGAAGATGTGATATATTTGGGTGATATGTGGCCTTTCTGAAAGAAAATGTCCTATTTGGGGGGAGAAGGCTGCTATCTGTGGGAGAAAAGGTCCTATTTCAGGAGGAATCCTGGTATTTCTTGGAGGAGATGTGATCTATTTGGGAGAAATCTGGCATTTCTGACAGAAAGTGTCCTATTTTGGGGATAAAAGAGGTATTTGTGGTTGAAAAGGTCCTATTTGAAGGGGGAAAGCTGGTATTTCTTGGAGAAGATGTGATATATTTGGGAGAAATCTGGCATTTCTGGAAGAAACTGCCATATTTTGGGCATAGAACAGGTATTTGTGGGTGAAAATTTCCTATTTGAAGGGGGAAAGCTGTTATTTCTTGGAGAAGATATGATATATTTGGGAGAAATGTGGCATTTCTGGATGAAACTGTCCTCTTTTGGGGATAAAACAGGTATTTGTGGATGAAAAGGTCCTATTTGAAGGGGGAAACGTGGTATTTCTTGGAGAAGATGTGATATATTTGGGAGAAATCTGGCATTTCTGGAAGAATATGTCCAATTTGAGGGATAAAACAGGTATTCGTGGGTGAAAAGGTCCTATTTGAAGGGGGAAACCTGGTATTTCTGGGAGAAGATGTGATCTATTTGGGAGAAATGTGGCATTTCTGGAAGAAAGTGTCGTCTTTTGGGGATAAAACAGGTATTTGTGGGTGATAAGGTCCTATTTGAAGGGGGAAACCTGGTATTTCTTGGAGAAGATGTGATATATTTGGGAGAAATGTGGCATGTCAGGAAGAAACTGTCCTCTTTTGGGGATAAAACAGGTATTTGTGGTTGAAAAGGTCCTATTTGAAGTTGGAAACCTGGTATTTCTTGGAGAAGATGTGATCTATTTGGGAGAAATCTGGCATGTCTGGAAGAAGCTGTCCTATTTTGGGGATAAAACAGGTATTTGTGGGTGAAAAGGTCCGATTTGAAGGGGGAAACCTGGTATTTCTTGGAGAAGATGTGATCTATTTGGGAGAAATGTGGCATTTCTGGAAGAAAGTGTCCTGTTTTGGGGATAAAACAGGTATTTGTGGGAGAAAAGGTCCTATTTGAAGGGGGAAACGTGGTATTTCTTGGAGAAGATGTGATCTATTTGGGAGAAATGTGGCATTTCTGGAAGAAACTGTCCTCTTTTGGGGATAAAAGAGGTATTTGTGGGTGAAAAGGTCCTATCTGAAGGCGGAAACGTGGTATTTCTTGGAGAAGATGTGATATATTTGGGAGAAATGTGGCATGTCTGGAAGAAACTGTCGTATTTTGGGGATAAAAGAGGTATTTGTGGGTGAAAAGGTCCTATTTGAAGGGGGAAAGCTGGTATTTCTTGGAGAAGATGTGATATGTTTGGGAGAAATGTGGCATTTCTGGAAGAAACTGTCCTCCTTTGGGATAAAACAGGTATTTGTGGGTGAAAAGGTCCTATTTGTAGGGGGAAAGCTGGTATTTCTTGGAGAAGATGTGATCTATTTGGGAGAAATGTGGCATTTCTGAAAGAAAATGTCCTATTTGTGGGGAGAAGGCTGGTATTTGTGGGAGAAAAGGTCTTATTTCAGGAGGAATCCTGGTATTTCTTGGAGGAGATGTGATCTATTTGGGAGAAATCTGGCATTTCTGGCAGAAAGTGTCCTATTTTGGGGATAAAAGAGGTATTTGTGGGTGAAAAGGTCCTATTTGAAGGGGGAACCCTGGTATTTCTTGGAGAAGATGTGATATATTTGGGAGAAATCTGGCATTTCTGGAAGAAACTGCCGTATTTTGGGCATAAAACAGGTATTTGTGGGTGAAAATTTCCTATTTGAAGGGGGAAAGCTGTTATTTCTTGGAGAAGATATGATATATTTGGGAGAAATGTGGCATTTCTGGATGAAACTGTCCTCTTTTGGGGATAAAACAGGTATTTGTGGGTGAAAAGGTCCTATTTGAAGGGGGAAACGTGGTATTTCTTGGAGAAGATGTGATATATTTGGGAGAAATCTGGCATTTCTGGAAGAATATGTCCAATTTGAGGGATAAAACAGGTATTTGTGGGTGAAAAGGTCCTATTTGAAGGGGGAAACGTGGTATTTCTGGGAGAAGATGTGATCTATTTGGGAGAAATGTGGCATTTCTGGAAGAAAGTGTCGTCTTTTGGGGATAAAACAGGTATTTGTGGGTGATAAGGTCCTATTTGAAGGGGGAAACCTGGTATTTCTTGGAGAAGATGTGATATATTTGGGAGAAATGTGGCATTTCTGGAAGAAACTGTCCTCTTTTGGGGATAAAAGAGGTATTTGTGGGTGAAAAGGTCCTATTTGAAGGGGGAAACCTGGTAATTCTATGAGAAGATGTGGTATATTTGGGAGAAATGTGGCATGTCTGGAAGAAGCTGTCCTATTTTGGGGATAAAACAGGTATTTGTGGGTGAAAAGGTCCTATTTGAAGGGGGAAACCTGGTATTTCTTGGAGAAGATGTGATATATTTGGGAGAAATGTGGCCTTTCTGGAAGATAATGTCCAATTTGGGGGGAGAAGGCTGGTAGTTTTCGGTGAGAAGGTCCTATTTCAGGAGGAATCCTGGTATTTCTTGGAGAAGATGTGATATATTTGGGAGAAATGTGGCATTTCTGGAAGAAAATGTCCAATTTGGGGGGAGAAGGCTGGTAGTTTTGGGTGAGAAGGTCCTATTTCAGGAGGAATCCAGGCATTTCTTGGAGAAGATGTGATATATTTGGGAGAAATGTGGCCTTTCTGGAAGAAACTGTCCTCTTTTGGGGATAAAAGAGGTATTTGTGGTAGAAAAGGTCCTATTTGAAGGGGGAAACCTGGTATTTCTTGGAGAGGATGTGGTATATTTGGGCGACATGTGGCATTTCTGGAAGAAACTGTCCTCTTTTGGGGATAAAAGAGGTGTTTGTGGGTGAAAAGGTCCTATTTGAAGGGGGAAAGCTGGTATTTCTTGGAGAAGATGTGATCTATTTGGGAGAAATGTGGCATTTCTGGAAGAAAATGACCTCTTTTGGGGATAAAAGAGGTATTTCATGGAGAAAAGGTCCTAATTCAAGGGGGAAAGCTGGTATTTCTTGGAGAAGATGTGATCTATTTGGGAGAAGTGTGGCATTTCTGGAAGGAAGTGTCATGTTTTGGGGATAAAACAGGTATTTGTGGGAGAAAAGGTCCTATTTCAAGGGGGAAACCTGGTATTTCTTGGAGAAGATGTGATCTATTTGGGAGAAATGTGGCATTTCTGGAAGAAACTGTCGTATTTTGGGGATAAAAGAGGTATTTGTGGGTGAAATGGTCCTATTTGAAGGGGGAAAGCTGATATTTCTTGGAGAAGATGTGCTATATTTGGGAGAAATGTGGCCTTTCTGGAAGAAACTGTCCTGATTTGGGGATAAAACAGGTATATGTGGGAGAAAAGGTCCTATTTGAAGGGGGAAAGCTGGTATTTCTTGGAGAAGATGTGATATATTTGGGTGATATGTGGCCTTTCTGAAAGAAAATGTCCTATTTGGGGGGAGAAGGCTGCTATCTGTGGGAGAAAAGGTCCTATTTCAGGAGGAATCCTGGTATTTCTTGGAGGAGATGTGATCTATTTGGGAGAAATCTGGCATTTCTGGCAGAAAGTGTCCTATTTTGGGGATAAAAGAGGTATTTGTGGGTGAAATGGTCCTATTTGAAGGGGGAACCCTGGTATTTCTTGGAGAAGATGTGATATATTTGGGAGAAATCTGGCATTTCTGGAAGAAACTGCCGTATTTTGGGCATAAAACAGGTATTTGTGGGTGAAAATTTCCTATTTGAAGGGGGAAAGCTGTTATTTCTTGGAGAAGATATGATATATTTGGGAGAAATGTGGCATTTCTGGATGAAACTGTCCTCTTTTGGGGATAAAACAGGTATTTGTGGGTGAAAAGGTCCTATGTCGAGGGGGAAACCTGGTATTTCTGGGAGAAGATGTGATCTATTTGGGAGAAATGTGGCATTTCTGGAAGAAAGTGTCGTCTTTTGGGGATAAAACAGGTATTTGTGGGTGATAAGGTCCTATTTGAAGGGGGAAACCTGGTATTTCTTGGAGAAGATGTGATCTATTTGGGAGAAATCTGGCATTTCTGGAAGAAACTGTCCTCTTTTGGGGATAAAAGAGGTATTTGTGGGTGAAAAGGTCCTATTTGAAGGGGGAAACCTGGTATTTCTTGGAGAAGATGTGATCTATTTGGGAGAAATCTGGCATGTCTGGAAGAAGCTGTCCTATTTTGGGGATAAAACAGGTATTTGTGGGTGAAAAGGTCCGATTTGAAGGGGGAAAGCTGGTATTTCTTGGAGAAGATGAGATATGTTTGGGAGAAATGTGGCATTTCTGGAAGAAAGTGTCCTGTTTTGGGGATAAAACAGGTATTTGTGGGAGAAAAGGTCCTATTTGAAGGGGGAAACGTGGTATTTCTTGGAGAAGATGTGATCTATTTGGGAGAAATGTGGCATTTCTGGAAGAAACTGTCCTCTTTTGGGGATAAAAGAGGTATTTGTGGGTGAAAAGGTCCTATCTGAAGGCGGAAACGTGGTATTTCTTGGAGAAGATGTGATATATTTGGGAGAAATGTGGCATGTCTGGAAGAAACTGTCGTATTTTGGGGATAAAAGAGGTATTTGTGGGTGAAAAGGTCCTATTTGAAGGGGGAAAGCTGGTATTTCTTGGAGAAGATGTGATATGTTTGGGAGAAATGTGGCATTTCTGGAAGAAACTGTCCTCCTTTCGGATAAAACAGGTATTTGTGGGTGAAAAGGTCCTATTTGAAGGGGGAAAGCTGGTATTTCTTGGAGAAGATGTGATCTATTTGGGAGAAATGTGGCATTTCTGAAAGAAAATGTCCTATTTGGGGGGAGAAGGCTGGTATTTGTGGGAGAAAAGGTCTTATTTCAGGAGGAATCCTGGTATTTCTTGGAGGAGATGTGATCTATTTGGGAGAAATCTGGCATTTCTGGCAGAAAGTGTCCTATTTTGGGGATAAAAGAGGTATTTGTGGGTGAAAAGGTCCTATTTGAAGGGGGAACCCTGGTATTTCTTGGAGAAGATGTGATATATTTGGGAGAAATCTGGCATTTCTGGAAGAAACTGCCGTATTTTGGGCATAAAACAGGTATTTGTGGGTGAAAAATTCCTATTTGAAGGGGGAAAGCTGTTATTTCTTGGAGAAGATATGATATATTTGGGAGAAATGTGGCATTTCTGGATGAAACTGTCCTCTTTTGGGGATAAAACAGGTATTTGTGGGTGAAAAGGTCCTATTTGAAGGGGGAAACCTGGTATTTCTGGGAGAAGATGTGATCTATTTGGGAGAAATGTGGCATTTCTGGAAGAAAGTGTCGTCTTTTGGGGATAAAACAGGTATTTGTGGGTGATAAGGTCCTATTTGAAGGGGGAAACCTGGTATTTCTTGGAGAAGATGTGATCTATTTGGGAGAAATGTGGCATTTCTGGAAGAAACTGTCCTCTTTTGGGGATAAAAGAGGTATTTGTGGGTGAAAAGGTCCTATTTGAAGGGGGAAACCTGGTATTTCTTGGAGAAGATGTGATATATTTGGGAGAAATCTGGCATGTCTGGAAGAAGCTGTCCTATTTTGGGGATAAAACAGGTATTTGTGGGTGAAAAGGTCCTATTTGAAGGGGGAAACCTGGTATTTCTTGGAGAAGATGTGATCTATTTGGGAGAAATGTGGCATTTCTGGAAGAAAGTGTCCTGTTTTGGGGATAAAACAGGTATTTGTGGGAGAAAAGGTCCTATTTGAAGGGGGAAACGTGATATTTCTTGGAGAAGATGTGATCTATTTGGGAGAAATGTGGCATTTCTGGAAGAAACTGTCCTCTTTTGGGGATAAAAGAGGTATTTGTGGGTGAAAAGGTCCTATCTGAAGGCGGAAACGTGGTATTTCTTGGAGAAGATGTGATATATTTGGGAGAAATGTGGCATGTCTGGAAGAAACTGTCGTATTTTGGGGATAAAAGAGGTATTTGTGGGTGAAAAGGTCCTATTTGAAGGGGGAAAGCTGGTATTTCTTGGAGAAGATGTGATATGTTTGGGAGAAATGTGGCATTTCTGGAAGAAACTGTCCTCCTTTGGGATAAAACAGGTATTTGTGGGTGAAAAGGTCCTATTTGAAGGGGGAAAGCTGGTATTTCTTGGAGAAGATGTGATCTATTTGGGAGAAATGTGGCATTTCTGAAAGAAAATGTCCTATTTGGGGGGAGAAGGCTGGTATTTGTGGGAGAAAAGGTCTTATTTCAGGAGGAATCCTGGTATTTCTTGGAGGAGATGTGATCTATTTGGGAGAAATCTGGCATTTCTGGCAGAAAGTGTCCTATTTTGGGGATAAAAGAGGTATTTGTGGGTGAAAAGGTCCTATTTGAAGGGGGAACCCTGGTATTTCTTGGAGAAGATGTGATATATTTGGGAGAAATCTGGCATTTCTGGAAGAAACTGCCGTATTTGGGCATAAAACAGGTATTTGTGGGTGAAAATTTCCTATTTGAAGGGGGAAAGCTGTTATTTCTTGGAGAAGATATGATATATTTGGGAGAAATGTGGCATTTCTGGATGAAACTGTCCTCTTTTGGGGATAAAACAGGTATTTGTGGGTGAAAAGGTCCTATTTGAAGGGGGAAACGTGGTATTTCTTGGAGAAGATGTGATATATTTGGGAGAAATCTGGCATTTCTGGAAGAATATGTCCAATTTGAGGGATAAAACAGGTATTTGTGGGTGAAAAGGTCCTATTTGAAGGGGGAAACCTGGTATTTCTGGGAGAAGATGTGATCTATTTGGGAGAAATCTGGCATTTCTGGAAGAAAGTGTCGTCTTTTGGGGATAAAACAGGTATTTGTGGGTGATAAGGTCCTATTTGAAGGGGGAAACCTGGTATTTCTTGGAGAAGATGTGATATATTTGGGAGAAATGTGGCATTTCTGGAAGAAACTGTCCTCTTTTGGGGATAAAAGAGGTATTTGTGGGTGAAAAGGTCCTATTTGAAGGGGGAAACCTGGTAATTCTATGAGAAGATGTGGTATATTTGGGAGAAATGTGGCATGTCTGGAAGAAGCTGTCCTATTTTGGGGATAAAACAGGTATTTGTGGGTGAAAAGGTCCTATTTGAAGGGGGAAACCTGGTATTTCTTGGAGAAGATGTGATATATTTGGGAGAAATGTGGCCTTTCTGGAAGAAAATGTCCAATTTGGGGGGAGAAGGCTGGTAGTTTTCGGTGAGAAGGTCCTATTTCAGGAGGAATCCTGGTATTTCTTGGAGAAGATGTGATATATTTGGGAGAAATGTGGCATTTCTGGAAGAAAATGTCCAATTTGGGGGGAGAAGGCTGGTAGTTTTGGGTGAGAAGGTCCGATTTCAGGAGGAATCCAGGCATTTCTTGGAGAAGATGTGATATATTTGGGAGAAATGTGGCCTTTCTGGAAGAAACTGTCCTCTTTTGGGGATAAAAGAGGTATTTGTGGTAGAAAAGGTCCTATTTGAAGGGGGAAACCTGGTATTTCTTGGAGAAGATGTGGTATATTTGGGCGACATGTGGCATTTCTGGAAGAAACTGTCCTCTTTTGGGGATAAAAGAGGTGTTTGTGGGTGAAAAGGTCCTATTTGAAGGGGGAAACCTGGTATTTCTGGGAGAAGATGTGATCTATTTGGGAGAAATGTGGCATTTCTGGAAGAAAATGACCTCTTTTGGGGATAAAAGAGGTATTTCATGGAGAAAAGGTCCTAATTCAAGGGGGAAAGCTGGTATTTCTTGGAGAAGATGTGATCTATTTGGGAGAAGTGTGGCATTTCTGGAAGGAAGTGTCATGTTTAGGGGATAAAACAGGTATTTGTGGGAGAAAAGGTCCTATTTGAAGGGGGAAACCTGGTATTTCTTGGAGAAGATGTGATCTATTTGGGAGAAATGTGGCATTTCTGGAAGAAACTGTCGTATTTTGGGGATAAAAGAGGTATTTGTGGGTGAAATGGTCCTATTTGAAGGGGGAAAGCTGATATTTCTTGGAGAAGATGTGCTATATTTGGGAGAAATGTGGCCTTTCTGGAAGAAACTGTCCTGATTTGGGGATAAAACAGGTATATGTGGGAGAAAAGGTCCTATTTGAAGGGGGAAAGCTGGTATTTCTTGGAGAAGATGTGATATATTTGGGTGATATGTGGCCTTTCTGAAAGAAAATGTCCTATTTGGGGGGAGAAGGCTGCTATCTGTGGGAGAAAAGGTCCTATTTCAGGAGGAATCCTGGTATTTCTTGGAGGAGATGTGATCTATTTGGGAGAAATCTGGCATTTCTGGCAGAAAGTGTCCTATTTTGGGGATAAAAGAGGTATTTGTGGGTGAAAAGGTCCTATTTGAAGGGGGAACCCTGGTATTTCATGGAGAAGATGTGATATATTTGGGAGAAATCTGGCATTTCTGGAAGAAACTGCCGTATTTTGGGCATAAAACAGGTATTTGTGGGTGAAAATTTCCTATTTGAAGGGGGAAAGCTGTTATTTCTTGGAGAAGATATGATATATTTGGGAGAAATGTGGCATTTCTGGATGAAACTGTCCTCTTTTGGGGATAAAACAGGTATTTGTGGGTGAAAAGGTCCTATTTGAAGGGGGAAACCTGTTATTTCTGGGAGAAGATGTGATCTATTTGGGAGAAATGTGGCATTTCTGGAAGAAAGTGTCGTCTTTTGGGGATAAAACAGGTATTTGTGGGTGATAAGGTCCTATTTGAAGGGGGAAACCTGGTATTTCTTGGAGAAGATGTGATCTATTTGGGAGAAATCTGGCATTTCTGGAAGAAACTGTCCTCTTTTGGGGATAAAAGAGGTATTTGTGGGTGAAAAGGTCCTATTTGAAGGGGGAAACCTGGTATTTCTTGGAGAAGATGTGATCTATTTGGGAGAAATCTGGCATGTCTGGAAGAAGCTGTCCTATTTTGGGGATAAAACAGGTATTTGTGGGTGAAAAGGTCCGATTTGAAGGGGGAAAGCTGGTATTTCTTGGAGAAGATGAGATATGTTTGGGAGAAATGTGGCATTTCTGGAAGAAAGTGTCCTGTTTTGGGGATAAAACAGGTATTTGTGGGAGAAAAGGTCCTATTTGAAGGGGGAAACGTGGTATTTCTTGGAGAAGATGTGATCTATTTGGGAGAAATGTGGCATTTCTGGAAGAAACTGTCCTCTTTTGGGGATAAAAGAGGTATTTGTGGGTGAAAAGGTCCTATCTGAAGGCGGAAACGTGGTATTTCTTGGAGAAGATGTGATATATTTGGGAGAAATGTGGCATGTCTGGAAGAAACTGTCGTATTTTGGGGATAAAAGAGGTATTTGTGGGTGAAAAGGTCCTATTTGAAGGGGGAAAGCTGGTATTTCTTGGAGAAGATGTGATATGTTTGGGAGAAATGTGGCATTTCTGGAAGAAACTGTCCTCCTTTCGGATAAAACAGGTATTTGTGGGTGAAAAGGTCCTATTTGAAGGGGGAAAGCTGGTATTTCTTGGAGAAGATGTGATCTATTTGGGAGAAATGTGGCATTTCTGAAAGAAAATGTCCTATTTGGGGGGAGAAGGCTGGTATTTGTGGGAGAAAAGGTCTTATTTGAGGAGGAATCCTGGTATTTTTTGGAGGAGATGTGATCTATTTGGGAGAAATCTGGCATTTCTGGCAGAAAGTGTCCTATTTTGGGGATAAAAGAGGTATTTGTGGGTGAAAAGGTCCTATTTGAAGGGGGAACCCTGGTATTTCTTGGAGAAGATGTGATATATTTGGGAGAAATCTGGCATTTCTGGAAGAAACTGCCGTATTTTGGGCATAAAACAGGTATTTGTGGGTGAAAATTTCCTATTTGAAGGGGGAAAGCTGTTATTTCTTGGAGAAGATATGATATATTTGGGAGAAATGTGGCATTTCTGGATGAAACTGTCCTCTTTTGGGGATAAAACAGGTATTTGTGGGTGAAAAGGTCCTATTTGAAGGGGGAAACGTGGTATTTCTTGGAGAAGATGTGATATATTTGGGAGAAATCTGGCATTTCTGGAAGAATATGTCCAATTTGAGGGATAAAACAGGTATTTGTGGGTGAAAAGGTCCTATTTGAAGGGGGAAACCTGGTATTTCTGGGAGAAGATGTGATCTATTTGGGAGAAATGTGGCATTTCTGGAAGAAAGTGTCGTCTTTTGGGGATAAAACAGGTATTTGTGGGTGATAAGGTCCTATTTGAAGGGGGAAACCTGGTATTTCTTGGAGAAGATGTGATATATTTGGGAGAAATGTGGCA
Source organism: Lophura swinhoii (assembly GCA_030408155.1). Lineage (NCBI taxonomy): Eukaryota > Metazoa > Chordata > Aves > Galliformes > Phasianidae > Lophura > Lophura swinhoii. The sequence goes on from JASCYN010000149.1 coordinate 9,027,872, forward strand.
TTTCTGGAAGAAACTGTCCTCTTTTGGGGATAAAAGAGGTATTTGTGGGTGAAAAGGTCCTATTTGAAGGGGGAAACCTGGTAATTCTATGAGAAGATGTGGTATATTTGGGAGAAATGTGGCATGTCTGGAAGAAGCTGTCCTATTTTGGGGATAAAACAGGTATTTGTGGGTGAAAAGGTCCTATTTGAAGGGGGAAACCTGGTATTTCTTGGAGAAGATGTGATATATTTGGGAGAAATGTGGCCTTTCTGGAAGAAAATGTCCAATTTGGGGGGAGAAGGCTGGTAGTTTTCGGTGAGAAGGTCCTATTTCAGGAGGAATCCTGGTATTTCTTGGAGAAGATGTGATATATTTGGGAGAAATGTGGCATTTCTGGAAGAAAATGTCCAATTTGGGGGGAGAAGGCTGGTAGTTTTGGGTGAGAAGGTCCTATTTCAGGAGGAATCCAGGCATTTCTTGGAGAAGATGTGATATATTTGGGAGAAATGTGGCCTATCTGGAAGAAACAGTCCTCTTTTGGGGATAAAAGAGGTATTTGTGGTAGAAAAGGTCCTATTTGAAGGGGGAAACCTGGTATTTCTTGGAGAAGATGTGGTATATTTGGGCGACATGTGGCATTTCTGGAAGAAACTGTCCTCTTTTGGGGATAAAAGAGGTGTTTGTGGGTGAAAAGGTCCTATTTGAAGGGGGAAACCTGGTATTTCTTGGAGAAGATATGATATATTTGGGAGAAATGTGGCATTTCTGGAAGAAACTGTCCTCTTTTGGGGATAAAAGAGGTATTTGTTGGTGATAAGGTCCTATTTGAAGGGGGAACCCTGGTATTTCTTGGAGAAGATGTGATATATTTGGGAGAAATGTGGCCTTTCCGGAAGAAACTGTCCTCTTTTGGGGATAAAAGAGGTATTTGTGGGAGAAAAGGTCCTATTTGAAGGGGGAAACCTGGTATTTCTTGGAGAAGATGTGATCTATTTGGGAGAAATGTGGCATTTCTGGAAGAAACTGTCGTATTTTTGGGATAAAAGAGGTATTTGTGGGTGAAATGGTCCTATTTGAAGGGGGGAAAGCTGATATTTCTTGGAGAAGATGTGCTATATTTGGGAGAAATGTGGCCTATCTGGAAGAAACTGTCCTGATTTGGGGATAAAACAGGTATATGTGGGAGAAAAGGTCCTATTTGAAGGGGGAAAGCTGGTATTTCTTGGAGAAGATGTGATATATTTGGGTGATATGTGGCCTTTCTGAAAGAAAATGTCCTATTTGGGGGGAGAAGGCTGCTATCTGTGGGAGAAAAGTTCCTATTTCAGGAGGAATCCTGGTATTTCTTGGAGGAGATGTGATCTATTTGGGAGAAATCTGGCATTTCTGGCAGAAAGTGTCCTATTTTGGGGATAAAAGAGGTATTTGTGGGTGAAAAGGTCCTATTTGAAGGGGGAACCCTGGTATTTCTTGGAGAAGATGTGATATATTTGGGAGAAATCTGGCATTTCTGGAAGAAACTGCCGTATTTTGGGCATAAAACAGGTATTTGTGGGTGAAAATTTCCTATTTGAAGGGGGAAAGCTGTTATTTCTTGGAGAAGATATGATATATTTGGGAGAAATGTGGCATTTCTGGATGAAACTGTCCTCTTTTGGGGATAAAACAGGTATTTGTGGGTGAAAAGGTCCTATTTGAAGGGGGAAACGTGGTATTTCTTGGAGAAGATGTGATATATTTGGGAGAAATCTGGCATTTCTGGAAGAATATGTCCAATTTGAGGGATAAAACAGGTATTTGTGGGTGAAAAGGTCCTATTTGAAGGGGGAAACCTGGTATTTCTGGGAGAAGATGTGATCTATTTGGGAGAAATGTGGCATTTCTGGAAGAAAGTGTCGTCTTTTGGGGATAAAACAGGTATTTGTGGGTGATAAGGTCCTATTTGAAGGGGGAAACCTGGTATTTCTTGGAGAAGATGTGATATATTTGGGAGAAATGTGGCATTTCTGGAAGAAACTGTCCTCTTTTGGGGATAAAAGAGGTATTTGTGGGTGAAAAGGTCCTATTTGAAGGGGGAAACGTGGTATTTCTTGGAGAAGATGTGGTATATTTGGGAGAAATGTGGCATGTCTGGAAGAAACTGTCCTCTTTTGGGGATAAAACAGGTATTTGTGGGTGAAAAGGTCCGATTTGAAGGGGGAACCCTGGTATTTCTTGGAGAAGATGTGATCTATTTGGGAGAAATGTGGCATTTCTGGAAGAAAGTGTCCTGTTTTGGGGATAAAACAGGTATTTGTGGGAGAAAAGGTCCTATTTGAAGGGGGAAAGCTGGTATTTCTTGGTGAAGATGTGGTGTATTTGGGAGAAATGTGGCATTTCTGGAAGAAACTGTCCTCTTTTGGGGATAAAAGTGGAATCTGTGGGTGATAAGGTCCTATTTGAAGGGGGGAAACCTGGTATTTCTTGGAGAAGATATGATATATTTGGGAGAAATCAGGCATTTCTGGAAGAAACTGTCCTCTTTTGGGGATAAAAGAGGTATTTGTGGGTGAAAAGGTCCTATTTGAAGGGGGGAAACCTGGTATTTCTTGGAGAAGATGTGATCTATTTGGGAGAAATGTGGCATTTCTGGAAGAAACTGTCCTCTTTTGGGGATAAAAGAGGTATTTGTGGGTGAAAAGGTCCTATTTGAAGGGGGTATCCTGTTATTTCTTGGAGAAGATGTGAGATGTTTGGGTGAAATGTGGCATTTCTGGACGTAACTGCTCTATTTTGGGATAAAAGAGGTATTTGTAGGTGAAAAGGACCTATTTGAAGGGGGGAAAGCTGGTATTTCTTGGAGAAGATGTGATCTATTTGGGTGATATGTGGCCTTTCTGGAAGAAAATATCCTATTTGGGGGGAGAAGGCTGGTATTTGTGGGAGAAAAGGTCCTATTTCAGGAGGAATCCTGGTATTTCTTGGAGGAGATGTGATCTATTTGGGAGAAATCTGGCATTTCTGGCAGAAACTGTCCTCTTTTGGGGATAAAGAGGTATTTGTGGTTGAAAAGGTCATATTTGAAGGGGGAAACCTGGTATTTCTTGGAGAAGATGTGATATATTTGGGAGAAATGTGGCCTTTCTGGAAGAAACTGTCCTCTTTTGGGGATAAAAGAGGTATTTGTGGGTGAAAATTTCCTATTTGAAGGGGGAAACCTGGTATTTCTTGGAGAAGATATGATATATTTGGGAGAAATGTGGCATTTGTGGAAGAAACTGTCCTATTTGGGGGGAGAAGGCTGGTAGTTGTGGGAGAAATGGTCCTATTTCAGGAGCAATCCTGGTATTTCTTGGATGAGATGTGATATGTTTGGGAGAAATGTGGCATTTCTGGAAGAAAGTGTCGTCTTTTGGGGATAAAACAGGTATTTGTGGGTGAAAAGGTCCTATTTGAAGTTGGAAACCTGGTATATCTTGGAGAAGATGTGATCTATTTGGGAGAAATCTGGCATTTCTGGAAGAAACTGTCCTCTTTTGGGGATAGAACAGGTATTTGTGTGTGAAAAGGTCCTATTTGAAGGGGGAAACCTGGTATTTCTTGGAGAAGATATGATATATTTGGGAGAAATGTGGCATTTCTGGAAGAAACTGTCCTATTTTGGGGATAAAAAACAGGTATTTGTGGGTGAGAAGGTCCTATTTGAAGGGGGAAACCTGGTATTTCTTGGAGAAGATGTGATCTATTTGGGAGAAATGTGGCATTTCTGGATGAATATGACCAATTTGAGGGATAAAACAGGTATTTGTGGTTGAAAAGGTCCTATTTGAAGGGGGAAACCTCGTATTTCTTGGAGGAGATGTGATATATCTGGGAGAAATGTGGCCTGTATGGAAGAAACTGTCCTCTTTTCGGGATAAAAGTGGTATTTGTGGGTGATAAGGTCCTATTTGAAGGGGGGAAACGTGGTATTTCTTGGAGAAGATGTGGTATATTTGGGAGACATGTGGCATTTCTGGCAGAAACTGTCCTCTTTTGGGGATAAAAGAGGTATTTGTGGGTGAAAAGGTCCTATTTGAAGGGGCAACCCTGGTATTTCTTGGAGAAGATGTGATATATTTGGGAGAAATGTGGCATGTCTGGAAGAAGCTGTCCTATTTTGGGGATCAAAGAGGTATTTGTGGGTGAAAAGGTCCTATTTGAAGGGGGAAACCTGGTATTTCTTGGAGAAGATGTGATGTATTTGGGAGAAAAGTGGCATGTCTGGAAGAAACTGTCCTCTTTTGGGGATAAAAGAGGTATTTGTGGGTGAAAAGGTCCTATTTGAAGGGGGAAAGCTGTTATTTCTTGGAGAAGATGTGATCTATTTGGGAGAAATGTGGCCTTTCTGGAAGAAAATGTCCAATTTGGGGGGAGAAGGCTGGTAGTTTTGGGTGAGAAGGACCTATTTCAGGAGGAATCCTGGTATTTCTTGGAGAAGATGTGATATATTTGGGAGTAATGTGGCCTTTCTGGAAGAAACTGTCCTCTTTTGGGGATAAAAGAGGTATTAGTGGTTGAAAAGGTCCTATTTGAAGGGGGAAAGCTGGTATTTCTTGGAGAAGATGTGATATATTTGGGAGAAATGTGGCATTTCTGGAAGAAAATGTCCTCTTTTGGTGATAAAAGAGGTATTTCATGGAGAAAAGGTCCTAATTCAAGGGGGAAACCTGGTATTTCTTGGAGAAGATGTGATATATTTGGGAGAAATGTGGCATTTCTGGAAGAAACGGTCGTATTTTGGGGATAAAACAGGTATTTGTGGTTGAAAAGGTCCTATTTGAAGGGGGAATCCTGGTATTTCTTGGAGAAGATGTGATATATTTGGGAGAAATGTGGCATTTCTGGAAGAAACTGTCCTCTTTTGGGGATAAAAGAGGTATTTGTGGGTGAAAAGGTCCTATTTGAAGGGGGAAACCTGGTATTTCTTGGAGAAGATGTGATATATTTGGGAGAAATGAGGCGTTTCTGGACGAAAATGTCCAATTTGTGGGGAGAAGGCTGGTAGTTGTGGGTGAGAAGGTCCTATTTCAGGAGGAATCCTGGTATTTCTTGGAGAAGATGTGATATATTTGGGAGAAATGTGGCATGTCTGGAAGAAACTGTCCTCTTCTGGGTATAAAAGAGGTATGTGTGGGTGAAAAGGTCCTATTTGAAGGGGGAACCCTGGTATTTCTTGGAGAAGATGTGATTTATTTGGGAGAAATGTGGCATGTCTGGAAGAAACGGTCCTCTTTTGGGGATAAAAGAGGTATGTGTGGGTGTAAAGGTCCTATTTCCAGGGGAAAAACTGTTATTTCTTGGAGAAGATGTGATCTATTTGGGAAAAATCGGGCATTTCTGGAAGAATATGTCCAATTTGTGGGATAAAACAGGTATTTGTGGTTGAAAAGGTCCTATTTGACGGGGGAAACCTGGTATTTCTTGGAGAAGATGTGATCTATTTGGGAGAAATGAGGCATGTCTGGAAGAAACTGTCCTCTTTTGGGGATAAAAGAGGTATTTGTGGGTGAAAAGGTCCTATTTGAGGGGGGAAACCTGGTAATTCTATGAGAAGATGTCGTATATTTGGGAGAAATGTGGCATGTCTGGAAGAAACTGTCCTCTTTTGGGGATAAAAGAGGTATTTGTGGGTGAAAGCGTTGTATTTGAAGGGGGAAACCTGTTATTTCTTGGAGAAGATGTGATATATTTGGGAGAAATGTGGCATTTCTGGAAGAAGCTGTCCTATTTTGGGGATCAAAGAGGTATTTGTGGGTGAAATGGTCCTATTTGAAGGGGGAAAGCTGGTATTTCTTGGAGAAGATGTGATCTATTTGGGAGAAATGTGGCATTTCTGCAAGAAACTGTCCTCTTTTGGGGATCAAAGAGGTATTTGTGGGTGAAAAGGTCCTATTTGAAGGGGGAAACCTGGTATTTCTTGGAGAAGATGTGGTATATTTGGGCGACATGTGGCATTTCTGGAAGAAACTGTCCTCTTTTGGGGATAAAAGAGGTATTTGTGGGAGAAAAGGTCCTATTTGAAGGGGCAACCCTGTTATTTCATGGAGAAGATGTGATATATTTGGGAGAAATGTGGCATGTCTGGAAGAAGCTGTCCTTTTTTGGGGATAAAACAGGTATTTGTGGGTGATAAGGTCCTATTTGAAGGGGGAAACCTGGTATTTCTTGGAGAAGATGTGATATATTTGGGAGAAATGTGGCATTTCTGGAAGAAACTGTCCTCTTTTGGGGATAAAACAGGTATTTGTGGGAGAAAAGTTCCTATCTGAAGGGGGAAACCTGGTATTTCTTGGAGAAGATGTGATATATTTGGGAGAAATGTGGCCTTTCTGGAAGAAAATGTCCAATTTGGGGGGAGAAGGCTGGTAGTTTTGGGTGAGAAGGTCCTATTTCAGGAGGAATCCTGGTATTTCTTGGAGAAGATGTGATATATTTGGGAGAAATGTGGCATTTCTGGAAGAAAATGTCCAATTTGGGGGGAGAAGGCAGGTAGTTTTCGGTGAGAAGATCCTATTTCAGGAGGAATCCTGGTATTTCTTGGAGAAGACGTG
>JASCYN010000149.1:9034525-9101970 GCA_030408155.1 Lophura swinhoii
TTGTGGGTGAAAAGGTCCTATTTGAAGGGGAAAAGCTGGTATTTCTTGGAGAAGATGTGATCTATTTGGGAGAAATGTGGCATTTCTGGAAGAAAATGTCCAATTTGGGGGGAGAAGGCTGGTAGTTTTGGGTGAGAAGGTCCTATTTCAAGGGGGAATCCTGGTATTTCTTGGAGAAGATGTGATCTATTTGGGAGAAATGTGGCCTTTCTGGAAGAAAATGTCCAATTTGGGGGGAGAAGGCTGGTAGTTTTGGGTGAGAAGGTCCTATTTCAGGAGGAATCCTGCATTTCTTGGAGAAGATGTGATCTATTTGGGAGAAATGTGGCATTTCTGGAAGAAAGTGTCCTCTTTTGAGGATAAAAGAGGAATTAGTGGTTGAAAAGTTCCTATTTGAAGGGGGAAACCTGGTATTTCTTGGAGAAGATGTGATATATTTGGGAGGAATGTGGCATTTCTGGAAGAAAACGTCCTATTTTGGGGATAAAAGAGGTATGTCATGGAGAAAAGGTCCTATTTGAAGGGGGAAACCTGGTATTTCTTGGAGAAGATGTGATATATTTGGGAGAAATGTGGCATTTCTGGAAGAAACTGTCCTATTTTGGGGATAGAACAGGTATTTGTGGGTGAAAAGGTCCTATTTGAAGGGGGAAACCTGGTATTTCTTGGAGAAGATGTGATATATTTGGGAGAAATCTGGCATGTCTGGATGAAAATGTCCTATTTGTGGGGAGAAGGGTGGTATTTGTGGCAGAAATGTTCCTATTTCAGGAGGAATCCTGGTATTTCTTGGAGGAGATGAGATATGTTTGGGAGAAATGTGGCATTTCTGGAAGAAACTGTCCTCTTTTGGGGATAAAAGAGGTATTTGTGGGTGAAAAGTTCCTATTTGAAGGGGGAAAGCTGGTATTTCTTGGAGAAGATGTGATCTATTTGGGAGAAATGTGGCATTTCTGGATGAAACTGTCGTATTTTGGGCATAAAACAGGTATTTGTGGTTGAAAAGGTCCTATTTGAAGGGGGAAAGCTGGTATTTCTTGGAGAAGATGTGATCTATTTGGGAGAAATGTGGCATTTCTGGAAGAAACTGTCCTCTTTTGGGATAAAAGAGGTATTTGTGGGTGAAAAGGTCCTATTTGAAGGGGAAACGTGTTATTTCTTGGAGAAGATGTGATATATTTGGGAGAAATGTGGCATTTCTGGAAGAAGGTGTCCTGTTTTGGGGATAAAAGAGGTATTTGTGGGAGAAAAGGTCCTATATTTGAAGGGGGAAACCCGGTATTTCTTGAAGGAGATGTGATATATTTGGGAGAAATCAGGCCTTTCTGGAAGAAACTGACCTCTTTTGGGTATAAAACAGGTATTTGTGGGTGAAAAGGTCCTATTTGAAGGGGGAAACCTGGTATTTCTTGGAGAAGATGTGATATATTTGGGAGAAATCAGGCATATCTGGAAGAAACTGTCCTATTTTGGGGATAAAATAATTTTTGTGAGGGTGAAAAGGTCCTATTTGAAGGGGGAAACCTGGTATTTCTTGGAGAAGATGTGATATGTTTGGGAGAAATGTGGCCTTTCTGGCAGAAACTGTCCTATTTTGGGGATAAAAGTGGTATTTGTGGGTGATAAGGTCCTATTTGAAGGGGGAAACCTGGTATTTCTTGGAGAAGATGTGATCTATTTGGGAGAAATTGGCATTTCTGGAAGAAAGTGTCCTCTTTTGGGGATAAAAGAGGTATTTGTGGGTGAAAAGGTCCTATCTGAAGGGGGAAACGTGGCATTTCTTGGAGAAGATGTGATCTATTTGGGAGAAATGTGGCATTTCTGGAAGAAACTGTCCTCTTTTGGGGATAAAAGAGGTATTTGTGGGTGAAAAGGTCCTATTTGAAGGGGGAAACCTGGTATTTCTTGGAGAAGGTGTGATCTATATGGGAGAAATCTGGCATTTCTGGAAGAAACTGTCCTCTTTTGGGGTTAAAACAGGTACATGTGGGTGAAAAGGTCCTATTTGAAGGGGGAAAGCTGGTATTTCTTGGAGAAGATGTGATATATTTGGGAGAAATGTGGCATTTCTGGAAGAAACTGTCCTCTTTTGGGGATAAAAGAGGTATGTGTGGGGTGAAAAGGTCCTATTTCCAGGGGAAAACGTGGTATTTCTTGGAGAAGATGTGATATATTTGGGAGAAATGTGGCATGTCTGGAAGAAACTGTCCTCTTTTGGGGATAAAAGAGGTATTTGTGGGTGAAAAGGTCCTATTTGAAGTTGGAAACCTGGTATTTCTTGGAGAAGATGTGATGTGTTTGGGAGAAATGTGGCATTTCTGGAAGAAACTGTCCTCTTTTGGGGATAAAAGAGGTATTTGTGGGAGAAAAGGTCCTATTTGAAGGGGGAACCCTGGTATTTCTTGGAGAAGATGTGGTATATTAGGGAGAAATGTGGCCTTTCTGGAAGAAACTGTCCTCTTTTGGGGATAAAAGAGGTATTTGTGGTTGAAAAGGTCCTATTTGAAGGGGGAAACGTGGTATTTCTTGGAGAAGATGTGATATGAAACGTGGTATTTCTTGGAGAAGATGTGATATATTTGGGAGAAATGTGGCATTTCTGGAATATTATGTCCAATTTGAGGGATAAAACAGTTATTTGTGGGAGAAAAGGTCCTATTTGACGGGGGAAAGCTGGTATTTCTTGGAGAAGATGTGATCTATTTGGGAGAAATGTGGCATTTCTGGAAGAAAATGTCCAATTTGGGGGAGAAGGCTGGTAGTTTTCGGTGAGAAGGTCCTATTTCAGGAGGAATCCTGGTATTTCTTGGAGAAGATGTGATCTATTTGGGAGAAATGTGGCCTTTCTGGAAGAAATGTCCAATTTGGGGGGAGAAGGCTGGTAGTTTTGGGTGAGAAGGTCCTATTTCAGGAGGAATCCTGGCATTTCTTGGAGAAGATGTGATCTATTTGGGAGAAATGTGCATTTCTGGAAGAAACTGTACTCTTTTAGGGATAAAAGAGTATTAGTGGTTGAAAAGGTCCTATTTGAAGGGGAATTCCAGGAATGCCAGATTTCTCCAAATATATCACATCTTCTCCAAGAAATACCAGGTTTCCCCCTTCAAATACATGATTTCACCCACAAATTCCTCTTTTATCCCCAAAAGAGGACAGTTTCTTCCAGAAATGCCACATTTCCTCCAAAATATATCACATCTTCTCCAAGAAATACCACGTTTCCCCTTCAAATAGGACCTTTTCACCCACAAATACTTCTTTTATCTCCTAAAGAGGACAGTTTCTTCTGACATGCCACATTTCTCCCAAATATATTACATCTTCTACAAGAAATACCATGTTTCCCCTTCAAATAGGACCTTTATCACCCACAAATACCTCTTTTATCCCCAAAAGAGACAGTTTCTTCCAGAAATGCCACATTTCTCCCAAATATACCACATCTTCTCCAAGAAATACCACGTTTCCCCTTCAAATAGACCTTTTCTCCCACAAATACCTCTTTTATCCCCAAAATAGAACAGTTTCTTCCAGAAATGCCATATTTCTCCCAAACATATCTCATCTTCTCCAAGAAATACCACCTTTCCCCCTTCAAATAGGTGCTTTTTACCCACAAATACCTCTTTTATCCCCGAAATAGGACAGTTTCTTCCAGAAAGGCCACATTTCTCCCAAACATATCACACCTCCTCCAGAAATACCAGGATTCCTCCTGAAATAGACCTCTTCTCCACAAGTACCAGCCTTCTCCCCCCAAATAGGACATTTTCTTCCAGAAAGGCCACATTTCTCCCAAATATATCACATCTTCTCCAAGAAATACCAGGTTTCCCCCTTCAGATAGGACCTTTTCACCCACTAATAGCAGGCTTCTCCCCCCAAATAGGACAGTTTCTTCCAGAAATGCCAGATTTCTCCCAAATATATCACACCTTCTCCAAGAAATACCAGGTTTCCCCCTTCAAATAGGACCTTTTCAACCACAATACCTGTTTTATCCCTCAAATTGGACATTTTCTTCCAGAAATGCCAGATTTCTCCCTAATATATCACATCTTCTCAAGAATTACCACGTTTCCCCCTTCAAATAGGACCTTTCACCCGCAAATACCTCTTTTATCCCCAGAAGAGGACAGTTTCTTCCAGAAATGCCACATTTCTCCCAATATATCATATCTTCTCCAAGAAATACCAGCTTTCCCCCTTCAAATAGGACCTTTTCACACACAAATACCTGTTCTATCCCAATAAGAGGACAGTTTCTTCCAGAAATGCCCGATTTCTCCCAATAGATCACATCTTCTCCAGAAATAGCAGGTTTTCCCCTGGAAATAGACCTTTCACCCACACATCCTCTTTTATCCCCAAAAGAGGACAGTTTCTTCCAGAAAGGCCACATTTCTCCCAAATATATCACATCTTCTCCAAGAAATACCAGGGTTCCCCCTTCAAATAGGACCATTTCACCCACAAATACCTCTTTTATCCCAAAAGAGTACAGTTTCTACCAGACATGCCACATTTCTCCAAATATATCACATCTTCTCCAAGAAATACCAGAATTCCTCCTGAAATAGGACCTTCTCACCCAAACCTACCAGCCTTCTCCCACAAATTGGACATTTTCTTCCAGAAATGCCACATTTCTCCCAAATAGATCACATCTTCACCAAGAAATAACAGGTTTCCCCTTCAAATAGGACCATTTCAACCACAAATACCTGTTTTATCCCCAAAAGAGGACAGTTTCTTCCAGAAATGCCACATTTCTCCAAATATATCACATCTTCTCCAAGAAATACCAGGTTTCCCCCTTGAATTAGGAACTTTTCTCCATGAAATACCTCTTTTATCCCCAAAAGAGGACATTTTCTTCAGAAATGCCACATTTCTCCCAAATATATCACATCTTCTCCAAGAAATACCAGCTTTCCCCTTCAAATAGGACCTTTTCAACCACTAATACATCTTTTATCCCCAAAAGAGGACAGTTTCTTCCAGAAAGGCCACATTTCTCCCAAATATATCACATCTTCTCCAAGAAATGCCAGGATTCCTCCTGAAATAGGACCTTCTCACCAAAACTACCAGCCTTCTCCCCCCAAATTGGACATTTTTCTTCCAGGAAAGGCCACATTTCTCCCAAATATATCACATCTTCTCCAAGAAATACAGGATTCCTCTGAAATAGGACCTCTCACCAAAACTACCAGCCTTCTCCCCCAAATTGGACATTTTCTTCCAGAAAGGCACATTTCTCCCAAATAGATCACATCTTCTCAAGAAATACCAGCTTTCCCCTTCAAATAGGACCTTTTCACCCACAAATACCTCTTTTATCCCAAAAGAGGACAGTTTCTTACGAAATGCCACATTTCTCCCAATAGATCACATCTTCTCCAAGAAATACCAGGTTTCCCCCTTCAAATAGGACCTTTTTCACCCACAAATACCTCTTTTATCCCCAAAAGAGGACAGTTTCTTCCAGAAATGCCACATTTCTCCCAGATATATAACATCTTCTCCAAGAAATACCAGGTTTCCCCCTTCAAATAGGACCTTTTCAACCTGAAATACCTGTTTTATCCTCAATTGGACATATTCTTCCAGAAATGCCAGATTTCTTCCAAATAGATCACATCTTCTCCAAGAAATACCACGTTTCCCCTTCAAATAGGACCTTTTCACCCACAAATACCTGTTTTATCCCCAAAAGAGGACAGTTTCTCCAGACATGCCACATTTCTCCCAAATATATCATATCTTCTCAAGAAATACCAGCTTTCCCCCTTCAAATAGGACCTTTTCACACACAAATACCTGTTCTATCCCAAAAGAGGACAGTTTCTTCAGAACATGCCCGATTTTTCCCAAATAGATCACATCTTCTCCAAGAAATACCAGGGTTTTCCCTTGGAAATTGGACCTTTTCACCCACACATACCTCTTTTATCCTGAAAGAGGACAGTTTCTTCAAGACATGCCACATTTCTCCCAAATATATCACATCTTCTCCAAGAAATACCAGGGTTCCCCCTTCAAATAGGACCTTTTCACCACAAATACCTCTTTTATCCCAAAATAGGACACTTTCTTCCAGACATGCCACATTTCTCCCAAATATATCACATCTTCTCCAAGAAATACCAGGTTTCCCCCTTGAATTAGGACCTTTTCTCCATGAAATACCTCTTTTATCCCCAAAAGAGGACATTTTCTTCCAGAAATGCACATTTCTCCCAAATATAGCACATCTTCTCCAAGAAATACCAGCTTTCCCCTTCAAATAGGACCTTTCAACCACAAATACCTCTTTTATCCCCAAAAGAGACATTTCTTCGGAAAGGCCACATTTCTCCCAAATATATCACATCTTCTCCAAGAAATACCAGGATTCCTCCTGAAATAGGATCTTCTCACCAAAAAAAACTACCTGCCTTCTCCCCCCAAATTGGACATTTCTTCCAGAAATGCCACATTTCTCCCAAATATATCACATCTTCTCCAAGAAATACCAGGATTCCTCCTGAAATAGGACCTTCTCACCAAAACTACCAGCCTTCTCCCCCAAATTGGACATTTTCTTCCAGAAATGCCAGATTTCTCCCAAATAGATCACATCTTCTCCAAGAAATACCAGGTTTCCCCCTTCAGATAGGAACTTTTCTCCCACAAATACCTGTTTTATCCCCAAAAGAGGACAGTTTCTTCCAGAAATGCCACATTTCTCCCAAATATATCACATCTTCTCCAAGAATACCAGGTTTCCCCCTTCAATAGGACCTTATCACCCACAAATACCTGTTTTATCCCCAAAAAAAGGACAGCTTCTTCAGACATGCCACATTTCTCCCAAATATATCACATCTTCTCCAAGAAATAACAGGGTTCCCCTTCAAATAGGACCTTTTCACCCACAAATACCTCTTTTATCCCAAAAGAGGACAGTTTCTTCCAGAAATGCCACATGTCGCCCAAATATACCACATCTTCTCCAAGAAATACCAGGTTTCCCCCTTCAAATAGGACCTTTTCACCCACAAATACCTCTTTGATCCCCAAAAGAGGACAGTTTCTTCCAGAAATGCCACATTTCTCCCAAATAGATCACATCTTCTCCAAGAAATACCAGCTTTCCCCCTTCAAATAGGACCTTTTCACCACAAATACCTCTTTGATCCCCAAAATAGGACAGTTTCTTCCAGAAATGCCACATTTCTCCCAAATATATCACATCTTCTCCAAGAAATAACAGGTTTCCCCCTTCAAATACAACGCTTTCACCCACAAATACCTCTTTTATCCCCAAAAGAGGACAGTTTCTTCCTGACATGCCACATTTCTCCCAAATATACGACATCTTCTCATAGAATTACCAGGTTTCCCCCTCAATAGGACCTTTTCAACCACAAATACCTCTTTTATCCCAAAAGAGGACAGTTTCTTCCAGACATGCTCATTTCTCCCAAATAGATCACATCTTCTCCAAGAAATACCAGGTTTCCCCTTCAAATAGGACCTTTTCAGCCACAAATACCTGTTTTATCCCTCAAATTGGACATATTCTTCCAGAAATGCCCGATTTTCCCAAATAGATCATATCTTCTCCAAGAAATAACAGTTTTTCCCCTGGAAATAGGACCTTTACACCCACACATACCTCTTTTATCCCCAAAAGAGGACCGATTTCTTCCAGAACATGCCACATTTCTCCAAATAAATCACATCTTCTCCAAGAAATACCAGGGTTCCCCTTCAAATAGGACCTTTTCACCACACATACCTCTTTTATACCCAGAAGAGGACAGTTTCTTCCAGACATGCCACATTTCTCCCAATATATCACATCTTCTCCAAGAAATACCAGGATTCTCCTGAAAATAGGACCTTCTCACCACAACTACCAGCCTTCTCCCCACAAATGGACATTTTCGTCCAGAAATGCCTCATTTCTCCCAAATATATCACATCTTCTCCAAGAAATACCAGGTTTCCCCCTTCAAATAGGACCTTTTCACCCACAAATACCTGTTTTATCCCCAAAAGAGGACAGTTTCTTCCAGAAATGCCACATTTCTCCCAAATATATCACATCTTCTCCAAGAAATAACAGGTTTCCCCCTTCAAATAGGACCTTTTCAACCACAAATACCTGTTTTATCCCAAAATACGACCGTTCTTCCAGAAATGCCACATTTCTCCCAAATATATCACATCTTCTCCAAGAAATACCACGTTTCCCCCTTGAATTAGGACCTTTTCTCCATGAAATACCTCTTTTATCACCAAAGAGGACATTTTCTTCCAGAAATGCCACATTTCTCCCAATATATCACATCTTCTCCAAGAATACCAGCTTTCCCCCTTCAAATAGGACCTTTTCAACCACTAATACCTCTTTTATCCCCAAAAGAGGACAGTTTCTTCCAGAAAGGCCACATTACTCCCAAATATATCACATCTTCTCCAAGAAATACCAGGATTCCTCCTGAAATAGGTCCTTCTCACCCAAAACTACCAGCCTTCTCCCCCAAATTGGACATTTTCTTCCAGAAAGGCCACATTTCTCCCAAATAGATCACATCTTCTCCAAGAAATAACAGCTTTCCCCCTTCAAATAGGACCTTTTCACCCACAAATACCTCTTTTATCCCCAAAAGAGGACAGTTTCTTCCAGACATGCCACTTTTCTCCCAAATACATCACATCTTCTCCAAGAAATACCAGGTTTCCCCTTCAAATAGGACCTTTTCACCCACAAATACCTGTTTTATCCCCAAAATAGGACAGCTTCTTCCAGACATGCCACATTTCTCCCAAATATATCACATCTTCTCCAAGAAATAACAGGGTTGCCCCTTCAAATAGGACCTTTTCACCCACAAATACCTCTTTTATCCCCAAAAGAGGACAGTTTCTGCCAGAAATGCCACATTTCTCCCAATATACCACATCTTCTCCAAGAAATACCACGTTTCCCCTTCAAATAGGACCTTATCACCCACAAATACCACTTTTATCCCGAAAAGAGGACAGTTTCTCCAGACAGGCCACATTTCTCCCAGATATATCACATCTCCTCCAAGAAATACCAGGTTTCCCCTTCAAATAGGACCTTTTCACCCACAAATACCTGTTTTATCCCCAAAAGAGGACAGTTTCTTCCAGACATGCCACATTTCTCCAAATATACCACATCTTCTCATAGAATTACCAGGTTTCCCCTTCAAATAGGACCTTTTCACCACAAATACCTCTTTATCCCCAAAAGAGGACAGTTTCTTCCAGAAATGCCACATTTCTCCCAAATATATCACATCTTCTCCAAGAAATACCAGGTTTCCCCCTTCAAATAGGACCTTATCACCCACAAATACCTGTTTTATCCCCAAAACAGGACAGTTTCTTCCAGAAATGCCACATTTCTCCCAAATAGATCACATCTTCTCCAAGAAATACCAGGTTTCCCCCTTCAAATAGGACCTTTTCACCCACAAATACCTGTTTTATCCCTCAAATTGGACATATTCTTCCAGAAATGCCAGATTTCTCCCAAATATATCACATCTTCTCCAAGAAATACCACGTTTCCCCCTTCAAATAGGACCTTTTCACCCACAAATACCTGTTTTATCCCCAAAAGAGGACAGTTTCATCCAGAAATGCCACATTTCTCCCAAATATATCATATCTTCTCCAAGAAATAACAGCTTTCCCCCTTCAAATAGGAAATATTCACCCACAAATACCTGTTTTATGCCCAAAATACGGCAGTTTCTTCCAGAAATGCCAGATTTCTCCCAAATATATCACATCTTCTCCAAGAAATACCAGGGTTCCCCCTTCAAATAGGACCTTTTCACCCACAAATACCTCTTTTATCCCCAAAATAGGACACTTTCTGCCAGAAATGCCAGATTTCTCCCAAATAGATCACATCTCCTCCAAGAAATACCAGGATTCCTCCTGAAATAGGAACTTTTCTCCCACAGATAGCAGCCTTCTCCCCCCAAATAGGACATTTTCTTTCAGAAAGGCCACATATCACCCAAATATATCACATCTTCTCCAAGAAATACCAGCTTTCCCCCTTCAAATAGGACCTTTTCTCCCACATATACCTGTTTTATCCCCAAATCAGGACAGTTTCTTCCAGATAGGCCACATTTCTCCCAAATATAGCTCATCTTCTCCAAGAAATATCAGCTTTCCCCCTTCAAATAGGACCATTTCACCCACAAATACCTCTTTTATCCCCAAAATACGACAGTTTCTTCCAGAAATGCCACATTTCTCCCAAATAGATCACATCTTCTCCAAGAAATACCAGGTTTCCCCCTTCAAATAGGACCTTTTCTCCCACAAATACCTCTTTTATCCCCAAAAGAGGACAGTTTCTTCCGGAAAGGCCACATTTCTCCCAAATATATCACATCTTCTCCAAGAAATACCAGGATTTCTCCTGAAATAGGATCTTCTCACCCACTACTACCAGCCTTCTCCCCCCAAATTGGACATTTTCTTCCAGAAATGCCACATTTCTCCCAAATATATCACATCTTCTCCAAGAAATACCAGGATTCCTCCTGAAATAGGACCTTCTCACCGAAAACTACCAGCCTACTCCCCCCAAATTGGACAGTTTCTTCCAGACATGCCACATTTCTCCCAAATAGATCACATCTTCTCCAAGAAATATCAGCTTTCCCCCTTCAAATAGGACCTTTTCTCCATGAAATACCTCATTTATCCCCAAAAGAGGACAGTTTCTTCCAGAAATGCCACATTTCTCCCAAATATATCACATCTTCTCCAAGAAATACCAGGGTTCCCCCTTCAAATAGGACCTTATCACCAACAAATACCTCTTTTATCCCCAAAAGAGGACAGTTTCTTCCAGAAATGCCACATTTCTCCCAAATATATCATATCTTCTCCAAGAAATACCAGGTTTCCCCCTTCAAATAGGACCTTTTCACCCACAAACACCAATTTTATCCCCAAAAGAGGACAGTTTCTTCCAGAAATGCCACATGTCGCCCAAATATACCACATCTTCTCCAAGAAATACCAGGTTTCCCCCTTCAAATAGGACCTTTTCTACCACAAATACCTCTTTTATCCCCAAAAGAGGACTGTTTCTTCCAGATAGGCCACATTTCTCCCAAATATATCACATCTTCTCCAAGAAATGCCTGGATTCCTCCAGAAATAGGACCTTCTCACCCAAAACTACCAGCCTTCTCCCCCCAAATTGGACATTTTCTTCCAGAAATGCCACATTTCTCCCAAATATATCACATCTTCTCCAAGAAATACCAGGATTCCTCCTGAAATAGGACCTTCTCACCGAAAACTACCAGCCTTCTCCCCCCAAATTGGACATTTTCTTCCAGAAAGGCCACATTTCTCCCAAATATATCACATCTTCTCCAAGAAATACCAGGTTTCCCCCTTCAAATAGGACCTTTTCACCCACAAATACCTGTTTTATCCCCAAAATAGGACAGCTTCTTCCAGACATGCCACATTTCTCCCAAATATACCACATCTTCTCATAGAATTACCAGGTTTCCCCCTTCAAATAGGACCTTTTCACCCACAAATACCTCTTTTATCCCCAGAAGAGGACAGTTTCTTCCAGAAATGCCACATTTCTCCCAAATATATCACATCTTCTCCAAGAAATACCAGGTTTCCCCCTTCAAATAGGACCTTATCACCCACAAATACCTGTTTTATCCCCAAAAGACGACACTTTCTTCCAGAAATGCCACATTTCTCCCAAATAGATCACATCTTCTCCCAGAAATACCAGGTTTCCCCCTTCAAATAGGACCTTTTCACCCACAAATACCTGTTTTATCCCTCAAATTGGACATATTCTTCCAGAAATGCCAGATTTCTCCCAAATATATCACATCTTCTCCAAGAAATACCACGTTTCCCCCTTCAAATAGGACCTTTTCACCCACAAATACCTGTTTTATCCCCAAAAGAGGACAGTTTCATCCAGAAATGCCACATTTCTCCCAAATATATCATATCTTCTCCAAGAAATACCAGGTTTCCCCCTTCAAATAGGAAATTTTCACCCACAAATACCTGTTTTATGCCCAAAATACGGCAGTTTCTTCCAGAAATGCCAGATTTCTCCCAAATATATCACATCTTCTCCAAGAAATACCAGGGTTCCCCCTTCAAATAGGACCTTTTCACCCACAAATACCTCTTTTATCCCCAAAATAGGACACTTTCTGCCAGAAATGCCAGATTTCTCCCAAATAGATCACATCTCCTCCAAGAAATACCAGGATTCCTCCTGAAATAAGACCTTTTCTCCCACAAATACCAGCCTTCTCCCCCCAAATAGGACATTTTCTTTCAGAAATGCCACATTTCTCCCAAATAGATCACATCTTCTCCAAGAAATACCAGCTTTCCCCCTTCAAATAGGACCTTTTCACCCACAAATACCTGTTTTATCCCAAAGGAGGACAGTTTCTTCCAGAAATGCCACATTTCTCCCAAACATATCACATCTTCTCCAAGAAATACCAGCTTTCCCCCTTCAAATAGGACCTTTTCACCCACAAATACCTCTTTTATCCCCAAAATACGACAGTTTCTTCCAGACATGCCACATTTCTCCCAAATATATCACATCTTCTCCAAGAAATACCACGTTTCCGCCTTCAGATAGGACCTTTTCACCCACAAATACCTCTTTTATCCCCAAAAGAGGACAGTTTCTTCCAGAAATGCCACATTTCTCCCAAATAGATCACATCTTCTCCAAGAAATACCACGTTTCCCCCTTCAAATAGGACCTTTTCTCCCACAAATACCTGTTTTATCCCCAAAACAGGACACTTTCTTCCAGAAATGCCACATTTCTCCCAAACATATCTCATCTTCTCCAAGAAATACCAGCTTTCCCCCTTCAAATCGGACCTTTTCACCCACAAATACCTGTTTTATCCCCAAAATAGGACAGCTTCTTCCAGACATGCCAGATTTCTCCCAAATAGATCACATCTTCTCCAAGAAATACCAGGTTTCCCCCTTCAAATAGGACCTTTTCACCCACAAATACCTCTTTTATCCCCAAAAGAGGACAGTTTCTTCCAGAAATGCCACATTTCTCCCAAATAGATCACATCTTCTCCCAGAAATACCAGGTTTCCCCCTTCAAATAGGACCTTATCACCCACAAATACCTGTTTTATCCCCAAAAGACGACACTTTCTTCCAGAAATGCCACATTTCTCCCAAATAGATCACATCTTCTCCCAGAAATACCAGGTTTCCCCCTTCAAATAGGACCTTTTCACCCACAAATACCTGTTTTATCCCCAAAAGAGGACAGTTTCATCCAGAAATGCCACATTTCTCCCAAATATATCATATCTTCTCCAAGAAATAACAGCTTTCCCCCTTCAAATAGGAAATTTTCACCCACAAATACCTGTTTTATGCCCAAAATACGGCAGTTTCTTCCAGAAATGCCAGATTTCTCCCAAATATATCACATCTTCTCCAAGAAATACCAGGGTTCCCCCTTCAAATAGGACCTTTTCACCCACAAATACCTCTTTTATCCCCAAAATAGGACACTTTCTGCCAGAAATGCCAGATTTCTCCCAAATAGATCACATCTCCTCCAAGAAATACCAGGATTCCTCCTGAAATAGGACCTTTTCTCCCACAGATAGCAGCCTTCTCCCCCCAAATAGGACATTTTCTTTCAGAAAGGCCACATATCACCCAAATATATCACATCTTCTCCAAGAAATACCAGCTTTCCCCCTTCAAATAGGACCTTTTCTCCCACATATACCTGTTTTATCCCCAAATCAGGACAGTTTCTTCCAGAAAGGCCTCATTTCTCCCAAATATAGCACATCTTCTCCAAGAAATATCAGCTTTCCCCCTTCAAATAGGACCATTTCACCCACAAATACCTCTTTTATCCCCAAAATACGACAGTTTCTTCCAGAAATGCCACATTTCTCCCAAATAGATCACATCTTCTCCAAGAAATACCAGGTTTCCCCCTTCAAATAGGACCTTTTCTCCCACAAATACCTGTTTTATCCCCAAAACATGACACTTCCTTCCAGAAATGCCACACTTCTCCCAAATAGATCACATCTTCTCCAAGAAATACCAGGTTTCCCCCTTGAATTAGGACCTTTTCTCCATGAAATACCTCTTTTATCCCCAAAAGAGGTCATTTTCTTCCAGAAATGCCACATTTCTCCCAAATAGATCACATCTTCTCCCAGAAATACCAGGTTTCCCCCTTCAAATAGGACCTTTTCACCCACAAACACCTCTTTTATCCCCAAAAGAGGACAGTTTCTTCCAGAAATGCCACATGTCGCCCAAATATACCACATCTTCTCCAAGAAATACCAGGTTTCCCCCTTCAAATAGGACCTTTTCTACCACAAATACCTCTTTTATCCCCAAAAGAGGACAGTTTCTTCCAGAAAGGCCACATTTCTCCCAAATATATCACATCTTCTCCAAGAAATGCCTGGATTCCTCCTGAAATAGGACCTTCTCACCCAAAACTACCAGCCTTCTCCCCCCAAATTGGACATTTTCTTCCAGAAATGCCACATTTCTCCCAAATATATCACATCTTCTCCAAGAAATACCAGGATTCCTCCTGAAATAGGACCTTCTCACCGAAAACTACCAGCCTTCTCCCCCCAAATTGGACATTTTCTTCCAGAAAGGCCACATTTCTCCCAAATATATCACATCTTCTCCAAGAAATACCAGGTTTCCCCCTTCAAATAGGACCTTTTCACCCACAAATACCTGTTTTATCCCCAAAATAGGACAGCTTCTTCCAGACATGCCACATTTCTCCCAAATATACCACATCTTCTCATAGAATTACCAGGTTTCCCCCTTCAAATAGGACCTTTTCACCCACAAATACCTCTTTTATCCCCAAAAGAGGACAGTTTCTTCCAGAAATGCCACATTTCTCCCAAATATATCACATCTTCTCCAAGAAATACCAGGTTTCCCCCTTCAAATAGGACCTTATCACCCACAAATACCTGTTTTATCCCCAAAAGACGACACTTTCTTCCAGAAATGCCACATTTCTCCCAAATAGATCACATCTTCTCCCAGAAATACCAGGTTTCCCCCTTCAAATAGGACCTTTTCACCCACAAATACCTGTTTTATCCCTCAAATTGGACATATTCTTCCAGAAATGCCAGATTTCTCCCAAATATATCACATCTTCTCCAAGAAATACCACGTTTCCCCCTTCAAATAGGACCTTATCACCCACAAATACCTGTTTTATCCCCAAAAGACGACACTTTCTTCCACAAATGCCACATTTCTCCCAAATAGATCACATCTTCTCCCAGAAATACCAGGTTTCCCCCTTCAAATAGGACCTTTTCACCCACAAATACCTGTTTTATCCCCAAAATTGGACAGTTTCATCCAGAAATGCCACATTTCTCCCAAATATATCATATCTTCTCCAAGAAATAACAGCTTTCCCCCTTCAAATAGGAAATTTTCACCCACAAATACCTGTTTTATGCCCAAAATACGGCAGTTTCTTCCAGAAATGCCAGATTTCTCCCAAATATATCACATCTTCTCCAAGAAATACCAGGGTTCCCCCTTCAAATAGGACCTTTTCACCCACAAATACCTCTTTTATCCCCAAAATAGGACACTTTCTGCCAGAAATGCCAGATTTCTCCCAAATAGATCACATCTCCTCCAAGAAATACCAGGATTCCTCCTGAAATAGGACCTTTTCTCCCACAAATACCAGCCTTCTCCCCCCAAATAGGACATTTTCTTTCAGAAAGGCCACATATCACCCAAATATATCACATCTTCTCCAAGAAATACCAGCTTTCCCCCTTCAAATAGGACCTTTTCTCCCACATATACCTGTTTTATCCCCAAATCAGGACAGTTTCTTCCAGAAAGGCCTCATTTCTCCCAAATATAGCACATCTTCTCCAAGAAATATCAGCTTTCCCCCTTCAAATAGGACCATTTCACCCACAAATACCTCTTTTATCCCCAAAATACGACAGTTTCTTCCAGAAATGCCACATTTCTCCCAAATAGATCACATCTTCTCCAAGAAATACCAGGTTTCCCCCTTCAAATAGGACCTTTTCTCCCACAAATACCTGTTTTATCCCCAAAACATGACACTTCCTTCCAGAAATGCCACACTTCTCCCAAATAGATCACATCTTCTCCAAGAAATACCAGGTTTCCCCCTTGAATTAGGACCTTTTCTCCATGAAATACCTCTTTTATCCCCAAAAGAGGTCATTTTCTTCCAGAAATGCCACATTTCTCCCAAATAGATCACATCTTCTCCCAGAAATACCAGGTTTCCCCCTTCAAATAGGACCTTTTCACCCACAAACACCTCTTTTATCCCCAAAAGAGGACAGTTTCTTCCAGAAATGCCACATGTCGCCCAAATATACCACATCTTCTCCAAGAAATACCAGGTTTCCCCCTTCAAATAGGACCTTTTCTACCACAAATACCTCTTTTATCCCCAAAAGAGGACAGTTTCTTCCAGAAAGGCCACATTTCTCCCAAATATATCACATCTTCTCCAAGAAATGCCTGGATTCCTCCTGAAATAGGACCTTCTCACCCAAAACTACCAGCCTTCTCCCCCCAAATTGGACATTTTCTACCAGAAATGCCACATTTCTCCCAAATATATCACATCTTCTCCAAGAAATACCAGGATTCCTCCTGAAATAGGACCTTCTCACCGAAAACTACCAGCCTTCTCCCCCCAAATTGGACATTTTCTTCCAGAAAGGCCACATTTCTCCCAAATATATCACATCTTCTCCAAGAAATACCAGGTTTCCCCCTTCAAATAGGACCTTTTCACCCACAAATACCTCTTTTATCCCCAAAATAGGACAGCTTCTTCCAGACATGCCACATTTCTCCCAAATATACCACATCTTCTCATAGAATTACCAGGTTTCCCCCTTCAAATAGGACCTTTTCACCCACAAATACCTCTTTTATCCCCAAAAGAGGACAGTTTCTTCCAGAAATGCCACATTTCTCCCAAATATATCACATCTTCTCCAAGAAATACCAGGTTTCCCCCTTCAAATAGGACCTTATCACCCACAAATACCTGTTTTATCCCCAAAATACGACACTTTCTTCCAGAAATGCCACATTTCTCCCAAATAGATCACATCTTCTCCCAGAAATACCAGGTTTCCCCCTTCAAATAGGACCTTTTCACCCACAAATACCTGTTTTATCCCTCAAATTGGACATATTCTTCCAGAAATGCCAGATTTCTCCCAAATATATCACATCTTCTCCAAGAAATACCACGTTTCCCCCTTCAAATAGGACCTTTT
The DNA here is from genome assembly GCA_030408155.1 of Lophura swinhoii. Taxonomy (NCBI): domain Eukaryota; kingdom Metazoa; phylum Chordata; class Aves; order Galliformes; family Phasianidae; genus Lophura; species Lophura swinhoii. The sequence continues at coordinate 9,051,952 of JASCYN010000149.1, forward strand.
CACCCACAAATACCTGTTTTATCCCCAAAAGAGGACAGTTTCATCCAGAAATGCCACATTTCTCCCAAATATATCATATCTTCTCCAAGAAATAACAGCTTTCCCCCTTCAAATAGGAAATTTTCACCCACAAATACCTGTTTTATGCCCAAATACGGCAGTTTCTTCCAGAAATGCCAGATTTCTCCCAAATATATCACATCTTCTCCAAGAAATACCAGGGTTCCCCCTTCAAATAGGACCTTTTCACCCACAAATACCTCTTTTATCCCCAAAATAGGACACTTTCTGCCAGAAATGCCAGATTTCTCCCAAATAGATCACATCTCCTCCAAGAAATACCAGGATTCCTCCTGAAATAAGACCTTTTCTCCCACAAATACCAGCCTTCTCCCCCCAAATAGGACATTTTCTTTCAGAAATGCCACATTTCTCCCAAATAGATCACATCTTCTCCAAGAAATACCAGCTTTCCCCCTTCAAATAGGACCTTTTCACCCACAAATACCTGTTTTATCCCAAAGGAGGACAGTTTCTTCCAGAAATGCCACATTTCTCCCAAACATATCACATCTTCTCCAAGAAATACCAGCTTTCCCCCTTCAAATAGGACCTTTTCACCCACAAATACCTCTTTTATCCCCAAAATACGACAGTTTCTTCCAGACATGCCACATTTCTCCCAAATATATCACATCTTCTCCAAGAAATACCGGGGTTCCCCCTTAAAATAGGACCTTTTCACCCACAAATACCTCTTTTATCCCCAAAAGAGGACAGTTTCTTCCAGAAATGCCACATTTCTCCCAAATAGATCACATCTTCTCCAAGAAATACCACGTTTCCCCCTTCAAATAGGACCTTTTCAACCACAAATACCTGTTTTATCCCCAAAACAGGACACTTTCTTCCAGAAATGCCACATTTCTCCCAAATAGATCACATCTTCTCCAAGAAATACCAGGTTTCCCCCTTCAAATCGGACCTTTTCACCCACAAATACCTGTTTTATCCCCAAAATAGGACAGCTTCTTCCAGACATGCCAGATTTCTCCCAAATATATCACATCTTCTCCAAGAAATACCAGGTTTCCCCCTTCAAATAGGACCTTTTCAACCACAAATACCTCTTTTATCCCCAAAAGAGGACAGTTTCTTCCAGAAATGCCACATTTCTCCCAAATATATCACATCTTCTCCAAGAAATACCAGGTTTCCCCCTTCAAATAGGACCTTATCACCCACAAATACCTGTTTTATCCCCAAAAGACGACACTTTCTTCCAGAAATGCCACATTTCTCCCAAATAGATCACATCTTCTCCCAGAAATACCAGGTTTCCCCCTTCAAATAGGACCTTTTCACCCACAAATACCTGTTTTATCCCTCAAATTGGACATATTCTTCCAGAAATGCCAGATTTCTCCCAAATATATCACATCTTCTCCAAGAAATACCACGTTTCCCCCTTCAAATAGGACCTTTTCACCCACAAATACCTGTTTTATCCCCAAAAGAGGACAGTTTCATCCAGAAATGCCACATTTCTCCCAAATATATCATATCTTCTCCAAGAAATAACAGCTTTCCCCCTTCAAATAGGAAATTTTCACCCACAAATACCTGTTCTATGCCCAAAATACGGCAGTTTCTTCCAGAAATGCCAGATTTCTCCCAAATATATCACATCTTCTCCAAGAAATACCAGCTTTCCCCCTTCAAATAGGACCTTTTCAACCACAAATACCTCTTTTATCCCCAAAATAGGACACTTTCTGCCAGAAATGCCAGATTTCTCCCAAATAGATCACATCTCCTCCAAGAAATGCCAGGATTCCTCCTGAAATAGGACCTTTTCTCCCACAGATAGCAGCCTTCTCCCCCCAAATAGGACATTTTCTTTCAGAAAGGCCACATATCACCCAAATATATCACATCTTCTCCAAGAAATACCAGCTTTCCCCCTTCAAATAGGACCTTTTCTCCCACAAACACCTGTTTTATCCCCAAATCAGGACAGTTTCTTCCAGAAAGGCCACATTTCTCCCAAATATAGCACATCTTCTCCAAGAAATATCAGCTTTCCCCCTTCAAATAGGACCATTTCACCCACAAATACCTCTTTTATCCCCAAAATACGACAGTTTCTTCCAGAAATGCCACATTTCTCCCAAATAGATCACATCTTCTCCAAGAAATACCAGGTTTCCCCCTTCAAATAGGACCTTTTCTCCCACAAATACCTGTTTTATCCCCTAAACATGACACTTCCTTCCAGAAATGCCACACTTCTCCCAAATAGATCACATCTTCTCCAAGAAATACCACGTTTCCCCCTTGAATTAGGACCTTTTCTCCATGAAATACCTCTTTTATCCCCAAAAGAGGACAGTTTCTTCCGGAAAGGCCACATTTCTCCCAAATATATCACATCTTCTCCAAGAAATACCAGGATTTCTCCTGAAATAGGACCTTCTCACCCACAACTACCAGCCTTCTCCCCCCAAATTGGACATTTTCTTCCAGAAAAACCACATTTCTCCCAAATATATCACATCTTCTCCAAGAAATACCAGGATTCCTCCTGAAATAGGACCTTCTCACCCACAACTACCAGCCTTCTCCCCACAAATTGGACATTTTCGTCCAGAAATGCCTCATTTCTCCCAAATATATCACATCTTCTCCAAGAAATACCAGGTTTCCCCCTTCAAATAGGACCTTTTCACCCACAAATACCTCTTTTATCCCCAAAAGAGGACAGTTTCTTCCAGAAATGCCTCATTTCTCCCAAATATATCACATCTTCTCCAAGAAATACCAGGGTTCCCCCTTCAAATAGGACCTTATCACCAACAAATACCTCTTTTATCCCCAAAAGAGGACAGTTTCTTCCAGAAATGCCACATTTCTCCCAAATATATCATATCTTCTCCAAGAAATACCAGGTTTCCCCCTTCAAATAGGACCTTTTCACCCACAAACACCTCTTTTATCCCCAAAAGAGGACAGTTTCTTCCAGAAATGCCACATGTCGCCCAAATATACCACATCTTCTCCAAGAAATACCAGGTTTCCCCCTTCAAATAGGACCTTTTCTACCACAAATACCTCTTTTATCCCCAAAAGAGGACAGTTTCTTCCAGAAAGGCCACATTTCTCCCAAATATATCACATCTTCTCCAAGAAATGCCTGGATTCCTCCTGAAATAGGACCTTCTCACCCAAAACTACCAGCCTTCTCCCCCCAAATTGGACATTTTCTTCCAGAAATGCCACATTTCTCCCAAATATATCACATCTTCTCCAAGAAATACCAGGATTCCTCCTGAAATAGGACCTTCTCACCGAAAACTACCAGCCTTCTCCCCCCGAATTGGACATTTTCTTCCAGAAATGCCACATTTCTCCCAAATATATCACATCTTCTCCAAGAAATACCAGGTTTCCCCCTTCAAATAGGACCTTTTCACCCACAAATACCTGTTTTATCCCCAAAATAGGACAGCTTCTTCCAGACATGCCACATTTCTCCCAAATATACCACATCTTCTCATAGAATTACCAGGTTTCCCCCTTCAAATAGGACCTTTTCACCCACAAATACCTCTTTTATCCCCAAAAGAGGACAGTTTCTTCCAGAAATGCCACATTTCTCCCAAATATATCACATCTTCTCCAAGAAATACCAGGTTTCCCCCTTCAAATAGGACCTTATCACCCACAAATACCTGTTTTATCCCCAAAAGACGACACTTTCTTCCAGAAATGCCACATTTCTCCCAAATAGATCACATCTTCTCCCAGAAATACCAGGTTTCCCCCTTCAAATAGGACCTTTTCACCCACAAATACCTGTTTTATCCCTCAAATTGGACATATTCTTCCAGAAATGCCAGATTTCTCCCAAATATATCACATCTTCTCCAAGAAATACCACGTTTCCCCCTTCAAATAGGACCTTTTCACCCACAAATACCTGTTTTATCCCCAAAAGAGGACAGTTTCATCCAGAAATGCCACATTTCTCCCAAATATATCATATCTTCTCCAAGAAATAACAGCTTTCCCCCTTCAAATAGGAAATTTTCACCCACAAATACCTGTTTTATGCCCAAAATACGGCAGTTTCTTCCAGAAATGCCAGATTTCTCCCAAATATATCACATCTTCTCCAAGAAATACCAGGTTTCCCCCTTCAAATAGGACCTTATCACCCACAAATACCTCTTTTATCCCCAAAATAGGACACTTTCTGCCAGAAATGCCAGATTTCTCCCAAATAGATCACATCTCCTCCAAGAAATACCAGGATTCCTCCTGAAATAAGACCTTTTCTCCCACAAATACCAGCCTTCTCCCCCCAAATAGGACATTTTCTTTCAGAAATGCCACATTTCTCCCAAATAGATCACATCTTCTCCAAGAAATACCAGCTTTCCCCCTTCAAATAGGACCTTATCACCCACAAATACCTGTTTTATCCCAAAGGAGGACAGTTTCTTCCAGAAATGCCACATTTCTCCCAAATATAGCACATCTTCTCCAAGAAATACCAGCTTTCCCCCTTCAAATAGGACCTTTTCACCCACAAATACCTCTTTTATCCCTAAAATACGACAGTTTCTTCCAGACATGCCACATTTCTCCCAAATATATCACATCTTCTCCAAGAAATACCACGTTTCCGCCTTCAGATAGGACCTTTTCACCCACAAATACCTCTTTTATCCCCAAAAGAGGACAGTTTCTTCCAGAAATGCCACATTTCTCCCAAATAGATCACATCTTCTCCAAGAAATACCACGTTTCCCCCTTCAAATAGGACCTTTTCTCCCACAAATACCTGTTTTATCCCCAAAACAGGACACTTTCTTCCAGAAATGCCACATTTCTCCCAAACATATCTCATCTTCTCCAAGAAATACCAGCTTTCCCCCTTCAAATCGGACCTTTTCACCCACAAATACCTGTTTTATCCCCAAAATAGGACAGCTTCTCCCAGACATGCCAGATTTCTCCCAAATAGATCACATCTTCTCCAAGAAATACCAGGTTTCCCCCTTCAAATAGGACCTTTTCACCCACAAATACCTCTTTTATCCCCAAAAGAGGACAGTTTCTTCCAGAAATGCCACATTTCTCCCAAATAGATCACATCTTCTCCCAGAAATACCAGCTTTCCCCCTTCAAATAGGACCTTTTCACCCACAAATACCTGTTTTATCCCTCAAATTGGACATATTCTTCCAGAAATGCCAGATTTCTCCCAAATATATCACATCTTCTCCAAGAAATACCACGTTTCCCCCTTCAAATAGGACCTTTTCACCCACAAATACCTGTTTTATCCCCAAAAGAGGACAGTTTCATCCAGAAATGCCACATTTCTCCCAAATATATCATATCTTCTCCAAGAAATAACAGCTTTCCCCCTTCAAATAGGAAATTTTCACCCACAAATACCTGTTCTATGCCCAAAATACGGCAGTTTCTTCCAGAAATGCCAGATTTCTCCCAAATATATCACATATTCTCCAAGAAATACCAGCTTTCCCCCTTCAAATAGGACCTTTTCAACCACAAATACCTCTTTTATCCCCAAAATAGGACACTTTCTGCCAGAAATGCCAGATTTCTCCCAAATAGATCACATCTCCTCCAAGAAATGCCAGGATTCCTCCTGAAATAGGACCTTTTCTCCCACAGATAGCAGCCTTCTCCCCCCAAATAGGACATTTTCTTTCAGAAAGGCCACATATCACCCAAATATATCACATCTTCTCCAAGAAATACCAGCTTTCCCCCTTCAAATAGGACCTTTTCTCCCACAAACACCTGTTTTATCCCCAAATCAGGACAGTTTCTTCCAGAAAGGCCACATTTCTCCCAAATATAGCACATCTTCTCCAAGAAATATCAGCTTTCCCCCTTCAAATAGGACCATTTCAACCACAAATACCTCTTTTATCCCCAAAATACGACAGTTTCTTCCAGAAATGCCACATTTCTCCCAAATAGATCACATCTTCTCCAAGAAATACCAGGTTTCCCCCTTCAAATAGGACCTTTTCTCCCACAAATACCTGTTTTATCCCCAAAACATGACACTTCCTTCCAGAAATGCCACACTTCTCCCAAATAGATCACATCTTCTCCAAGAAATACCACGTTTCCCCCTTGAATTAGGACCTTTTCTCCATGAAATACCTCTTTTATCCCCAAAAGAGGACAGTTTCTTCCGGAAAGGCCACATTTCTCCCAAATATATCACATCTTCTCCAAGAAATACCAGGATTTCTCCTGAAATAGGACCTTCTCACCCACAACTACCAGCCTTCTCCCCCCAAATTGGACATTTTCTTCCAGAAATGCCACATTTCTCCCAAATATATCACATCTTCTCCAAGAAATACCAGGATTCCTCCTGAAATAGGACCTTCTCACCGAAAACTACCAGCCTACTCCCCCCAAATTGGACATTTTCTTCCAGACATGCCACATTTCTCCCAAATAGATCACATCTTCTCCAAGAAATATCAGCTTTCCCCCTTCAAATAGGACCTTTTCTCCATGAAATACCTCATTTATCCCCAAAAGAGGACAGTTTCTTCCAGAAATGCCTCATTTCTCCCAAATATATCACATCTTCTCCAAGAAATACCAGGGTTCCCCCTTCAAATAGGACCTTATCACCAACAAATACCTCTTTTATCCCCAAAAGAGGACAGTTTCTTCCAGAAATGCCACATTTCTCCCAAATATATCATATCTTCTCCAAGAAATACCAGGTTTCCCCCTTCAAATAGGACCTTTTCACCCACAAACACCTCTTTTATCCCCAAAAGAGGACAGTTTCTTCCAGAAATGCCACATGTCGCCCAAATATACCACATCTTCTCCAAGAAATACCAGGTTTCCCCCTTCAAATAGGACCTTTTCTACCACAAATACCTCTTTTATCCCCAAAAGAGGACAGTTTCTTCCAGAAAGGCCACATTTCTCCCAAATATATCACATCTTCTCCAAGAAATGCCTGGATTCCTCCTGAAATAGGACCTTCTCACCCAAAACTACCAGCCTTCTCCCCCCAAATTGGACATTTTCTTCCAGAAATGCCACATTTCTCCCAAATATATCACATCTTCTCCAAGAAATACCAGGATTCCTCCTGAAATAGGACCTTCTCACCGAAAACTACCAGCCTTCTCCCCCCAAATTGGACATTTTCTTCCAGAAAGGCCACATTTCTCCCAAATATATCACATCTTCTCCAAGAAATACCAGGTTTCCCCCTTCAAATAGGACCTTTTCACCCACAAATACCTGTTTTATCCCCAAAATAGGACAGCTTCTTCCAGACATGCCACATTTCTCCCAAATATACCACATCTTCTCATAGAATTACCAGGTTTCCCCCTTCAAATAGGACCTTTTCACCCACAAATACCTCTTTTATCCCCAGAAGAGGACAGTTTCTTCCTGACATGCCACATTTCTCCCAAATATATCACATCTTCTCCAAGAAATACCAGGTTTCCCCCTTCAAATAGGACCTTATCACCCACAAATACCTGTTTTATCCCCAAAAGACGACACTTTCTTCCAGAAATGCCACATTTCTCCCAAATAGATCACATCTTCTCCCAGAAATACCAGGTTTCCCCCTTCAAATAGGACCTTTTCACCCACAAATACCTCTTTTATCCCTCAAATTGGACATATTCTTCCAGAAATGCCAGATTTCTCCCAAATATATCACATCTTCTCCAAGAAATACCACGTTTCCCCCTTCAAATAGGACCTTTTCACCCACAAATACCTGTTTTATCCCCAAAAGAGGACAGTTTCATCCAGAAATGCCACATTTCTCCCAAATATATCATATCTTCTCCAAGAAATAACAGCTTTCCCCCTTCAAATAGGAAATTTTCACCCACAAATACCTGTTTTATGCCCAAAATACGGCAGTTTCTTCCAGAAATGCCAGATTTCTCCCAAATATATCACATCTTCTCCAAGAAATACCAGGGTTCCCCCTTCAAATAGGACCTTTTCACCCACAAATACCTCTTTTATCCCCAAAAGAGGACACTTTCTGCCAGAAATGCCAGATTTCTCCCAAATAGATCACATCTCCTCCAAGAAATACCAGGATTCCTCCTGAAATAAGACCTTTTCTCCCACAAATACCAGCCTTCTCCCCCCAAATAGGACATTTTCTTTCAGAAATGCCACATTTCTCCCAAATAGATCACATCTTCTCCAAGAAATACCAGCTTTCCCCCTTCAAATAGGACCTTTTCACCCACAAATACCTCTTTTATCCCAAAGGAGGACAGTTTCTTCCAGAAATGCCACATTTCTCCCAAACATATCACATCTTCTCCAAGAAATACCAGCTTTCCCCCTTCAAATAGGACCTTTTCACCCACAAATACCTCTTTTATCCCCAAAAGACGACAGTTTCTTCCAGACATGCCACATTTCTCCCAAATATATCACATCTTCTCCAAGAAATACCACGTTTCCGCCTTCAGATAGGACCTTTTCACCCACAAATACCTCTTTTATCCCCAAAAGAGGACAGTTTCTTCCAGAAATGCCACATTTCTCCCAAATAGATCACAGCTTCTCCAAGAAATACCACGTTTCCCCCTTCAAATAGGACCTTTTCTCCCACAAATACCTGTTTTATCCCCAAAACAGGACACTTTCTTCCAGAAATGCCACATTTCTCCCAAATAGATCACATCTTCTCCAAGAAATACCAGGTTTCCCCCTTCAAATAGGACCTTTTCACACACAAATACCTGTTTTATCCCCAAAATAGGACAGCTTCTTCCAGACATGCCAGATTTCTCCCAAATAGATCACATCTTCTCCAAGAAATACCAGCTTTCCCCCTTCAAATAGGACCTTTTCACCCACAAATACCTCTTTTATCCCCAAAAGAGGACAGTTTCTTCCAGAAATGCCACATTTCTCCCAAATAGATCACATCTTCTCCAAGAAATACCAGGTTTCCCCCTTCAAATAGGACCTTTTCACCCACAAATACCTGTTTTATCCCCAAAAGACGACACTTTCTTCCAGAAATGCCACATTTCTCCCAAATAGATCACATCTTCTCCCAGAAATACCAGGTTTCCCCCTTCAAATAGGACCTTTTCACCCACAAATACCTGTTTTATCCCCAAAAGAGGACAGTTTCATCCAGAAATGCCACATTTCTCCCAAATATATCATATCTTCTCCAAGAAATAACAGCTTTCCCCCTTCAAATAGGAATTTTTCACCCACAAATACCTGTTTTATGCCCAAAATACGGCAGTTTCTTCCAGAAATGCCAGATTTCTCCCAAATATATCACATCTTCTCCAAGAAATACCAGGGTTCCCCCTTCAAATAGGACCTTTTCACCCACAAATACCTCTTTTATCCCCAAAATAGGACACTTTCTGCCAGAAATGCCAGATTTCTCCCAAATAGATCACATCTCCTCCAAGAAATACCAGGATTCCTCCTGAAATAGGAACTTTTCTCCCACAGATAGCAGCCTTCTCCCCCCAAATAGGACATTTTCTTTCAGAAAGGCCACATATCACCCAAATATATCACATCTTCTCCAAGAAATACCAGCTTTCCCCCTTCAAATAGGACCTTTTCTCCCACATATACCTGTTTTATCCCCAAATCAGGACAGTTTCTTCCAGAAAGGCCACATTTCTCCCAAATATAGCACATCTTCTCCAAGAAATATCAGCTTTCCCCCTTCAAATAGGACCTTTTCACCCACAAATACCTCTTTTATCCCCAAAATACGACAGTTTCTTCCAGAAATGCCACATTTCTCCCAAATAGATCACATCTTCTCCAAGAAATACCAGGTTTCCCCCTTCAAATAGGACCTTTTCTCCCACAAATACCTGTTTTATCCCCAAAACATGACACTTCCTTCCAGAAATGCCACACTTCTCCCAAATAGATCACATCTTCTCCAAGAAATACCACGTTTCCCCCTTGAATTAGGACCTTTTCTCCATGAAATACCTCTTTTATCCCCAAAAGAGGTCATTTTCTTCCAGAAATGCCACATTTCTCCCAAATAGATCACATCTTCTCCCAGAAATACCAGGTTTCCCCCTTCAAATAGGACCTTTTCACCCACAAACACCTCTTTTATCCCCAAAAGAGGACAGTTTCTTCCAGAAATGCCACATGTCGCCCAAATATACCACATCTTCTCCAAGAAATACCAGGTTTCCCCCTTCAAATAGGACCTTTTCTACCACAAATACCTCTTTTATCCCCAAAAGAGGACAGTTTCTTCCAGAAAGGCCACATTTCTCCCAAATATATCACATCTTCTCCAAGAAATGCCTGGATTCCTCCTGAAATAGGACCTTCTCACCCAAAACTACCAGCCTTCTCCCCCCAAATTGGACATTTTCTTCCAGAAATGCCACATTTCTCCCAAATATATCACATCTTCTCCAAGAAATACCAGGATTCCTCCTGAAATAGGACCTTCTCACCGAAAACTACCAGCCTTCTCCCCCCAAATTGGACATTTTCTTCCAGAAAGGCCACATTTCTCCCAAATATATCACATCTTCTCCAAGAAATACCAGGTTTCCCCCTTCAAATAGGACCTTTTCACCCACAAATACCTGTTTTATCCCCAAAATAGGACAGCTTCTTCCAGACATGCCACATTTCTCCCAAATATACCACATCTTCTCATAGAATTACCAGGTTTCCCCCTTCAAATAGGACCTTTTCACCCACAAATACCTCTTTTATCCCCAAAAGAGGACAGTTTCTTCCAGAAATGCCACATTTCTCCCAAATATATCACATCTTCTCCAAGAAATACCAGGTTTCCCCCTTCAAATAGGACCTTATCACCCACAAATACCTGTTTTATCCCCAAAAGACGACACTTTCTTCCAGAAATGCCACATTTCTCCCAAATAGATCACATCTTCTCCCAGAAATACCAGGTTTCCCCCTTCAAATAGGACCTTTTCACCCACAAATACCTGTTTTATCCCTCAAATTGGACATATTCTTCCAGAAATGCCAGATTTCTCCCAAATATATCACATCTTCTCCAAGAAATACCACGTTTCCCCCTTCAAATAGGACCTTTTCACCCACAAATACCTGTTTTATCCCCAAAAGAGGACAGTTTCATCCAGAAATGCCACATTTCTCCCAAATATATCATATCTTCTCCAAGAAATAACAGCTTTCCCCCTTCAAATAGGAAATTTTCACCCACAAATACCTGTTTTATGCCCAAAATACGGCAGTTTCTTCCAGAAATGCCAGATTTCTCCCAAATATATCACATCTTCTCCAAGAAATACCAGGGTTCCCCCTTCAAATAGGACCTTTTCACCCACAAATACCTCTTTTATCCCCAAAATAGGACACTTTCTGCCAGAAATGCCAGATTTCTCCCAAATAGATCACATCTCCTCCAAGAAATACCAGGATTCCTCCTGAAATAAGACCTTTTCTCCCACAAATACCAGCCTTCTCCCCCCAAATAGGACATTTTCTTTCAGAAATGCCACATTTCTCCCAAATAGATCACATCTTCTCCAAGAAATACCAGCTTTCCCCCTTCAAATAGGACCTTTTCACCCACAAATACCTGTTTTATCCCAAAGGAGGACAGTTTCTTCCAGAAATGCCACATTTCTCCCAAACATATCACATCTTCTCCAAGAAATACCAGCTTTCCCCCTTCAAATAGGACCTTTTCACCCACAAATACCTCTTTTATCCCCAAAATACGACAGTTTCTTCCAGACATGCCACATTTCTCCCAAATATATCACATCTTCTCCAAGAAATACCACGTTTCCGCCTTCAGATAGGACCTTTTCACCCACAAATACCTCTTTTATCCCCAAAAGAGGACAGTTTCTTCCAGAAATGCCACATTTCTCCCAAATAGATCACATCTTCTCCAAGAAATACCACGTTTCCCCCTTCAAATAGGACCTTTTCTCCCACAAATACCTGTTTTATCCCCAAAACAGGACACTTTCTTCCAGAAATGCCACATTTCTCCCAAATAGATCACATCTTCTCCAAGAAATACCAGGTTTCCCCCTTCAAATCGGACCTTTTCACCCACAAATACCTGTTTTATCCCCAAAATAGGACAGCTTCTTCCAGACATGCCACATTTCTCCCAAATAGATCACATCTTCTCCAAGAAATACCAGGTTTCCAACTTCAAATAGGACCTTTTCAACCACAAATACCTCTTTTATCCCCAAAAGAGGACAGTTTCTTCCAGAAATGCCACATTTCTCCAAAATATATCACATCTTCTCCAAGAAATACCACGTTTCCCCCTTCAAATAGGCCCTTATCACCCACAAATACCTGTTTTATCCCCAAAAGACGACACTTTCTTCCAGAAATGCCACATTTCTCCCAAATAGATCACATCTTCTCCCAGAAATACCAGGTTTCCCCCTTCAAATAGGACCTTTTCACCCACGAATACCTGTTTTATCCCTCAAATTGGACATATTCTTCCAGAAATGCCAGATTTCTCCCAAATATATCACATCTTCTCCAAGAAATACCACGTTTCCCCCTTCAAATAGGACCTTTTCACCCACAAATACCTCTTTTATCCCCAAAAGAGGACAGTTTCATCCAGAAATGCCACATTTCTCCCAAATATATCATATCTTCTCCAAGAAATAACAGCTTTCCCCCTTCAAATAGGAAATTTTCACCCACAAATACCTGTTCTATGCCCAAAATACGGCAGTTTCTTCCAGAAATGCCAGATTTCTCCCAAATATATCACATCTTCTCCAAGAAATACCAGCTTTCCCCCTTCAAATAGGACCTTTTCAACCACAAATATCTCTTTTATCCCCAAAATAGGACAGTTTCTTCCAGAAAGGCCACATTTCTCCCAAATATAGCACATCTTCTCCAAGAAATATCAGCTTTCCCCCTTCAAATAGGACCATTTCACCAACACATACCTCTTTTATCCCCAAAATACGACAGTTTCTTCCAGAAATGCCACATTTCTCCCAAATAGATCACATCTTCTCCAAGAAATACCAGGTTTCCCCCTTCAAATAGGACCTTTTCTCCCACAAATACCTGTTTTATCCCCTAAACATGACACTTCCTTCCAGAAATGCCACACTTCTCCCAAATAGATCACATCTTCTCCAAGAAATACCACGTTTCCCCCTTGAATTAGGACCTTTTCTCCATGAAATACCTCTTTTATCCCCAAAAGAGGTCATTTTCTTCCAGAAATGCCACATTTCTCCCAAATATATCACATCTTCTCCAAGAAATACCAGGTTTCCCCCTTCAAATAGGACCTTTTCAACCACAAATACCTCTTTTATCCCCAAAAGAGGACAGTTTCTTCCGGAAAGGCCACATTTCTCCCAAATATATCACATCTTCTCCAAGAAATACCAGGATTTCTCCTGAAATAGGACCTTCTCACCCACAACTACCAGCCTTCTCCCCCCAAATTGGACATTTTCTTCCAGAAATGCCACATTTCTCCCAAATATATCACATCTTCTCCAAGAAATACCAGGATTCCTCCTGAAATAGGACCTTTTCACCGAAAACTACCAGCCTACTCCCCCCAAATTGGACATTTTCTTCCAGACATGCCACATTTCTCCCAAATAGATCACATCTTCTCCAAGATATATCAGCTTTCCCCCTTCAAATAGGACCTTTTCTCCATGAAATACCTCATTTATCCCCAAAAGAGGACAGTTTCTTCCAGAAATGCCTCATTTCCCCCAAATATATCACATCTTCTCCAAGAAATACCAGCGTTCCCCCTTCAAATAGGGCCTTATCACCAACAAATACCTCTTTTATCCCCAAAAGAGGACAGTTTCTTCCAGAAATGCCACATTTCTCCCAAATATATCATATCTTCTCCAAGAAATACCAGGTTTCCCCCTTCAAATAGGACCTTTTCACCCACAAATACCTCTTTTATCCCCAAAAGAGGACAGTTTCTTCCAGAAATGCCACATGTCGCCCAAATATACCACATCTTCTCCAAGAAATAACAGGTTTCCCCCTTCAAATAGGAAATTTTCACCCACAAATACCTCTTTGATCCCCAAAAGAGGACAGTTTCTTCCAGAAAGGCCACATTTCTCCCAAATATATCACATCTTCTCCAAGAAATACCAGCTTTCCCCCTTCAAATAGGACCTTTTCAACCACAAATACCTCTTTATCCCCAAAAGAGGACAGTTTCTGCCAGAAATGCCAGATTTCTCCCAAAGAGATCACATCTCCTCCAAGAAATACCAGGATTCCTCCTGAAATAGGACCTTTTCTCCCACAAATACCAGCCTTCTCCCCCCAAATAGGATATTTTCTTCCAGAATGGCCACATTTCTCCCAAATAGATCACATCTTCTCCAAGAAATACCAGCTTTCCCCCTTCAAATAGGTCCTTTTCACCTACAAATACCTCTTTTATCCCCAAAATAGAGCAGTTACGTCCAGAAATGCCACATTTCACCCAAACATATCACATCTTCTCCAAGAAATAACAGGATACCCCCTTCAAATAGGACCTTTTCACCCACAAATGCCTCTTTTATCCCCAAAAGAGGACAGTTTCTTCCAGAAATGCCACATTTCTCCCAAATACACCACATCTTCTCCAAGAAATACCAGCTTTCCCCCTTCAAATAGGACCTTTTCACCCACAAATACCTCTTTTATCCCCAAAAGAGGACAGTTTCTTCCAGAAATGCCACATTTCTCCGAAATAGATCACATCTTCTCCAAGAAATACCAGCTTTCCCCCTTCAAATAGGACCTTTTCACCCACAAATACCTCTTTTATCCCCAAAAGAGGACAGTTTCTTCCAGAAATGCCTGATTTCTCCCAAATATATCATATCTTCTCCAAGAAATACCAGGTTTCCCCCTTCAAATAGGACCTTATCACCCACAGATTCCACTTTTATCCCCAAAATAGGACAGTGTCTGCCAGAAAGGCCACATTTCTCCCAAACATATCACATCTTCTCCAAGAAATACCACGTTTCCTCCTTGAAATACGACATTTTCACCCACAAATACCAATTGTATCCCCAAAATAGGACAGTTTCTTCAAGACATGCCAAATTTCTCCCAAATAGATCACATATTCTCCAAGAAATACCAGGTTTCCCCCTTCAAATAGGACCTTTTCGCCCACAAGTACCTGTTTTATCCCCAAAAGAGGACAGTTTCTTCCAGACATGCCACATTTCTCCCAAATAGATCACATCTCCTCCAAGAAATACCAGGTTTCCCCCTTCAAATAGGACATTTTCTCCCACAAATACCTCTTTTATCCCCAAAACAGGACATTTTCTTCCAGACATGCCACATTTCTCCCAAATATATCACATCTTCTCCAAGAAATACCAGGTTTCCCCCTTCAAATAGGAACTTTTCACCCACAAATACCTCTTTTATCCCCAAAATAGGACAGTTTCTTCCTGACATGCCACATTTCTCCCAAACATATCACATCTTCTCCAAGAAATACCAGCTTTCCCCCTTCAAATAGGACCTTTTCACCCACAAATACCTCTTTTATCCCCAAAAGAGGACAGTTTCTTCCAGACATGCCACATTTCTCCCAAATAGATCACATCTTCTCCAAGAAATACCAGGTTTCCCCCTTCAAATAGGACCTTTTCACCCACAAATACCTGTTTTATCCCCAAAAGAGGACAGTTTCTTCCAGAAATGCCACATTTCTCCCAAATATATCACATCTTCTCCAAGAAATTCCAGCTTTCCCCCTTCAAATAGGAACTTTTCTCCAACAAATACCTCTTTTATCCCGAAAATAGGACAGTTTCTTCCAGAAATGCCACATTTCTCCCAAACATATCACATCTTCTCCAAGAAATACCAGGTTTCCCCCTTCAAATAGGACCTTGTCACCCACAAATACCTCTTTTATCCCCAAAAGAGGATAGTTTCTTCCAGAAATGCCACATTTCTCCCAAATATATCACATCTTCTCCAAGAAATACCAGGGTTCCCCCTTCAAATAGGAACTTTTCAACCACTAATACCTGTTTTATCCCCAATATACGACAGTTTCTTCCAGAAATGCCACATTTCTCCCAAATATATCACATCTTCTCCAAGAAATACCAGGTTTCCCCCTTCAATTAGGACCTTTTCACCATGAAATACCTCTTTTATCCCCAAAAGAGGACATTTTCTTCCAGAAATGCCTCATTTCTCCGAAATAGATCACATCTTCTCCAAGAAATACCAGCTTTCCCCCTTCAAATAGGACCTTTTCTACCACTAATACCTCTTTTATACCCAAAAGAGGACAGTTTATTCCAGAAAGGCCACATTTCTCCCAAATATATCACATCTTCTCCAAGAAATGCCTGGATTCCTCCTGAAATAGGACCTTCTCACCCAAAACTACCAGCCTTCTCCCCCCAAATTGGACATTTTCTTCCAGAAAGGCCACATTTCTCCCAAATAGATCACATCTTCTCCAAGAAATACCAGGATTCCTCCTGAAATAGGACCTTCTCACCCAAAACTACCAGCCTTCTCCCCCCAAATTGGACATTATCTTCCAGAAAGGCCACATTTCTCCCAAATAGATCACATCTTCTCCAAGAAATACCAGGTTTCCCCCTTCAAATAGGACCTTTTCACCCACAAATACCTGTTTTATCCCCAAAATAGGACAGCTTCTTCCAGACATGCCACATTTCTCCCAAATAGATCACATCTTCTCCAAGAAATACCAGGTTTCCCCCTTCAAATAGGACCTTTTCACCCACAAATACCTCTTTTATCCCCAAAATAGGACACTTTCTTCCAGAAATGCCACATTTCTCCCAAATATATCACATCTTCTCCAAGAAATACCAGGTTTCCCCCTTCAAATACAACGTTTTCACCCACAAATACCTGTTTTATCCCCAAAACAGGACAGTTTCTTCCAGAAATGCCACATTTCTCCCAAATATACAACATCTTCTCCAAGAAATAACAGGTTTCCCCCTTCAAATAGGACCTTTTCACCCACAAATACCTCTTTTATCCCCAAAAGACGACACTTTCTTCCAGAAATGCCACATTTCTCCCAAATATATCACATCTTCTCCAAGAAATACCACGTTTCCCCCTTCAAATAGGACCTTTTCACCCACAAATACCTGTTTTATCCCCAAAATAGGACACTTACTGCCAGAAATGCCACATTTCTCCCAAATAGATCACATCTTCTCCAAGAAATACCAGGATTCCTCCTGAAATAGGACCTTCTCACCCACAACTACCAGCCTTCTCCCCACAAATTGGACATTTTCTTCCAGAAATGCCACATTTCTCCCAAATAGATCACATCTTCTCCAAGAAATACCAGGGTTCCCCCTTCAAATAGGACCTTTTCACCCACAAATACGTCTTTTATCCCCAAAATAGGACACTTTCTGCCAGAAATGCCAGATTTCTCCCAAATAGATCACATCTCCTCCAAGAAATACCAGGATTCCTCCTGAAATAGGACCTTTTCTCCCACAAATACCAGCCTTCTCCCCCCAAATAGGACATTTTCTTTCAGAAATGCCACATTTCTCCCAAATAGATCACATCTTCTCCAAGAAATACCAGCTTTCCCCCTTCAAATAGGACCTTTTCAACCACAAATACCTGTTTTATCCCAAAGGAGGTCAGTTTCTTCCAGAAATGCCACATTTCTCCCAAACATATCACATCTTCTCCAAGAAATACCAGCTTTCCCCCTTCAAATAGGACCTTTTCACCCACAAATACCACTTTTATCCCCAAAATAGGACAGCTTCTTCCAGACATGCCACATTTCTCCCAAATAGATCACATCTTCTCCAAGAAATACCAGGTTTCCCCCTTCAAATAGGACCTTTTCACCCACAAATACCTCTTTAATCCCCAAAATACGACAGTTTCTTCCAGAAATGCCACATTTCTCCCAAATATATCACATCTTCTCCAAGAAATACCAGCTTTCCCCCTTCAAATAGGACCTTTTCTCCCACAAATACCTGTTTTATCCCCAAAACATGACACTTCCATCCAGAAATGCCACACTTCTCCCAAATATATCACATCTTCTCCAAGAAATACCACGTTTCCCCCTTGAATTAGGACCTTTTCTCCATGAAATACCTCTTTTATCCCCAAAAGAGGACATTTTCTTCCAGAAATGCCACATTTCTCCCAAATACATCACAACTCCTCCAAGAAATACCACGTTTCCCCCTTCAAATAGGACCTTTTCTCCATGAAATACCTGTTTTATCCCCAAAGGAGGACAGTTTCTTCCAGAAAGGCCACATTTCTCCCAAATATATCACATCTCCAAGAAATACCAGGTTTCCTCCTGAAATAGGACCTTGTCACCCTCAGATTCCTGTTTTATCCCTTTGTTCCGAGCGACTTTTCGTTTTGGAGTGTTTATCCGATGCTACACTTCAGCATTCTGTGACGAATAAAATAGAAGAGAAAAGCCCCACTAATAAGGCAGCTAGAAGTTCGAGGAGCAACGCACGTAGTGCTTTCAGGGAGGACTTTCCAGAAAGTCGAGAGTTGTGGCTTCTTTCCTGCGGAGAAAAAAGCCCCTGTTTTCAGGCAATGCAGGACGCTGAATTCGCTCCTTCTCGACATTTCAATGCCGCTCCTTCGCTCTCGTGGCTCGAACTGGGCACTCGCGCTGAACCGCTCCGGAGAGTCTGCAGTTGCTGGCCGGTCCATCGCGGTTCTGCCCGAGTGCCGCTTGCAGCCTTCAGCAGCGCTCTCGTTTCTCTCGGATGCCGGGAAAGAGCGACTTCAGCCGGATGCTTTTCTCCGCAGAGTGAGCGGCTTCTCCTGCGCACATCGCAATGGAGCGCTTTTGACTTCTCCATGTGTCCATGCAGAATGCACTACGCTTCTCTCTCATTCTTATCCCTTTCTTCCGAGCGACATTTCGTTTTGGAGTGTTTATCCGATGCTACACTTCAGCATTCTGTGACGAATAGAGTAGAAGAGAAAAGCCCCACTAATAAGGCAGCTAGAAGCTCCAGAAGCCACACACGTTGTGCTTTCAGAGAGGACGTTCCAGAAAGTCGAGAGTTGTGTCTTCTTTCCGGCGGAGAAAAAACCCCCTGTTTTCAGGCTATTCAGTAGTCTGCAACTGCAGACTGTCCGGTGTGGTTCAGCGCAAATGCCGCTTTCGAGCCACGAGAGAGGAGGAGCGGCATTCCTATGCCGAGAACGAGCGAATTCAGCGTCCTGCATTGCCTAAAAACAGGGGCTTTTTTCTCCGCAGGAAAGAAGCCACAACTCTCGACTTTCTGGAACGTCCTCCCTGAAAGCACAACGTGTGTGGCTTCTGGAGCTTCTAGCTGCCTTATTAGTGGGGCTTTTCTCTTCTACTCTATTCGTCACAGAATGCTGAAGTGTAGCATCGGATAAACACTCCAAAACGAAAAGTCGCTCGGAAAAAGGGATAAGAATGAGAGAAGCGTAGTGAATTCTGCATGGACAGAAGGAGAAGTCAGAAGCGCTCCATTGCGATGTGCTTAGAAGAAGCCACTCACTGGTCGGAGCAAAGCATCCGGCTGAAGTCGCTCTTTCCGGGCATCCGAGAGAAACGAGACCGCTGCTGAAGGCTGCAAGCGGCACTCGTGCAAACCGCGATGGACCGGACAGCAAAAGCAGACTCTCCGGAGCGGTTCAGAGCGAGTGCCGCTTTCGAGACACGAGAGCGAAGGAGCGGTATTCCTATGCCGAGAACGTGCGAATTCAGCGTCCTGCACTGCCTGAAAACAGGGGTTTTTTTCTCCGCAGGAAAGAAGCCACAACTCTCGACTTTCTGGAACGTCCTCCCTGAAAGCACAATGTGTGTCGCTCCTCGAACTTCTAGCTGCCTTACTAGTGGGGCTTTCCTCTTCTACTTTATTCGTCACAGAATGCTGAAGTGTAGCATCGGATAAACACTCCAAAACGAAAAGTCGCTCGGAACAAAGGGATAAAACAGGAACCTGTGGGTGACAAGGTCCTATTTCAGGAGGAAACCTGGTATTTCTTGGAGATGTGATATATTTGGGAGAAATGTGGCATGTCTGGAAGAAAATGTCCTCATTTGGGACAAAACATGTATTTGTGGGTGAAAAGGTCCTATTTGAAGGGGGAAACCTGGTATTTCTTGGAGAAGATGTGATCTATTTGGGAGAAATGTGGCATGTCTGGAAGAAACTGTCCTATTTTGGGGATAAAAGAGGTATTTGTGGGTGAAAAGTTCCTATTTGAAGGGGGAAAGCTGTTATTTCTGGGAGAAGATGTGATCTATTTGGGAGAAATGTGGCATTTCTGGAAGAAACTGTCCTATTTGAGTGATAAAAGAGGTATTTGTGGGTGTAAAGGTCTTATTACAAGGGGGAAACCTGGTATTTCTTGGAGAAGATGTGCTATATTTGGGAGAAATGTGGCATTTCTGGAAGAAAATGTCCTATTTGAGGGATAATACAGGTATTTGTGGGAGAAAAGGTCCTATTTGAAGGGGGAAACGTGGTATTTCTTGGAGAAGATGTGGTATATTTGGGAGAAATGTGGCATGTCTGGAAGAAAATGTCCTATTTTGGGGATAAAACAGGTATTTGTGGGAGAAAAGTTCCTATTTGAAGGGGGAAACCTGGTATTTCTTTTAGAAGATGTGATATATTTGGGAGATATGTGGCATGTCTGGAAGAAACTGTCCTCTTTTGGGGATAAAAGAGGTATTTGTGGGTGAAAAGGTCCTATTTGAAGGGGGAAACTTGGTATTTCTTGGAGAAGATGTGATCTATTTGGGAGAAATGTGGAATGTCAGGAAGAAACTGTCCTCTTTTGGGGATAAAACAGGTATTTCAAGGAGAAAAGGTCATATTTGAAGGGGGAACCCTGGTATTTCTTGGAGAAGATGTGATCTATTTGGGAGAAATGTGGCATTTCTGGAAGAAACTGTCCTCTTATGGGGATAGAACAGGTATTTGTGGGAGAAAAGGTCCTATTTGAAGGGGGAACCCTGGTATTTCTTGGAGAAGATGTGATATATTTGGGAGAAATGTGGCCTGTCAGGAAGAAAATGTCCTATTTGAGGGATAATACCGGTATTTGTGGAAGAAACTGTCCTATTTGAAGGGGGAAACCTGGTATTTCTTGGAGAAGATGTGATATATTTGGGAGAAATGTGGCATTTCTGGAAGAAACTGTCCTCTTTTGGGGATGAAACAGGTATTTGTGGGTGATCCTATTTGAAGGGGGAAACCTCGTTGTTCTTGCAAGAGATGTGATATATTTGGGAGAAATGTGGCATGTCTGGAAGAAACTGTCCTCTTTTGGGGATAAAAGAGGTATTTGTGGGTGAAAAGGTCCTATTTGAAGGGGGAAACCTGGTATTTCTTGGAGAAGATGTGATCTATTTGGGAGAAATGTGGCATTTCTGGAAGAAACTGTCCTCTTTGGGCGATGAAATAGGTATTTGTGGGTGAAAAGGTCCTATTTGAAGGGGGAAAGCTGGTATTTCTTGGAGAAGATGTGATCTATTTGGGAGAAATGTGGCCTTTCTGGAAGAAAATGTCCAATTTGGGGGGAGAAGGCTGGTAGTTTTGGGTGAGAAGGTCCTATTTCAGGAGGAATCCTGGTATTTCTTGGAGAAGATGTGCTGTATTCGGGAGAAATGTGGCCTTTCTGGAAGAAAATGTCCAATTTTGGGGAGAAGGCTGGTAGTTTTGGGTGAGAAGGTCCTATTTCAGGAGGAATCCTGGCATTTCTTGGAGAAGATGTGATATATTTGGGAGAAATGTGGCATGTCTGCAAGAAACTGTCCTCTTTTGGGGATAAAAGAGGTATTAGTGGTTGAAAAGGTCCTATTTGAAGTTGGAACCCTGGTATTTCTTGGAGAAGATGTGATCTATTTGGGAGAAATGCGGCATTTCTGGAAGAAAATGTCCTCTTTTGGGGATAAAAGAGGTATTTGTGGGTGAAAAGGTCCTATTTTAAGGGGGAACCCCGGTATTTCTTGGAGAAGATGTGATATATTTGGGAGAAATGTGGCATGTCTGGAAGAAACTGTCCTCTTTTGGGGATAAAAGAGGTATTTGTGGGTGAAAAGGTCCTATTTGAAGGGGGAAACGTGGTATTTCTCGGAGAAGATGTGATATATTTGGGAGAAATGAGGCATTTCTGGAGGAAACTGTCCTCTTTTGGGGATAAAAGAGGTATTTGTGGGTGAAAAGGTCCTATTTGAAGGGGGAAACCTGGTATTTCTTGGAGAAGATGTGATATGTTTGGGAGAAATGTGGCATTTCTGGAAGAAACTGTCCTCTTTTGGGGATAAAAGAGGTTTTTTTGGGGAAAAGGTCCTATTTCCACGGGAAAACCTGGTATTTCTTGGAGAAGATGTGATCTATTTGGGAGAAATGTGGCATTTCTGGAAGAAACTGTCCTCTTTTGGGGATAAAAGAGGTATTTGTGGGTGAAAAGGTCCTATTTGAAGGGGGAAACCTGGTATTTCTTGGAGAAGATGTGATATATTTGGGAGAAATCAGGCATTTATGGCAGAAACTGTCCTATTTTGGGGATAAAAGAATTTTTTGTGGGAGAAAATTTCCTATTTGAAGGGGGAAACCTGGTATTTCTTGGAGAAGATGTGATCTATTTGGGAGAAATGTGGCATTTCTGGAAGAAACTGTCCTATTTGGGGGATAAAACAGGTATTTGTGGGTGAAAAGGTCCTATTTCGAGGGGGAAACCTGGTATTTCTTGGAGAAGATGTGATATATTTGGGAGAAATGTGGCATTTCTGGAAGAAAATGTCCAATTTGAGGGATAAAAGAGGTATTTGTGGGTGAAAAGTTCCTATTTCCAGGGGTAAACCAGTTACGTCTTAGAGAATATGTGATATATTTTGGAGAAATGTGGCATGTCTGGAAGAATCTGTCCTCTTTTGGGGATAAAAGAGGTATTTGTGGGTGAAAAGTTCCTATTTGAAGGGGGAAAGCTGGTATTTCTTGGAGAAGATGTGATCTATTTGGGAGAAATGTGGCCTTTCTGGAAGAAACTGTCCACTTTTGGGGATAAAAGAGGTATTTGTGGGTGAAAAGGTCCTATTTGAAGTTGGAAAGCTGGTATTTCTTGGAGAAGATGTGCTATATTAGGGAGAAATGTGGCATTTCTAGAAGAAACTGTCCTCTTTTGGGGATAGAACAGGTATTTGTGTGTGAAAAGGTCCTATTTGAAGGGGGAAACCTGTTATTTCTTGGAGAAGATGTGATCTATTTGGGTGAAATGTGGCATTTCTGGAAGAAACTTTCCTATTTTGGGGATAAAAGAGGTATTTGTGGGTGAAAAGGTCCTATTTGAAGGGGGAAACCTGGTATTTCTTGGAGAAGATGTGATATATTTGGGAGAAATCTGGCATGTCTGGAAGAAACTGTCCTCTTTTGGGGATAAAACAGGTATTTGTGGGTGAGAAGATCCTATTTGAAGGGGGAAAGCTGGTATTTCTTGGAGGAGATGTGATATATTTGGGAGAAATGTGGCATTTCTGGAAGAAACTGTCCTCTTATGGGGATAGAACAGGTATTTGTGGGTGAAAAGGTCCTATTTCAGGAGGAATCCTGGTATTTCTTGGAGAAGATGTGATATATTTGGGAGAAATGTGGCCTTTCTGGAAGAAACTGTCCTGTTTTGGGGATAAAAGAGGTATTTGTGGGTGAAAAGGTCCTATTTGAAGGGGGAAACCTGGTATTTCTTGGAGAAGATGTAATCTATTTGGGAGAAATCAGCATTTATGGAAGAAACTGTCCTCTTTTGGGGATAAAACAGGTATTTGTGGGTGAAAAGGTCTATGTGAAGGGGGAAACGTGGTATTTCTTGGAGAAGATGTGATATGTTTGGGATAAATGTGGCCTTTCTGGCATAAACTGTCCTCTTTTGGGGATATAACAAGTATTTGTGGGTGAAAAGGTCCTATTTGAAGGGGGAAACCTGGTATTTCTTGGAGAAGATGTGATATATTTGGGAGAAATGTGGCATGTCCGGAAGAAACTGTTCTATTTGGGGGATAAAAGAGGTATTTGTGGGTGAAAAGGTCCTATTTGAAGGGGGAAACCTGGTATTTCTTGGAGAAGATGTGATCTATTTGGGAGAAATGTGGCATTTCTGGAAGAAACTGTCCTCTTTTGGGGATAAAAGAGGTATTTGTGGGAGAAAAGGTCCTATGTCAAGGGGTAAAGCTGGATGTTCTTGCAGAAGATGTGATATATGTGGGAGAAATGCGGCATTTCTGGAAGAAACTGTCGTATTTTGGGGATCAAAGAGGTATTTGTGGGTGAAAAGGTCCTATTTGAAGGGGGAAACCTGGTATTTCTTGGAGAAGTTGTGATATGTTTCGGAGAAATGTGGCATTTCTGGAAGAAACTGTCCTCTTTTGGGGGGAAAAGGCTGGTTTTATTGGGAGAAAATGTACTATTTCAGGAGAAATCCTGATATTTCTTGGAGGAGATGTGATACGTTTGGGAGAAATGTGGCATTTCTGGAAGAAACTGTCCTATTTTGGGGATAAAAGAGGAATTTTTGGGCGAAAAGTTCCTATTTGAAGGGGGAACCCTGGTATTTCTTGGAGAAGATGTGATCTATTTGGGAGAAATGTGGCATTTCTGGAAGAAAATGTCCAATTTGGGGGAGAAGGCTGGTAGTTTTGGGTGAGAATGTCCTATTTCAGGAGGAATCCTGGCATTTCTTGGAGAAGATGTGATATATTTGGGAGAAATGTGGCCTTTCCGGAAGAAACTGTCCTCTTTTGGGGATAAAAGAGGTATTAGTGGTTGAAAAGATCATATTTCCAGGGGAAAGCTGGTATTTCTTGGAGAAGATGTGATATATTTGGGAGAAATGTGGCATTTCTGGAAGAAACTGTCCTCTTTTGGGCATAAAACAGGTATTTGCGGTTGAAAAGGTCCTAATTGAAGGGGGAAACCTGGTATTTCTTGGAGAAGATGTGATATATTTGGGAGAAATGTGGCATTTCTGGAAGAAACTGTCCTCTTTTGGGGATAAAAGAGGTATTTGTGGGTGAAAAGGTCCTATTTCGAGGGGGAAACCTGGTATTTCTTGGAGAAGATGTGATCTATTTGGGAGAAATGTGGCATTTCTGGAAGAAACTGTCCTCTTTTGGGGATAAAAGAGGTATTTGTGGGTGAAAAGGTCCTATTTGAAGGGGGAAAGCTGGTATTTCTTGGAGAAGATGTGATATATTTGGGAGAAATCAGGCATTTCTGGCAGAAACTGTCCTATTTTGGGGATAAAAGAATTTTTTGTGGGAGAAAATTTCCTATTTGAAGGGGGAAACCTGGTATTTCTTGGAGAAGATGTGATCTATTTGGGAGAAATGTGGCATTTCTGGAAGAAACCGAGCTCTTTTGGGGTAAAAGAGGTATTTGTGGGTGAAAAGGTCCTATTTGAAGGGGGGAAAGCTGGTATTTCTTGGAGAAGATGTGATCTATTTGGGAGAAATGTGGCATTTCTGGAAGAAACTGTCCTATTTTGGGGATAAAAGAGGTATTTGTGGGTGAAAAGGTCCTATTTCGAGGGGGAAACCTGGTATTTCTTGGAGAAGATGTGATATATTTGGGAGAAATCTGGCATTTCTGGAAGAAAATGTCCAATTTGAGGGATAAAAGAGGTATTTGTGGGTGAAAAGTTCCGATTTCCAGGGGTAAACCAGTTACTTCTTAGAGAAGATGTGATATATTTTGGAGAAATGTGGCATGTCTGGAAGAATCTGTCCTCTTTTGGGGATAAAAGAGGTATTTGTGGGTGAAAAGTTCCTATTTGAAGGGGGAAAGCTGGTATTTCTTGGAGAAGATGTGATCTATTTGGGAGAAATGTGGCCTTTCTGGAAGAAACTGTCCTCTTTTGGGGATAAAAGAGGTATTTGTGGGTGAAAAGGTCCTATTTGAAGTTGGAAAGCTGGTATTTCTTGGAGAAGATGTGCTATATTAGGGAGAAATGTGGCATTTCTGGAAGAAACTGTCCTCTTTTGGGGATAGAACAGGTATTTGTGTGTGAAAAGGTCCTATTTGAAGGGGGAAACCTGGTATTTCTTGGAGAAGATGTGATCTATTTGGGTGAAATGTGGCATTTCTGGAAGAAACTTTCCTATTTTGGGGATAAAAGAGGTATTTGTGGGTGAAAAGGTCCTATTTGAAGGGGGAAACCTGGTATTTCTTGGAGAAGATGTGATATATTTGGGAGAAATGTGGCATTTCTGGAAGAAACTGTCCTCTTTTGGGGATAAAACAGGTATTTGTGGGTGAGAAGGTCCTATTTGAAGTGGGAAAGCTGGTATTTCTTGGAGGAGATGTGATATATTTGGGAGAAATGTGGCATTTCTGGAAGAAACTGTCCTCTTATGGGGATAGAACAGGTATTTGTGGGTGAAAAGGTCCTATTTCAGGAGGAATCCTGGTATTTCTTGGAGAAGATGTGATATATTTGGGAGAAATGTGGCCTTTCTGGAAGAAACTGTCCTGTTTTGGGGATAAAAGAGGTATTTGTGGGTGAAAAGGTCCTATTTGAAGGGGGAAACCTGGTATTTCTTGGAGAAGATGTAATCTATTTGGGAGAAATCAGCATTTATGGAAGAAACTGTCCTCTTTTGGGGATAAAACAGGTATTTGTGGGTGAAAAGGTCTATGTGAAGGGGGAAACGTGGTATTTCTTGGAGAAGATGTGATATGTTTGGGATAAATGTGGCCTTTCTGGCATAAACTGTCCTCTTTTGGGGATATAACAAGTATTTGTGGGTGAAAAGGTCCTATTTGAAGGGGGAAACCTGGTATTTCTTGGAGAAGATGTGATATATTTGGGAGAAATGTGGCATGTCCGGAAGAAACTGTTCTATTTGGGGGATAAAAGAGGTATTTGTGGGTGAAAAGGTCCTATTTGAAGGGGGAAAGCTGGTATTTCTTGGAGAAGATGTGATCTATTTGGGAGAAATGTGGCATTTCTGGAAGAAACTGTCCTCTTTTGGGGATAAAAGAGGTATTTGTGGGAGAAAAGGTCCTATGTCAAGGGGTAAAGCTGGATGTTCTTGCAGAAGATGTGATATATGTGGGAGAAATGCGGCATTTCTGGAGCAAACTGTCCTCTTTTGGGGATCAAACAGGTATTTGTGGGTGATAAGGTCCTATTTGAAGGGGGAAACCTGGTATTTCTTGGAGAAGTTGTGATATGTTTCGGAGAAATGTGGCATTTCTGGAAGAAACTGTCCTCTTTTGGGGGGAAAAGGCTGGTTTTTTTGGGAGAAAATGTACTATTTCAGGAGAAATCCTGATATTTCTTGGAGGAGATGTGATACGTTTGGGAGAAATGTGGCATTTCTGGAAGAAACTGTCCTATTTTGGGGATAAAAGAGGAATTTTTGGGCGAAAAGTTCCTATTTGAAGGGGGAACCCTGGTATTTCTTGGAGAAGATGTGATCTATTTGGGAGAAATGTGGCATTTCTGGAAGAAAATGTCCAATTTGGGGGGAGAAGGCTGGTAGTTTTGGGTGAGAAGGTCCTATTTCAGGAGGAATCCTGGTATTTCTTGGAGAAGATGTGATATATTTGGGAGAAATGTGGCCTTTCCGGAAGAAACTGTCCTCTTTTGGGGATAAAAGAGGTATTAGTGGTTGAAAAGATCCTATTTCCAGGGGGAAAGCTGGTATTTCTTGGAGAAGATGTGATCTATTTGGGAGAAATGTGGCATTTCTGGCAGAAACTGTCGTATTTTGGGCATAAAACAGGTATTTGTGGTTGAAAAGGTCCTAATTGAAGGGGGAAACCTGGTATTTCTTGGAGAAGATGTGATATATTTGGGAGAAATGTGGCATTTCTGGAAGAAACTGTCCTCTTTTGGGGATAAAAGAGGTATTTGTGGGTGAAAAGGTCCTATTTCGAGGGGGAAACCTGGTATTTCTTGGAGAAGATGTGATCTATTTGGGAGAAATGTGGCATTTCTGGAAGAAACTGTCCAATTTGTGGGGAGAAGCCTGGTATTAGTGGGTGAGAAGGTCCTATTTCAGGAGGAATCCTGGTATTTCTTGGAGAAGATGTGATCTATTTGGGAGAAATGTGGCCTTTCTGGAAGAAACTGTCCTATTTTGGGGATAAAAGAGGTATTTGTGGGTGAAAAGGTCCTATTTGAAGTTGGAAAGCTGGTATTTCTTGGAGAAGATGTGATATATTTGGGAGAAATGTGGCATTTCTGGAAGAAACTGTCCTGTTTTGGGGATAAAAGAGGTATTTGTGGGTGAAAAGGTCCTATTTGAAGGGGGAACCCTGGTATTTCCTGGAGAAGATGTGATATATTTGGGAGAAATGTGGCATTTCTGGAAGAAACTGTCCTCTTTTGGGGATAAAAGAGGTATGTGTGGGTGAAAAGGTCCAATTTGAAGGGGGAAAGCTGGTATTTCTTGGAGAAGATGTGATATATTTGGGAGAAATGTGGCATGTCTGGAAGAAAATGTGCGATTTGGGGGGAGAAGGCTGGTACTTGTGGGAGAAAAGGTCCTATTTCAGGAGGAATCCTGGTATTTCTTGGAGGAGATGTGATATGTTTGGGAGAAATGTGGCATGTCTGGAATAAACTGTCCTCTTTTGGGGATAAAAGAGGTATTTGTGGGTGAAAAGGTCCTATTTGAAGGGGGAAAGCTGGTATTTCTTGGAGATGTGATATATTTGGGAGAAATCTGGCCTTTCTGGCAGAAACTGTCCTCTTTTGGGGATAAAAGAGGTATTTGTGGGTGAAAAGGTCCTATTTGAAGGGGGAAACCTGGTATTTCTTGGAGAAGATATGATATATTTGGGAGAACTGTGGCATTTCTGGAAGAAACTGTTCTATTTTGGGGATAAAACAGGTATTTCTGGGTGAAAAGGTCCTATTTGAAGGGGGAAACGTGTATATCTTGGAGAAGATGTGATATATTTGGGAGAAATCTGGCCTTTCTGGAAGAAACTGTCCTCTTTTGGGGATAAAAGAGGTATCTGTGGGAGAAAAGGTCCTATTTGAAGGGGGAAACGTGGTATTTCTTGGAGAAGATGTGATATATTTGGGAGAAATGTGGCATGTCTGGAAGAAACTGTCCTATTTGGGGGATAAAACAGGTATTTGTGGGTGAAAAGGTCCTATTTGAAGGGGGAAACCTGGAATATCTTGGAGAAGATATGGTATATTTGGGAGAAATGTGGCATTTCCGGAAGAAACTGTCCTATTTTGGGGATAAAACAGGCATTTGTGGGTGAAAACGTAGTATTTGAAGTTGGGAACCTGTTATTTCATGGAGAAGATGTGATATATTTGGGAGAAATGTGGCATTCCTGGAAGAAACGGTCCTATTTTGAGGATAAAAGAGGTATTTGTGGGTGAAAAGGTCCTATTTGACGGGGGAAACATGGTATTTCTTGGAGTAGATGTGATATATTTGGGAGAAATGTGCCATTTCTGGAAGAAACTGTACTCTTTTGGGGATATAAGAGGTATTTGTGGGTGAGAAGGTCCTATTTGAAGGGGGAAAGCTGGTATTTCTTGGAGAAGATGTGATATATTTGGGAGAAATGTGGCATGTCTGGAAGAAAATGTCCTATATTGGGGATAAAAGAGGTATTTCTTGGTGAAAAGGTCCTATTTGAAGGGGGAAACCTGGTATTTCTTGGAGAAGATGTGATCTATTTGGGAGAAATGTGGCATTTCTGGATGAAACTGTCGTATTTTGGGCATAAAACAGGTATTTGTGGTTGAAAAGGTCCTATTTGAAGGGGGAAAGCTGGTATTTCTTGGAGAAGATGTGATATATTTGGGAGAAATGTGGCATTTCTGGAAGAAACTGTACTATTTTGGGGATAAAACAGGTATTTGTGGGTGAAAATTTCCTATTTGAAGGGGGAAACCTGTTAATTCTTGGAGAAGATATGACATATTTGGGAGAAATGTGGCATTTCTGGAAGAAACTGTCCTATTTTGGGGATAAAACAGGTATTTGTGGGTGAAAAGGTCCTATTTGAAGGGGGAAACCTGGTATTTCTTGGAGAAGATGTGATATATTTGGGAGAAATGTGGCATTTCTGGAAGAAACTTTCCTATTTTGGGGATAAAAGAGGTATTTGTGGGTGAAAAGTTCCTATTTGAAGGGGGAAACCTGGTATTTCTTGGAGAAGATGTGATATATTTGGGAGAAATCTCGCATTTCTGGAAGAATATGTCCAATTTGAGGGATAAAACAGGTATTTGTGGGTGAAAAGGTCCTATTTGAAGGGGGAAACCTGGTATTTCTCGGAGAAGATGTGATCTATTTGGGAGAAATGTGGCATGTCTGGAAGAAACTGTCCTACTTTGGGGATAAAAAAGGTATTTGTGGGTGAAAAGGTCCTATTTGAAGGGGGAAACGTGGTATTTCTTGGAGAAGATGTGGTATATTTGGGAGAAATGTGGCATTTCTGGAAGAAACTGTCCTCTTATGGGGATAATACAGGTATTTGTGGGTGACAAGGTCGTATTTGAAGGGGGAAACCTGGTATTTCTTGGAGAAGATGTGATGTATTTGGGAGAAATGTGGCATTTCTGGAAGAAACTGTCCCCTTTTGGGGATAAAAGAGGTATTTGTGGGTGAAAAGGTCCTATTTGAAGGGGGAAACCTGGTATTTCTTGGAGAAGATGTGATATGTTTGGGAGAAATGTGGCATTTCTGGAAGAAACTGTCCTCTTTTGGGGATAAAAGAGGTATTTGTGGGTGATAAGGTCCTATTTGAAGTGGGAAAGCTGGTAATTCTATGAGAAGATGTGATATATTTGGGAGAAATGTGGCATGTCTGGAAGAAGCTGTCCTCTTTTGGGGATAAAAGAGGTATTTGTGGGTGAAAAGGTCCTATTTGAAGGGGGAAACGTGGTATTTCTTGGAGAAGATGTGATATATTTCGGAAAAATGTGGCCTTTCCGGAAGAAACTGTCCTCTTTTGGGGATAAAAGAGGTATTAGTGGTTGAAAAGTTCCTATTTCCAGGGGGAAACCTGGTATTTCTTGGAGAAGATGTGATATATTTGGGAGAAATGTGGCATTTCTGGAAGAAAATGTCCTCTTTTGGGGATAAAACAGGTATTTCATGGAGAAAAGGTCCTAATTCAAGGGGGAAACCTGGTATTTCTTGGAGAAGATGTGATATATTTGGGAGAAATGTGGCATTTCTGGAAGAAACTGTCCTCTTTTGGGGATAAAAGAGGTATTTGTGGGAGAAAAGGTCCTATTTGAAGGGGGAACCCTGGTATTTCTTGGAGAAGATGTGATCTATTTGGGAGAAATGTGGCATGTCTGGAAGAAACTGTCCTCTTTTGGGGATAAAAGAGGTATTTGTGGGTGAAAAGGTCCTATTTCCAGGGGGAAACCTGGTATTTCTTGGAGAAGATGTGATATATTTGGGAGAAATGTGGCATGTCTGGAAGAAACTGTCCTCTTTTGGGGATAAAAGAGGTATTTGTGGGTGAAAAGGTCCTATTTGAAGGGGGAAACCTGGTATTTCTTGGAGAAGATGTGATATGTTTGGGAGAAATGTGGCATTTCTGAAAGAAACTGTCCTCTTTTGGGGATAAAAGAGGTACTTGTGGGTGAAAAGGTCCTATTTGAAGGGGGAAACCTGGTATTTCTTGGAGAAGATGTGATGTATTTGGGAGAAATGTGGCATTTCTGGAAGAAACTGTCCTCTTATGGGGATAAAACAGGTATTTGTGGGTGATAAGGTCCTATTTGAAGGGGGAAACCTGGTATTTCTTGGAGAAGATGTGATCTATTTGGGAGAAATGTGGCATTTCTGGAAGAAACTGTCCTCTTTTGGGGATAAAAGAGGTATTTGTGGGTGAAAAGGTCCTATTTGAAGGGGGAAACCTGGTATTTCTTGGAGAAGATGTGATATATTTGGGAGAAATGTGGCATTTCTGGAAGAAACTGTCCTCTTTTGGGGAGAAAAGAGGTATTTGTGGGTGAAAAGGTCCTATTTGAAGGGGGAAAGCTGGTATTTCTTGGAGAAGATGTGATATATTTGGGAGAAATGTGGCATTTCTGGAAGAAACTGTCCTCTTTTGGGGATAAAAGAGGTATTTGTGGGTGAAAAGGTCCTATTTGAAGGGGGAAAGCTGGTATTTCTTGGAGAAGATGTGATATATTTGGGAGAAATGTGGCATGTCTGGAAGAAACTGTCCTCTTCTGGGTATAAAAGAGGTATGTGTGGGTGAAAAGGTCCTATTTCCAGGGGAAAACCTGCTATTTCTTGGAGAAGATATGATCTATTTTGGAGAAATGTGGCATGTCTGGAAGAAAATGTCCTATATTGGGGGAGAAGGCTGGTACTTGTGGGAGAAAAGGTCCTATTTCAGGAGGAATCCTGGTATTTCTTGGAGGAGATGTGATATATTTGGGAGAAATGTGGCATGTCTGGAAGAAAGTGACCTGTTTTGGGGATAAAAGAGGTATTTGTGGGTGAAATGGTCGTATTTGAAGGGGGAAACCTGGTATTTCTTGGAGAAGATGTGATCTATTTGGGAGAAATGTGGCATTTCTGGAAGAAACTGTCCTCTTTTGGGGATAAAACAGGTATTTCTGGGTGAAAATTTCCTATTTGAAGGGGGAAACCTGTTAATTCTTGGAGAAGATATGATATATTTTGGAGAAATGTGGCATGTCTGGAAGAAACTGTCCTCTTTTGGGGATAAAAGAGGTATTTGTGGGAGATAAGGTCCTATTTGAAGGGGGAAACGTGGTATTTCTTGGAGAAGATGTGATATATTTGGGAGAAATGTGGCATTTCTGGAAGAAACTGTCCAATTTAGGGGATAAAAGAGGTATTTGTGGGTGAAAAGGTCCTATTTGAAGGGGGAAACCAGGTATTTCTTGGAGAAGATGTGATATATTTAGGAGAAATCTGGCATTTCTGGAAGAATATGTCCAATTTGAGGGATAAAACAGGTATTTGTGGTTGAAAAGGTCCTATTTGAAGGGGGAAACGTGGTATTTCTTGGAGAAGATGTGGTATATTTGGGAGAAATGTGGCATTTCTGGAAGAAACTGTCCTCTTATGGGGATAAAAGAGGTATTTGTGGGTGAAAAGGTCCTATTTGAAGGGGGAAAGCTGGTATTTCCTTGAGAAGATGTGATGTATTTGGGAGAAATGTGGCATGTCTGGAAGAAACTGTCCTGTTTTGGGGATAAAAGAGGTATTTGTGGGTGAAAAGGTCCTATTTGAAGGGGGAATCGTGGCCTTTCTTGGAGAATATGTGATATGTTTGGGAGAAATGTGGCATTTCTGGAAGAAACTGTCCTCTTTTGGGGATAAAAGAGGTATTTGTGGGTGATAAGGTCCTATTTGAAGGGGGAAAGCTGGTAATTCTATGAGAAGATGTGATATATTTGGGAGAAATGTGGCATGTCTGGAAGAAGCTGTCCTATTTTGGGGATAAAAGAGGTATTTGTGGGTGATAAGGTCCTATTTGAAGGGGGAAACCTGGTATTTCTTGGAGAAGATGTGATCTATTTGGGAGAAATGTGGCATGTCCGGAAGAAACTGTCCTATTTGGGGGATAAAACAGGTATTTGTGGGAGAAAAGGTCCTATTTGAAGGGGGAAACCTGGTATTTCTTGAAGAAGATGTGATCTATTTGGGAGAAATGTGGCATTTCTGGAAGAAAATGTACAATTTGGGGCAAGAAGGCTTGTAGTTTTGGGTGAGAAGGTCCTATTTCAGGAGGAATCCTGGCATTTCTTGGAGAAGATGTGGTATATTTGGGAGAAATGTGGCATTTCTGGAAGAAACTGTCCTCTTTTGGGGATAAAACAGGTATTTGTGGGTGAAAAGGTCCTATTTGAAGGGGGAAAGCTGGTATTTCTTGGAGAAGATGTGATGTATTTGGGAGAAATGTGGCCTTTCTGGAAGAAACTGTCCTCTTTTGGGGATAAAAGAGGAATTTGTGGGAGAAAAGGTCCTATTTGAAGGGGGAAACCAGGTATTTCTTGGAGAAGATGTGATCTATTTGGGAGAAATGTGGCATTTCTGGAAGAAAATGTCCTATTTGGGGGGAGAAGGCTGGTAGTTTTGGGTGAGAAGGTCCTATTTCAGGAGGAATCCTGGTATTTCTTGGAGGAGATGTGATATGTTTGGGAGAAATGTGGCATGTCTGGAAGAAACTGTCCTCTTCTGGGTATAAAAGAGGTATGTGTGGGTGAAAAGGTCCTATTTGAAGGGGGAAAGCTGGTATTTCTTGGAGAAGATGTGATCTATTTGGGAGAAATGTGGCATGTCTGGAAGAAAATGTCCTATATTGGGGGAGAAGGCTGGTACTTGTGGGAGAAAAGGTCCTATTTCAGGAGGAATCCTGGTATTTCTTGGAGGAGATGTGATATGTTTGGGAGAAATCTGGCATTTCTGGAAGAAACTGTCCTCTTTTGGGGATAAAAGAGGTATTTGTGGGTGAAAAGGTCCTATTTGAAGGGGGAACCCTGGTATTTCTTGGAGAAGATGTGATATATTTGGGAGAAATGTGGCATTTCTGGAAGAAACTGTCCTCTTTTGGGGATAAAAGAGGTATTTGTGGGAGAAAATTTCCTATTTGAAGGGGGAAACCTGTTAATTCTTGGAGAAGATATGATATATTTGGGAGAAATGTGGCATTTCTGGAAGAAACTGTCCTATTTTGGGGATAAAACAGGTATTTGTGGGTGAAAAGGTCCTATTTGAAGGGGGAAACGTGGTATTTCTTGGAGAAGACGTGATATATTTGGGAGAAATGTGGCATTTCTGGAAGAAACTGTCCTATTTTGGGGATAAAAGAGGTATTTGTGGGTGAAAAGGTCCTATTTGAAGGGGGAAACCTGGTATTTCTTGGAGAAGATGTGATATATTTGGGAGAAATCTGGCATTTCTGGAAGAATATGTCCAATTTGAGGGATAAAACAGGTATTTGTGGGTGAAAAGGTCCTATTTGAAGGGGGAAACCTGGTATTTCTTGGAGAAGATGTGATCTATTTGGGAGAAATGTGGCATGTCTGGAAGAAACTGTCCTACTTTGGGGATAAAAAAGGTATTTGTGGGTGAAAAGGTCCTATTTGAAGGGGGAAACGTGGTATTTCTTGGAGAAGATGTGGTATATTTGGGAGAAATGTGGCATTTCTGGAAGAAACTGTCCTCTTATGGGGATAAAACAGGTACTTGTGGGTGACAAGGTCGTATTTGAAGGGGGAAAGCTGGTATTTCTTGGAGAAGATGTGATGTATTTGGGAGAAATGTGGCCTTTCTGGAAGAAACTGTCCTCTTTTGGGGATAAAAGAGGTATTTGTGGGTGAAAAGGTCCTATTTGAAGGGGGAAACCTGGTATTTCTTGGAGAAGATGTGATATGTTTGGGAGAAATGTGGCATTTCTGGAAGAAACTGTCCTATTTTGGGGATAAAACAGGTATTTGTGTGTGAAAATTTCCTATTTGAAGGGGGAAACCTGTTAATTCTTGGAGAAGATATGATATATTTGGGAGAAATGTGGCATTTCTGGAAGAAACTGTCCTATTTTGGGGATAAAAGAGGTATTTGTGGGAGATAAGGTCCTATTTGAAGGGGGAAATGTGGTATTTCTTGGAGAAGATGTGATGTATTTGGGAGAAATATGGCATTTCTGGAAGAAACTGTCCAATTTAGGGGATAAAAGAGGTATTTGAGGGTGAAAAGGTCCTATTTGAAGGGGGAAACCAGGTATTTCTTGGAGAAGATGTGATATATTTAGGAGAAATCTGGCATTTCTGGAAGAATATGTCCAATTTGAGGGATCAAACAGGTATTTGTGGTTGAAAAGGTCCTATTTGACGGGGGAAACCTGGTATTTCTTGGAGAAGATGTGATATATTTGGGAGAAATGTGGCATGTCTGGAAGAAACTGTCCTACTTTGGGGATAAAAAAGGTATTTGTGGGTGAAAAGGTCCTATTTGAAGGGGGAAACGTGGTATTTCTTGGAGAAGATGTGGTATATTTGGGAGAAATGTGGCATGTCAGGAAGAAACTGTCCTCTTATGGGGATAAAAGAGGTATTTGTGAGTGAAAAGGTCCTATTTGAAGGGGGAAAGCTGGTATTTCTTGGAGAAGATGTGATGTATTTGGGAGAAATGCGGCATTTCTGGAAGAAACTGTCCCCTTTTGGGGATAAAAGAGGTATTTGTGGGTGAAAAGGTCCTATTTGAAGGGGGAATCGTGGTATTTCTTGGAGAATATGTGATATGTTTGGGAGAAATGTGGCATTTCTGTTAGAAAATGTCCTCATTTGGGACAAAACATGTATTTGTGGGTGAAAAGGTCCTTTTGAAGGGGGAAACCTGGTATTTCTTGGAGAAGATGTGATATATTTGGGAGAAATGTGGCATGTCTGGAAGAAACTGTCCTATTTTGGGGATAAAAGAGGTATTTGTGGGTGAAAAGGTCCTATTTGAAGGGGGAACCCTGGTATTTCTTGGAGAAGATGTGATCTATTTGGGAGAAATGAGGCATGTCTGGAAGAAACTGTCCTCTTTTGGGGATAAAAGAGGTATTTGTGGGTGAAAAGGTCCTATTTGAAGGGGGAAACCTGGTATTTCTTGGAGAAGATGTGATATATTTGGGAGAAATGTGGCATTTCTGGAAGAAAGTGTCCTGTTTTGGGGATAAAAGAGGTATTTGTGGGTGACAAGTCCTATTTGAAGGGGGAAAGCTGTTATTTCTTGGAGAAGATGTGATCTATTTGGGAGAAATGTGGCATTTCAGGAAGAAACTGTCCTCTTTTGGGGATAAAAGAGGTATTTGTGGGTGAAAAGGTCCTATTTGAAGGGGGAAAGCTGGTATTTCTTGGAGAGGATGTGATCTATTTGGGAGAAATGTGGCATGTCTGGAAGAAAATGTCCTCTTTTGGGGATAAAAGAGGTATTTGTGGGTGAAAAGGTCCTATTTGAAGGGGGAAAGCTGGTATTTCTTGGAGAAGATGTGATATATTTGGGAGAAATGTGGCATGTCTGGAAGAAACTGTCCTCTTTTGGGGATAAAAGAGGTATTTGTGGGTGAAAAGGTCCTATTTGAAGGGGGAAAGCTGGTATTTCTTGGAGAAGATGTGATATGTTTGGGAGAAATGAGGCATTTCTGGAGGAAACTGTCCTCTTTTGGGGATAAAAGAGGTATTTGTGGGAGAAAAGGTCCTATTTGAAGGGGGAAACCTGGTATTTCTTGAAGGAGATGTGATATATTTGGGAGAAATGTGGCATGTCTGGAAGAAACTGTCCTCTTTTGGGGATAAAACAGGTATTTGTGGGTGAAAAGGTCCTATTTGAAGGGGGAAACCTGGTATTTCTTGGAGAAGATGTGATCTATTTGGGAGAAATGTGGCATTTCTGGAAGAAAGTGTCCTGTTTTGGGGATAAAACAGGTATTTGTGGGAGAAAAGGTCCTATTTGAAGGGGGAAAGCTGGTATTTCTTGAAGGAGATGTGATATATTTGGGAGAAATGTGGCATTTCTGGAAGAAACTGTCCTCTTTTGGGGATAAAAGAGGTATTTGTGGGTTAAAATGTCCTATTTGAAGGGGGAAACCTGGTATTTCTTGGAGAAGATGTGATATATTTGGGAGAAATGTGGCATTTCTGGAAGAAACTGTCCTATTTGGGGGAGAAGCTTGCTATTATTGGGTGAAAAGGTCCTATATGAAGGGGGAAAGCTGGTATTTCTTGGAGAAGATGTGATATATTTGGGAGAAATGTGGCATGTCTGGAAGAAACTGTCCTATTTTGGGGATAAAAGAGGTATTTCTTGGTGAAAAGGTCCTATTTGAAGGGGGAAACCTGGTATTTCTTGGAGAAGATGCGATATATTTGGGAGAAATGTGGCATTTCTGGAAGAATATGTCCAATTTGAGGGATAAAACAGGTATTTGTGGGTGAAAAGGTCCTATTTGACGGGGGAAAGCTGGTATTTCTTGGAGAAGATGTGATATATTTGGGAGAAATGTGGCATTTCTGGAAGAAACTGTCCTCTTTTGGGGATAAAAGAGGTATTAGTGGGTGAAAAGGTCCTATTTGTAGGGGGAATCGTGGTATTTCTGGGAGAAGATGTGATATATTTGGGAGAAATGTGGCATTTCTGGAAGAAAATGTCCAATTTGTGGGGAGAAGGCTGGTAGTTTTGGGTGAGAAGGTCCTATTTCAGGAGGAATCCTGGTATTTCTTGGAGAAGATGTGATCTATTTGGGAGAAATGTGGCATTTCTGGAAGAAACTGTCCTCTTTTGGGGATAAAAGAGGTATTTGTGGGAGAAAAGGTCCTATTTGAAGGGGGAACCCTGGTATTTCTTGGAGAAGATGTGATCTATTTGGGAGAAATGTGGCATTTCTGGAAGAAACTGTCCTGTTTTGGGGATAAAAGAGGTATTTGTGGGTGAAAAGGTCCTATTTGAAGGGGGAAACCTGGTATTTCTTGGAGAAGATGTGATCTATTTGGGAGAAATGTGGCATGTCTGGAAGAAACTGTCCTCTTCTGGGTATAAAAGAGGTATGTGTGGGTGAAAAGGTCCTATTTCCAGGGGAAAAAATGGTATTTCTTGGAGAAGATGTGATATATTTGGGAGAAATGTGGCATGTCTGGAAGAAACTGTCCTCTTTTGGGGATAAAACAGGTATTTGTGGGTGAAAAGGTCCTATTTGAAGGGGGAAACCTGGTATTTCTTGGAGAAGATGTGATGTATTTTGGAGAAATGTGGCCTTTCTGGATGAAACTGTCCTCTTTTGGGGATAAAAGAGGTATTTGTGGGTGAAAAGGTCCTATTTGAAGGGGGAAACCTGGTATTTCTTGGAGAAGATGTGATATATTTGGGAGAAATGTGGCATTTCTGGAAGAAACTGTCCTGTTTTGGGGATAAAAGAGGTATTTGTGGGTGAAAAGGTCCTATTTGAGGGGGGAAACCTGGTATTTCTTGGAGAAGATGTGATATGTTTGGGAGAAATGTGGCATTTCTGAAAGAAACTGTCCTCTTTTGGGGATAAAAGAGGTACTTGTGGGTGAAAAGGTCCTATTTGAAGGGGGAAACCTGGTATTTCTTGGAGAAGATGTGATGTATTTGGGAGAAATGTGGCATTTCTGGAAGAAACTGTCCTCTTATGGGGATAAAACAGGTATTTGTGGGTGATAAGGTCCTATTTGAAGGGGGAAACCTGGTATTTCTTGGAGAAGAGGTGATCTATTTGGGAGAAATGTGGCATTTCTGGAAGAAACTGTCCTCTTTTGGGGATAAAAGAGGTATTTGTGGGTGAAAAGGTCCTATTTGAAGGGGGAAACCTGGTATTTCTTGGAGAAGATGTGATATATTTGGGACAAATGTGGCATTTCTGGAAGAAACTGTCCTCTTTTGGGGATAAAAGAGGTATTTGTGGGTGAAAAGGTCCTATTTGAAGGGGGAAAGCTGGTATTTCTTGGAGAAGATGTGATATATTTGGGAGAAATGTGGCATTTCTGGAAGAAACTGTCCTCTTTTGGGGATAAAAGAGGTATTTGTGGGTGAAAAGGTCCTATTTGAAGGGGGAAAGCTGGTATTTCTTGGAGAAGATGTGATATATTTGGGAGAAATGTGGCATGTCTGGCAGAAACTGTCCTATTTGGGGGATAAAACAGGTATTTGTGGGAGAAAAGGTCGTATTTGAAGTTGGAAAGCTGGTATTTCTTGGAGAAGATGTGATCTATTTGGGAGAAATCTGGCATTTCTGGAAGAAAATGTCCTATTTGGGGGGAGAAGGCTGGTAGTTTTGGGTGAGAAGGTCCTATATCCGGAGGAATCCTGGTATTTCTTGGCGAAGATGTGATATATTTGGGAGAAATGTGGCATGTCTGGAAGAAACTGTCCTCTTCTGGGTATAAAAGAGGTATGTGTGGGTGAAAAGGTCCTATTTCCAGGGGAAAACCTGGTATTTCTTGGAGAAGATATGATCTATTTGGGAGAAATGTGGCATGTCTGGAAGAAAATGTCCTGTTTTGGGGATAAAAGAGGTATTTGTGGGTGAAAAGGTCCTATTTGAAGGGGGAAACCTGGTATTTCTTGGAGAAGATGTGATATATTTGGGAGAAATGTGGCATGTCTGGAAGAAAATGTCCTATTTTGGGGATAAAACAGGTATTTGTGTGTGAAAATTTCCTATTTGAAGGGGGAAACCTGTTAATTCTTGGAGAAGATATGATATATTTGGGAGAAATGTGGCATTTCTGGAAGAAACTGTCCTATTTTGGGGATAAAAGAGGTATTTGTGGGAGATAAGGTCCTATTTGAAGGGGGAAATGTGGTATTTCTTGGAGAAGATGTGATATATTTGGGAGAAATGTGGCATTTCTGGAAGAAACTGTCCAATTTAGGGGATAAAAGAGGTATTTGAGGGTGAAAAGGTCCTATTTGAAGGGGGAAACCAGGTATTTCTTGGAGAAGATGTGATATATTTAGGAGAAATCTGGCATTTCTGGAAGAATATGTCCAATTTGAGGGATAAAACAGGTATTTGTGGTTGAAAAGGTCCTATTTGAAGGGGGAAACCTGGTATTTCTTGGAGAAGATGTGATATATTTGGGAGAAATGTGGCATGTCTGGAAGAAACTGTCCTACTTTGGGGATAAAAAAGGTATTTGTGGGTGAAAAGGTCCTATTTGAAGGGGGAAACGTGGTATTTCTTGGAGAAGATGTGGTATATTTGGGAGAAATGTGGCATTTCTGGAAGAAACTGTCCTCTTATGGGGATAAAAGAGGTATTTGTGTGTGAAAAGGTCCTATTTGAAGGGGGAAAGCTGGTATTTCTTGGAGAAGATGTGATGTATTTGGGAGAAATGCGGCATTTCTGGAAGAAACTGTCCCCTTTTGGGGATAAAAGAGGTATTTGTGGGTGAAAAGGTCCTATTTGAAGGGGGAATCGTGGTATTTCTTGGAGAATATGTGATATGTTTGGGAGAAATGTGGCATTTCTGTTAGAAAATGTCCTCATTTGGGACAAAACATGTATTTGTGGGTGAAAAGGTCCTTTTGAAGGGGGAAACCTGGTATTTCTTGGAGAAGATGTGATATATTTGGGAGAAATGTGGCATGTCTGGAAGAAACTGTCCTATTTTGGGGATAAAAGAGGTATTTGTGGGTGAAAAGGTCCTATTTGAAGGGGGAAAGCTGGTATTTCTTGGAGAAGATGTGATCTATT
Organism: Lophura swinhoii; assembly: GCA_030408155.1. Taxonomy (NCBI): domain Eukaryota; kingdom Metazoa; phylum Chordata; class Aves; order Galliformes; family Phasianidae; genus Lophura; species Lophura swinhoii. The sequence goes on from JASCYN010000149.1 coordinate 9,093,285, forward strand.
TGGGAGAAATGAGGCATGTCTGGAAGAAACTGTCCTATTTTGGGGATAAAAGAGGTATTTGTGGGTGAAAAGGTCCTATTTGAAGGGGGAAACCTGGTATTTCTTGGAGAAGATGTGATATATTTGGGAGAAATGTGGCATTTCTGGAAGAAAGTGTCCTGTTTTGGGGATAAAAGAGGTATTTGTGGGTGACAAGGTCCTATTTGAAGGGGGAAAGCTGTTATTTCTTGGAGAAGATGTGATCTATTTGGGAGAAATGTGGCATTTCAGGAAGAAACTGTCCTCTTTTGGGGATAAAAGAGGTATTTGTGGGTGAAAAGGTCCTATTTGAAGGGGGAAAGCTGGTATTTCTTGGAGAGGATGTGATCTATTTGGGAGAAATGTGGCATGTCTGGAAGAAACTGTCCTCTTTTGGGGATAAAAGAGGTATTTGTGGGTGAAAAGGTCCTATTTGAAGGGGGAAAGCTGGTATTTCTTGGAGAAGATGTGATATATTTGGGAGAAATGTGGCATGTCTGGAAGAAACTGTCCTCTTTTGGGGATAAAAGAGGTATTTGTGGGTGAAAAGGTCCTATTTGAAGGCGGAAAGCTGGTATTTCTTGGAGAAGATGAGATATGTTTGGGAGAAATGAGGCATTTCTGGAGGAAACTGTCCTCTTTTGGGGATAAAAGAGGTATTTGTGGGAGAAAAGGTCCTATTTGAAGGGGGAAACCTGGTATTTCTTGAAGGGGATGTGATATATTTGGGAGAAATGTGGCATGTCTGGAAGAAACTGTCCTCTTTTGGGGATAAAACAGGTATTTGTGGGTGAAAAGGTCCTATTTGAAGGGGGAAACCTGGTATTTCTTGGAGAAGATGTGATCTATTTGGGAGAAATGTGGCATTTCTGGAAGAAAGTGTCCTGTTCTGGGGATAAAACAGGTATTTGTGGGAGAAAAGGTCCTATTTGAAGGGGGAAAGCTGGTATTTCTTGAAGGAGATGTGATATATTTGGGAGAAATGTGGCATTTCTGGAAGAAAGTGTCCTGTTTTGGGGATAAAAGAGGTATTTGTGGGTTAAAATGTCCTATTTCCAGGGGGAAACCTGGTATTTCTTGGAGAAGATGTGATATATTTGGGAGAAATGTGGCATTTCTGGAAGAAACTGTCCTATTTGGGGGAGAAGCTTGCTATTATTGGGTGAAAAGGTCCTATATGAAGGGGGGAAAGCTGGTATTTCTTGGAGAAGATGTGATATATTTGGGAGAAATGTGGCATGTCTGGAAGAAACTGTCCTATTTTGGGGATAAAAGAGGTATTTCTTGGTGAAAAGGTCCTATTTGAAGGGGGAAAGCTGGTATTTCTTGGAGAAGATGTGATCTATTTGGGAGAAATGTGGCATTTCTGGAAGAATATGTCCAATTTGAGGGATAAAACAGGTATTTGTGGGAGAAAAGGTCCTATTTGACGGGGGAAAGCTGGTATTTCTTGGAGAAGATGTGATCTATTTGGGAGAAATGTGGCATTTCTGGAAGAAACTGTCCTCTTTTGGGGATAAAAGAGGTATTAGTGGGTGAAAAGGTCCTATTTGTAGGGGGAATCGTGGTATTTCTTGGAGAAGATGTGATATATTTGGGAGAAATGTGGCATTTCTGGAAGAAAATGTCCAATTTGTGGGGAGAAGGCTGGTAGTTTTGGGTGAGAAGGTCCTATTTCAGGAGGAATCCTGGTATTTCTTGGAGAAGATGTGATCTATTTGGGAGAAATGTGGCATTTCTGGAAGAAACTGTCCTCTTTTGGGGATAAAAGAGGTATTTGTGGGAGAAAAGGTCCTATTTGAAGGGGGAACCCTGGTATTTCTTGGAGAAGATGTGATCTATTTGGGAGAAATGTGGCATTTCTGGAAGAAACTGTCCTGTTTTGGGGATAAAAGAGGTATTTGTGGGTGAAAAGGTCCTATTTGAAGGGGGAAACCTGGTATTTCTTGGAGAAGATGTGATATATTTGGGAGAAATGTGGCATGTCTGGAAGAAACTGTCCTCTTCTGGGTATAAAAGAGGTATGTGTGGGTGAAAAGGTCCTATTTCCAGGGGAAAAAATGGTATTTCTTGAAGAAGATGTGATATATTTGGGAGAAATGTGGCATGTCTGGAAGAAAATGTCCAATTTGAGGGAAAAGGCTGGTACTTGTGGGAGAAAAGGTCCTATTTCAGGAGGAATCCTGGTATTTCTTGGAGGAGATGTGATATGTTTGGGAGAAATGTGGCATTTCTGGAAGAAACTGTCCTCTTTTGGGGATAAAAGAGGTATTTGTGGGTGAAAAGGTCCTATTTGAAGGGGGGAAACCTGGTATTTCTTGGAGAAGATGTGATATACTTGGGAGAAATGTGGCATGTCTGGAAGAAACTGTCCTACTTTGGGGATAAAAAAGGTATTTGTGGGTGAAAAGGTCCTATTTGAAGGGGGAAACGTGGTATTTCTTGGAGAAGATGTGGTATATTTGGGAGAAATGTGGCATTTCTGAAAGAAACTGTCCTCTTTTGGGGATAAAAGAGGTATTTGTGGGTGAAAAGGTCCTATTTGAAGGGGGAATCCTGGTATTTCTTGGAGAAGATGTGATATGTTTGGGAGAAATGTGGCATTTCTGAAAGAAACTGTCCTCTTTTTGGGGATAAAAGAGGTACTTGTGGGTGAAAAGGTCCTATTTGAAGGGGGAAACCTGGTATTTCTTGGAGAAGATGTGATATATTTGGGAGAAATCTGGCACTTCTGGAAGAATATGTCCAATTTGAGGGATAAAACAGGTATTTGTGGGTGAAAAGGTCCTATTTGAAGGGGGAAACCTGGTATTTCTCGGAGAAGATGTGATCTATTTGGCAGAAATGTGGCATGTCTGGAAGAAACTGTCCTACTTTGGGGTTAAAAAAGGTATTTGTGGGTGAAAAGGTCCTATTTGAAGGGGGAAACGTGGTATTTCTTGGAGAAGATGTGGTATATTTGGGAGAAATGTGGCATTTCTGGAAGAAACTGTCCTCTTATGGGGATAATACAGGTATTTGTTGGTGACAAGGTCGTATTTGAAGGGGGAAACCTGGTATTTCTGGGAGAAGATGTGATGTATTTGGGAGAAATGTGGCATTTCTGGAAGAAACTGTCCCCTTTTGGGGATAAAAGAGGTATTTGTGGGTGAAAAGGTCCTATTTGAAGGGGGAAACCTGGTATTTCTTGGAGAAGATGTGATATGTTTGGGAGAAATGTGGCATTTCTGGAAGAAACTGTCCTCTTTTGGGATAAAAGAGGTATTTGTGGGTGATAAGGTCCTATTTGAAGGGGGGAAAGCTGGTAATTCTATGAGAAGATGTGATATATTTGGGAGAAAATGTGGCATGTCTGGAAGAAGCTGTCCTATTTTGGGGATAAAAGAGGTATTTGTGGGAGATAAGGTCCTATTTGAAGGGGGAAACCTGGTATTTCTTGGAGAAGAGGTGATATATTTGGGAGAAATGTGGCATGTCTGGAAGAAACTGTCCTATTTGGGGGATAAAAACAGGTATTTGTGGGAGAAAAGGTCCTATTTGAAGGGGGAAACCTGGTATTTCTTGGAGAAGATGTGATGTATTTGGGAGAATTGTGGCCTTTCTGGAAGAAAATGTCCAATTTGGGGCGAGAAGGCTTGTAGTTTTGGGTGAGAGAAGGTCCTATTTCAGGAGGAATCCTGGCATTTCTTGGAGAAGATGTGGTATATTTGGGAGAAATGTGGCATGTCTGGCAGAAACTGTCCTCTTTTGGGGATAGAACAGGTATTTGTGTGTGAAAAGGTCCTATTTGAAGGGGGAAACCTGGTATTTCTTGGAGAAGATGTGATATATTTGGGAGAAATGTGGCATTTCTGGAAGAAAATGTCCTCTTTTGGGGATAAAAACAGGTATTTCATGGAGAAAAGGTCCTAATTCAAGGGGGAAACCTGGTATTTCTTGGAGAAGATGTGATGTATTTGGGAGAAATGTGGCATTTCTGGAAGAAACTGTCCTATTTGGGGGATAAAACAGGTATTTGTGGTTGAAAAGGTCCTATTTGAAGGGGGAACCCTGGTATTTCTTGGAGAAGCTGTGATCTATTTGGGAGAAATGTGGCATTTCTGGAAGAAACTGTCCTCTTTTGGGGATAAAAGAGGTATTTGTGGGTGAAAAGGTCCTATTTGAAGGGGGAAACCTGGTATTTCTTGGAGAAGATGTGATATATTTGGGAGAAATGTGGCATTTCTGGAAGAAACTGTCCTCTTTTGGGGATAAAAGAGGTATTTGTGGGTGAAAAGGTCCTATTTGAAGGGGGGAAAGCTGGTATTTCTTGGAGAAGATGTGATCTATTTGGGAGAAATGTGGCATTTCTGGAAGAAACTGTCCTCTTTTGGGGATAAAAGAGGTATTTGTGGGTGAAAAGGTCCTATTTGAAGGGGGAAACCTGGTATTTCTTGGAGAAGATGTGATATGTTTGGGAGAAATGTGGCATTTCTGAAAGAAACTGTCCTCTTTTAGGGATAAAAGAGGTACTTGTGGGTGAAAAGGTCCTATTTGAAGGGGGAAACCTGGTATTTCTTGGAGAAGATGTGATGTATTTGGGAGAAATGTGGCATTTCTGGAAGAAACTGTCCTCTTTATGGGGATAAAACAGGTATTTGTGGGTGATAAGGTCCTATTTGAAGGGGGAAACCTGGTATTTCTTGGAGAAGATGTGATCTATTTGGGAGAAATGTGGCATTTCTGGAAGAAACTGTCCTCTTTTGGGGATAAAAGAGGTATTTGTGGGTGAAAAGGTCCTATTTGAAGGGGGAAACCTGGTATTTCTTGGGGAAGATGTGATATATTTGGGAGAAATGTGGCATTTCTGGAAGAAACTGTCCTCTTTTGGGGATAAAAGAGGTATTTGTGGGTGAAAGGTCCTATTTGAAGGGGGTAAGCTGGTATTTCTTGGAGAAGATGTGATCTATTTGGGAGAAATGTGGCATTTCTGGAAGAAACTGTCCTCTTTTGGGGATAAAAGAGGTATTTGTGGGTGAAAAGGTCCTATTTGAAGGGGGAAAGCTGGTATTTCTTGGAGAAGATGTGATATATTTGGGAGAAATGTGGCATGTCTGGCAGAAACTGTCCTATTTGGGGGATAAAACAGGTATTTGTGGGAGAAAAGGTCGTATTTGAAGTTGGAAAGCTGGTATTTCTTGGAGAAGATGTGATCTATTTGGGAGAAATCTGGCATTTCTGGCAGAAAATGTCCTATTTGGGGGGTGAAGGCTGGTAGTTTTGGGTGAGAAGGTCCTATATCAGGAGGAATCCTGGTATTTCTTGGCGAAGATGTGATCTATTTGGGAGAAATGTGGCATGTCTGGAAGAAACTGTCCTCTTCTGGGTATAAAAGAGGTATGTGTGGGTGAAAAGGTCCTATTTCCAGGGGAAAACCTGCTATTTCTTGGAGAAGATATGATCTATTTTGGAGAAATGTGGCATGTCTGGAAGAAAATGTCCTATATTGGGGGAGAAGGCTGGTACTTGTGGGAGAAAAGGTCCTATTTCAGGAGGAATCCTGGTATTTCTTGGAGGAGATGTGATATATTTGGGAGAAATGTGGCATGTCTGGAAGAAAGTGTCCTGTTTTGGGGATAAAAGAGGTATTTGTGGGTGAAAAGGTCCTATTTGAAGGGGGAAACCTGGTATTTCTTGGAGAAGATGTGATCTATTTGGGAGAAATGTGGCATTTCTGGAAGAAACTGTCCTCTTTTGGGGATAAAACAGGTATTTGTGGGTGAAAATTTCCTATTTGAAGGGGGAAACCTGTTAATTCTTGGAGAAGATATATTTGGGAGAAATGTGGCATTTCTGGAAGAAAATGTCCTATTTTGGGGATAAAAGAGGTATTTGTGGGAGATAAGGTCCTATTTGAAGGGGGAAACGTGGTATTTCTTGGAGAAGATGTGATCTATTTGGGGAGAAATGTGGCATGTCAGGAAGAATCTGTCCTCTTTTGGGGATAAAAGAGGTATTTGTGGGTGAGAAGTTCCTATTTGAAGGGGGGAAACCTGGTATTTCTTGGAGAAGCTGTGATCTATTTGGGAGAAATGTGGCATTTCTGGAAGAAACTGTCCAATTTAGGGGATAAAAGAGGTATTTGTGGGTGAAAAGGTCCTATTTGAAGTTGGAAACCTGGTATTTCTTGGAGAAGATGAGATATATTTGGGAGAAATGTGGCATTTCTGGAAGAAACTGTCCTCTTTTGGGGATAAAAGAGGTATTTGTGGGTGAAAAGGGTCCTATTTGAAGGGGGAAAGCTGGTATTTCTGGAGAAGATGTGATATATTTGGGAGAAATGTGGCATTTCTGGAAGAAACTGTCCTATTTTGGGGATAAAAGAGGTATTTGTGGGTGAAAAGGTCCTATTTGAAGGGGGAAACGTGGTATTTCTTGGAGAAGAGGTGATATATTTGGGAGAAATGTGGCATGTCTGGCAGAAACTGTCCTCTTTTGGGTATAAAACAGGTATTTGTGGGTGAAAAGGTCCTATTTGAAGGGGGAAAGCTGGTATTTCTTGGAGAAGATGTGATCTATTTGGGAGAAATGTGGCATTTCTGGAAGAAAATGTCCAATTTGGGGGGAGAAGGCTGGTAGTTTTGGGTGAGAAGGTCCTATTTCAAGGGGGAATCCTGGTATTTCTTGGAGAAGATGTGATGTATTTGGGAGAAATGTGGCCTTTCTGGAAGAAAATGTCCAATTTGGGGGGAGAAGGCTGGTAGTTTTGGGGTGAGAAGGTCCTCTTTCAGGAGGAATCCTGGCATTTCTTGGAGAAGATGTGATATATTTGGGAGAAATGTGGCATGTCTGGAAGAAACTGTCCTCTTTTGAGGATAAAAGAGGTATTAGTGGTAGAAAAGGTCCTATTTGAAGGGGGAAACCTGGTATTTCTTGGAGAAGATGTGATATATTTGGGAGGAATGTGGCATTTCTGGAAGAAAACGTCCTCTTTTGGGGATAAAACAGGTATTTCATGGAGAAAAGGTCCTAATTGAAGGGGGAAACCTGGTATTTCTTGGAGAAGATGTGATCTATTTGGGAGAAATGTGGCCTTTTGGAAGAAACTGTCCTCTTTTGGGGATAGAACAGGTATTTGAGGGTGAAAAGGTCCTATTTGAAGGGGGAAACCTGGTATTTCTTGGAGAAGATGTGATATATTTGGGAGAAATCTGGCATGTCTGGATGAAAATGTCCTATTTGGGGGGAGAAGGGTGGTATTTGTGGCAGAAATGTTCCTATTTCAGGAGGAATCCTGGTATTTCTTGGAGGAGATGAGATACGTTTGGGAGAAATGTGGCATTTCTGGAAGAAACTGTCCTCTTTTGGGGATAAAAGAGGTATTTGTGGGTGAAAAGGTCCTATTTGAAGGGGGAAAGCTGGTATTTCTTGGGGAAGATGTGATATATTTGGGAGAAATGTGGCATTTCTGGAAGAAGGTGTCCTGTTTTGGGGATAAAAGAGGTATTTGTGGGAGAAAAGGTCCTATTTGAATGGGGAAAGCTGGTATTTCTTGAAGGAGATGTGATATGTTTGGGAGAAATCAGGCCTTTCTGGAAGAAACTGTCCTCTTTTGGGTATAAAACAGGTATTTGTGGGTGAAAAGGTCCTATTTGAAGGGGGAAACCTGGTATTTCTTGGAGAAGATGTGATATATTTGGGAGAAATCAGGCATTTCTGGAAGAAACTGTCCTATTTTGGGGATAAAGAATTCTGTGTGGGTGAAAAGGTCCTATTTGAAGGGGGGAAACCTGGTATTTCTTGGAGAAGATGTGATATGTTTGGGAGAAATGTGGCCTTTCTGGCAGAAACTGTCCTCTTTTGGGGATAAAAGTGGTATTTGTGGGTGATAAGGTCCTATTTGAAGGGGGAAACCTGGTATTTCTTGGAGAAGATGTGATATATTTGGGAGAAATGTGGCATGTCTGGAAGAAACTGTCCTCTTTTGGGGATAAAAGAGGTATTTGTGGGTGAAAAGGTCCTATCTGAAGGGGGAAACGTGGCATTTCTTGGAGAAGATGTGATATATTTGGGAGAAATGTGGCATGTCAGGAAGAAACTGTCCTCTTTTGGGGATAAAAGAGGTATTTGTGGGTGAAAAGGTCCTATTTGAAGGGGGAAAGCTGGTATTTCTTGGGGAAGATGTGATATATTTGGGAGAAATGTGGCATTTCTTGAAGAAACTGTCCTCTTTTGGGGTTAAAACAGGTACATGTGGGTGAAAAGGTCCTATTTGAAGGGGGAAACGTGGTATTTCTCGGAGAAGATGTGGTATATTTGGGAGAAATGTGGCCTTTCTGGAAGAAACTGTCCTCTTTTGGGGATTAAAAGAGGTATGTGTGGGTGAAAAGGTCCTATTTCCAGGGGGAAAACGAGGTATTTCTTGGCGAAGATGTGATATATTTGGGAGAAATGTGGCATGTCTGGAAAAAACTGTCCTCTTTTGGGGATAAAAGAGGTGTTTGTGGGTGAAAAGGTCCTATTTGAAGTTGGAAACCTGGTATTTCTTGGAGAAGATGTGATGTGTTTGGGAGAAATGTGGCATTTCTGGAAGAAACTGTCCTCTTCTGGGGATAAAAGAGGTATTTGTGGCAGAAAAGGTCCTATTTGAAGGGGGAACCCTGGTATTTCTTGGAGAAGATGTGGTATA
>JASCYN010000149.1:9102070-9196710 GCA_030408155.1 Lophura swinhoii
CATTTCTGGAAGAAAATGTCCTATTTTGGGGATAAAAGTGGTATTTGTGGGTGATAAGGTCCTATTTCAAGGGGGAAACCTGGTATTTCTTGGAGAAGATGTGATCTATTTGGGAGAAATGTGGCATTTCTGGAAGAAACTGTCCTCTTTTGGGGATAAAAGAGGTATTTGTGGGTGAAAAGGTCCTATTTGAAGGGGGAAACGTGTCATTTCTTGGAGAAGATGTGATATATTTGGGAGAAATGTGGCATTTCTGGAAGAAACTGTCCTATTTTGGGGATAAAAGAGGTATTTGTGGGTGAAAAGGTCCTATTTGAAGGGGGAAACGTGGTATTTCTTGGAGAAGATGTGATATATTTGGGAGAAATGTGGCCTTTCCGGAAGAAACTGTCCTCTTTTGGGGATAAAAGAGGTATTAGTGGTTGAAAAGGTCCTATATGACGGGGGAAACCTGGTATTTCTTGGAGAAGATGTGGTATATTTGGGAGAAATGTGGCATTTCTGAAGAAACTGTCCTCTTTTGGGGATAAAACAGGTATTTGTGGGTGAAAACGTTGTTATTTGAAGGGGGAAACCTGTTATTTCTTGGAGAAGATGTGATATATTTTGGACAAATCAGGCATTTCTGGAAGAAACTGTCCCTCTTTTGGGGATAAAAGAGGTATTTGTGGGTGAAAAGGTCCTATTTGAAGTTGGAAACCTGGTATTTCTTGGAGAGATGTGATCTATTTGGGAGAAATGTGGCATGTCTGGAAGAAACTGTCCTCTTCTGGGGATAAAAGAGGTATTTGTGGGTGAAAAGGTCCTATTTGAAGGGGGAACCCTGTATTTCTTGGAGAAGATGTGATATATTTGGGAGAAATGTGGCATGTCTGGAAGAAGCTGTCCTCTTTTGGGGATAAAAGAGGTATTTGTGGGTGAGAAGGTCCTATTTGAAGGGGAAAAGCTGGTATTTCTTGGAGAAGATGTGATATATTTGGGAGAAATGTGGCCTTTCTGGAAGAAACTGTCCTCTTTTGGGGATAAAAGAGGTATTTGTGGGAGAAAAGGTCCTATCTGAAGGGGGAAACCTGGTATTTCCTGGAGAAGATGTGATCTATTTGGGAGAAATGTGGCATGTCTGGAAGAAAATGTCCAATTTGGGGGGAGAAGGCTGGTAGTTTTGGGTGAGAAGGTCCTATTTCAGGAGGAATCCTGGTATTTCTTGGAGAAGATGTGATATATTTGGGAGAAATGTGGCATTTCTGGAAGAAAATGTCCAATTTGGGGGGAGAAGGCTGGTACTTGTGGGAGAAAAGGTCCTATTTCAGGAGGAATCCTGGTATTTCTTGGAGGAGATGTGATATGTTTGGGAGAAATGTGGCCTTTCTGGAAGAAACTGTCGTATTTTGGGCATAAAACAGGTATTTGTGGTTGAAAAGGTCCTATTTGAAGGGGGAAAGCTGGTATTTCTTGGAGAAGATGTGATATATTTGGGAGAAATGTGGCATTTCTGGAAGAAAATGTCCAATTTGTGGGGAGAAGGCTGGTAGTTGTGGGTGCGAAGGTCCTATTTCAGGAGGAATCCTGGTATTTCTTGGAGAAGATGTGATCTATTTGGGAGAAATGTGGCTTTTCTGGAAGAAACTGTCCTCTTTTGGGGATCAAACAGGTATTTGTGGGTGAAAAGGTCGTATTTGAAGGGGGAAAGCTGGTATTTCTTGGAGAAGATGTGATATATTTGGGAGAAATGTGGCCTTTCTGGAAGAAACTGTCCTATGTTGGGGATAAAAGAGGTATTTGTGGGTGAAAAGGTCCTATTTGAAGGGGGAACCCTGGTATTTCTTGGAGAAGATGTGATATATTTGGGAGAAATGTGGCATGTCTGGAAGAAACTGTCCTCTTTTGGGGATAAAAGAGGTATTTGTGGGTGAAAAGGTCCTATTTGAAGGGGGAAAGCTGTTATTTCTTGGAGAAGATGTGATATATTTGGGAGAAATGTGGCATGTCTGGAAGAAAATGTCCAATTTGTGGGGAGAAGGCTGGTAGTTGTGGGAGAAAAGGTCCTATTTCAAGAGGAATCCTGGTATTTCTTGGAGGAGATGTGATATGTTTGCGAGAAATGTGGCCTATCTGGAAGAAACTGTCCTCTTTTGGGGATAAAAGAGGTATTTGTGGGTGAAAAGGTCCTATTTGAAGGGGGAAACCTGTTATTTCTTGGAGAAGATGTGATATATTTGGGAGAAATGTGGCATTTCTGGAAGAAAATGTCCTCTTTTGGGGATAAAAGAGGTATTTGTGGGTGAAAAGGTCCTATTTGAAGGGGGAAACGTGGTATTTCTTGGAGAAGATGTGATATATTTGGGAGAAATGAGGCATTTCTGGAAGAAAATGTCCAATTTGTGGGGAGAAGGCTGGTAGTTGTGGGTGAGAAGGTCCTATTTCAGGAGGAATCCTGGTATTTCTTGGAGAAGATGTGATATATTTGGGAGAAATGTGGCATTTCTGGAAGAAACTGTCCTCTTTTGGGGATAAAACAGGTATTTTTAGGTGAAAAAGTTGTATTTGAAGGGGGAAACCTGTTATTTCTTGGAGAAGATGTGATATATTTGGGAGAAATCTGGCATTTCTGGAAGAAACTGTCCTCTTTTGGGGATAAAAGAGGTATTTGTGGGTGAAAAGGTCCTATTTGAAGGGGGAAACCTGGTATTTCTTGGAGAAGATGTGATATATTTGGGAGAAATGTGGCATTTCTGGAAGAAACAGTCCTCTTTTGGGGATAAAAGAGGTATTTGTGGGTGAAAAGGTCCTATTTGAAGGGGCAACCCTGGTATTTCTTGGAGAAGATGTGATATATTTGGGAGAAATGTGGCATGTCTGGAAGAAGCTGTCCTCTATTGGGGATAAAAGAGGTATTTGTGGGTGAGAAGGTCCTATTTGAAGGGGAAAAGCTGGTATTTCTTGGAGAAGATGTGATATATTTGGGAGAAATGTGGCCTTTCTGGAAGAAACTGTCCTCTTTTGGGGATAAAAGAGGTATTTGTGGGAGAAAAGGTCCTATCTGAAGGGGGAAACCTGGTATTTCCTGGAGAAGATGTGATCTATTTGGGAGAAATGTGGCATGTCTGGAAGAAAATGTCCAATTTGGGGGGAGAAGGCTGGTAGTTTTGGGTGAGAAGGTCCTATTTCAGGAGGAATCCTGGTATTTCTTGGAGAAGATGTGATATATTTGGGAGAAATGTGGCATTTCTGGAAGAAAATGTCCAATTTGGGGGGAGAAGGCTGGTACTTGTGGGAGAAAAGGTCCTATTTCAGGAGGAATCCTGGTATTTCTTGGAGGAGATGTGATATGTATGGGAGAAATGTGGCCTTTCTGGAAGAAACTGTCGTATTTTGGGCATAAAACAGGTATTTGTGGTTGAAAAGGTCCTATTTGAAGGGGGAAAGCTGGTATTTCTTGGAGAAGATGTGATATATTTGGGAGAAATGAGGCATTTCTGGAAGAAAATGTCCAATTTGTGGGGAGAAGGCTGGTAGTTGTGGGTGCGAAGGTCCTATTTCAGGAGGAATCCTGGTATTTCTTGGAGAAGATGTGATCTATTTGGGAGAAATGTGGCTTTTCTGGAAGAAACTGTCCTCTTTTGGGGATCAAACAGGTATTTGTGGGTGAAAAGGTCGTATTTGAAGGGGGAAACCTGGTATTTCTTGGAGAAGATGTGATATATTTGGGAGAAATGTGGCATTTCTGGAAGAAAGTGTCCTGTTTTGGGGATAAAACAGGTATTTGTGGGTGAAAAGGTCCTATTTGAAGGGGGAAACCTGTTATTTCTTGGAGAAGATGTGATATATTTGGGAGAAATCTGGCATGTCAGGAAGAAACTGTCCAATTTGGGGGGAGAAGCCTGCCATTAGTGGGTGAAAAGGTCCTATTTGAAGGTGGAAAGCTGGTATTTCTTGGAGAAGAGGTGATATATTTGGTAGAAATGTGCCATTTCTGGAAGAAACTGTCCTCTTATGGGGATATAACAGGTATTTGTGGGTGAAAAGGTCCTATTTGAAGGGGGAAACCTGGTATTTCTTGGAGAAGATGTGAAATGTTTGGGAGAAATCGGGCATTTCTGGAAGAAACTGTCCTATTTGGGGGGAGAAGGCTGGTATTTGTGGGAGAAACGATCATCTTTCAGGAGGAATCCTGGTATTTCTTGGAGAAGATGTGATATATTTGGGAGAAATGTGGCATGTCTGGAAGAAACTGTCCTATTTGAGGGATAAAAGAGGTATTTGAGGGTGAAAAGGTCCTATTTGAAGGGGGAAACCTGGTATTTCTTGGAGAAGATGTGATATATTTGGGAGAAATCAGGCATTTCTGGAAGAAACTGTCCTATTTTGGGGATAAAAGAATTTCTTGTGGGTGAAAAGGTCCTATTTGAAGGGGGAAACGTGGTATTTCTTGGAGAAGATGTGATATGTTTGGGAGAAATGTGGCATTTCTGGAAGAAAATGTCCTATTTTGGGGATAAAAGTGGTATTTGTGGGTGATAAGGTCCTATTTCAAGGGGGAAACCTGGTATTTCTTGGAGAAGATGTGATCTATTTGGGAGAAATGTGGCATTTCTGGAAGAAACTGTCCTCTTTTGGGGATAAAAGAGGTATTTGTGGGTGAAAAGGTCCTATTTGAAGGGGGAAACGTGTCATTTCTTGGAGAAGATGTGATATATTTGGGAGAAATGTGGCATTTCTGGAAGAAACTGTCCTATTTTGGGGATAAAAGAGGTATTTGTGGGTGAAAAGGTCCTATTTGAAGGGGGAAACGTGGTATTTCTTGGAGAAGATGTGATATATTTGGGAGAAATGTGGCCTTTCCGGAAGAAACTGTCCTCTTTTGGGGATAAAAGAGGTATTAGTGGTTGAAAAGGTCCTATATGACGGGGGAAACCTGGTATTTCTTGGAGAAGATGTGGTATATTTGGGAGAAATGTGGCATTTCTGGAAGAAACTGTCCTCTTTTGGGGATAAAACAGGTATTTGTGGGTGAAAACGTTGTATTTGAAGGGGGAAACCTGTTATTTCTTGGAGAAGATGTGATATATTTTGGAGAAATCAGGCATTTCTGGAAGAAACTGTCCTCTTTTGGGGATAAAAGAGGTATTTGTGGGTGAAAAGGTCCTATTTGAAGTTGGAAACCTGGTATTTCTTGGAGAAGATGTGATCTATTTGGGAGAAATCTGGCATTTCTGGCATAAACTGTCCTCTTCTGGGGATAAAAGAGGTATTTGTGGGTGAAAAGGTCCTATTTGAAGGGGGAACCCCGGTATTTCTTGGAGAAGATGTGATATATTTGGGAGAAATGTGGCATTCCTGAAAGAAACTGTCCTCTTTTGGGGATAAAAGAGGTATTTGTGGGTGATAAGGTCCTATTTGAAGGGGGAACCCTGGTATTTCTTGGAGAAGATGTGATATATTTGGGAGAAATGTGGCATGTCTGGAAGAAACTGTCCTCTTTTGGGGATAAAAGAGGTATTTGTGGGTGAAAAGGTCCTATTTGAAGTGGGAAACATGGTATTTCTTGGAGAAGATGTGATATATTTGGGAGAAATGTGGCCTTTCTGGAAGAAAATGTCCAATTTGGGGGGAGAAGGCTGGTAGTTTTGGGTGAGAAGATCCTATTTCAGGAGGAATCCTGGTATTTCTTGGAGAAGATGTGATATATTTGGGAGAAATGTGGCCTTTCTGGAAGAAAATGTCCAATTTGGGGGGAGATGGCTGGTAGTTTTGGGTGAGAAGGTCCTAATTCAGGTGGAATCCCGGCATTTCTTGGAGAAGATGTGATATATTTGGGAGAAATGTGGCATTTCTGGAAGAAACTGTCCTCTTTTGGGGATAAAAGAGGTATTAGTGGTAGAAAAGGTCCTATTTGAAGGGGGAAACCTGGTATTTCTTGGAGAAGATGTGATATATTTGGGAGAAATGTGGCCTATCTGGAAGAAACTGTCCTCTTTTGGGTATAAAAGAGGTATTTGTGGGTAAAAAGCTCCTATTTGAAGGGGGAAAGGTGGTATTTCTTGGAGAAGATGTGATCTATTTGGGAGAAATATGGCATTTCTGGAAGAAACTGTTCTATTTTGGGGATAAAAGAGGTATTTGTGGGTGAAAAGGTCCTATTTGAAGGGGGAAAGCTGGTATTTCTTGGAGAAGATGTGATATATTTGGGAGAAATCTGGCATTCCTGGAATTCCCCTTCAAATAGGACCTTTTCAACCACTAATACCTCTTTTATCCCAAAAAGAGTACAGTTTCTTCCAGAAATGCCTCATTTCTCCCAAATATATCACATCTTCTCCAAGAAATACCAGGATTCCTCCTGAAATAGGACATTCTCACCCAAAACTACCAGCCTTCTCCCCCCAAATTGGACATTTTCTTCCAGAAAGGCCACATTTCTCCCAAATAGATCACATCTTCTCCAAGAAATACCAGGATTCCTCCTGAAATAGGACCTTCTCACCCAAAACTACCAGCCTTCTCCCCCCAAATTGGACATTTTCTTCCAAACATGCCACATTTCTCCAAAATAGATCACATCTTCTCCAAGAAATACCAGCTTTCCCCTGTCAAATAGGACCTTTTCTCCCACAAATACCTGTTTTATCCCTCAAATTGGACATATTCTTCCAGAAATGCTAGATTTCTCCCAAATAGATCACATCTTCTCCAAGAAATACCAGCTTTCCAACTTCAAATAGGACCTTTTCACCCACAAATACCTCTTTTATCCCCAAAAGAGGACAGTTTCTTCCAGACATGCCACATTTCTCCCAAATATATCACATCTTCTCCAAGAAATACCAGGATTCCTCCTGAAATAGGACCTTCTCACCCACAACTACCAGCCTTCTCCCCACAAATTGGACATTTTCTTCCAGAAATGCCAGATTTCTCCCAAATAGATCACATCTTCTCCAAGAAATACCAGCTTTCCCCCTTCAAATAGGAACTTTTCACCCACAAATACCTCTTTTATCCCCAACATAGGACAGTTTCTTCCAGAAAGGCCACATTTCTACCAAATATATCACATCTTCTCCAAGATATACCAGGTTTCCCCCTTCAAATAGGACCTTTTCACCCACAAATACCTCTTTTATCCCCAAAATAGGACAGTTTCTTCCAGAAATGCCACATTTCTCCAATATAGATCACATCTTCTCCAAGAAATACCAGGTTTCCCCGGGGAAATAGGACCTTTTCACCCACGAATGCCTCTTTTATCCCCAAAAGAGGACATTTTCCTCCAGACATGCCACATTTCTCCCAAATATATCACATCTTCTCCAAGATATACCAGGGTTCCCCCTTCAAATAGGACCTTTTCACCCACAAATACCTCTTTTATCCCCAAAAGAGGACAGTTTCTTCCAGAAATGCCACATTTCTCCCAAATATATCACATCTTCTCCAAGAAATACCTGCTTTCCCCCTTCAATTAGGACTTTTTCTCCATGAAATACCTGTTTTATCCCCAAAAGAGGACAGTTTCTTCCAGAAATGCCACATTTCTCCCAAATATATCACATCTTCTCCAAGAAATACCAGGTTTCCCCGGGGAAATAGGACCTTTTCACCCACGAATACCTCTTTTATCCCCAAAAGAGGACATTTTCTTCCAGACATGCCACATTTCTCCCAAATAGATCACATCTTCTCCAAGAAATACCAGCTTTCCCCCTTCAAATAGGACCTTTTCTCCCACAAATACCTGTTTTATCCCCAAAATAGCTCGGTTTCTTCCAGAAATGCCACATTTCTTCCATATATATCACATCTTCTCCAAGAAATACCAGGTTTCCCCCTTCAAATAGGACCTTATCACCCACAAATACCTGTTTTATCCCCAAAATAGGACAGCTTCTTCCGGACATGCCACATTTCTCCCAAATAGATCACATCTTCTCCAAGAAATACCAGCTTTCCCCCTTCAAATAGGAAATTTTCACCCACAAATACCTCTTCTATCCCCAAAATAGGACAGTTTCTTCCAGAAATGCCACATTTCTCCCAAATAGATCACATCTTCTCCAAGAAATACCAGGTTTCCCCCTTCAAATAGGACCTTTTCACCCACAAATACCTCTTTTATCCCCAAAATAGGACAGTTTCTTCCAGAAATGCCAGATTTCTCCCAAATACATCACATCTTCTCCAAGAAATACCAGCTTTCCCCCTTCAAATAGGACCTTTTCACCCACAAATACCTGTTTTATCCCCAAAAGAGGACAGTTTCTTCCAGAAATGCCACAGTTCTCCCAAATATATCACATCTTCTCCAAGAAATACCGCGTTTCCCCCTTCAAATAGGACCTTCTCACCCACAAGTACCTCTTTTATCCCCAAAGTAGGACAGTTTCTTCCAGACATGCCACATTTCTCCCAAATAGATCACATCTTCTCCAAGAAATACCAGGTTTCCCCCGTCAAATAGGACCTTTTCAACCACAAATACCTGTTTTATCCCTCAAATTGGACATATTCTTACAGAAATGCCAGATTTCTCCCAAATATATCACATCTTCTCCAAGAAATACCAGGTTTCCCCCTTCAAATAGGACCTTTTCACCCACAAATACCTCTTTTATCCCCAAAATAGGACAGTTTCTTCCAGAAATGCCACATTTCTCCCAAATATATCACATCTTCTCCAAGAAATACCACGTTTCCCCCTTCAAATAGGACCTTTTCACCCACAAATACCTGTTTTATCCCCAAAATAGGACAGTTTCTTCCAGAAATGCCACATTTCTCCCAAATATATCACATCTTCTCCAAGAAATAACAGGTTTCCCCCTTCAAATAGGAAATTTTCCCCCCAAAATACCTGTTTTATCCCCAAAAGAGGACAGTTTCTTCCAGAAATGCCACATTTCTCCCAAATAGATCACATCTTCTCCAAGAAATACCAGGTTTCCCCCTTCAAATAGGACCTTTTCACCCACAAATACCTCTTTTATCCCCAAAAGAGGACAGTTTCTTCCAGATAGGCCACATTTCTCCCAAACATATCACATCTCCTCCAAGAAATACCAGGATTCCTCCTGAAATAGGACCTTTTCTCCCACAAGTACCAGCCTTCTCCCCCAATATAGGACATTTTCTTCCAGACATGCCACATTTCTCCCAAATATATCACATCTTCTCCAAGAAATACCAGGTTTTCCCCTGGAAATAGGACATTTTCACCCACACATGCCTCTTTTATACCCAGAAGAGGAGAGTTTCTACAAGACATGCCACATTTCTCCCAAATATATCACATCTTCTCCAAGAAATACCAGGATTCCTCCTGAAATGGGACCTTCTCACCCAAAACTACCAGCCTTCTCCCCACAAATTGGACATTTTCTTCCAGAAATGCCACGTTTCTCCCAAATATATCACATCTTCTCCAAGAAATACCAGCTTTCCCCCTTCAAATAGGAACTTTTCACCCACAAATACCTGTTTTATCCCCAAAAGAGGACAGTTTCTTCCAAACATGCCACATTTCTCCGAAATATATCACATCTTCTCCAAGAAATACCAGGGTTCCCCCTTCAAATAGGACCTTTTCACCCACAAATACCTCTTTTATCCCCAAAAGAGGACAGTTTCTTCCAGAAATGCCACATTTCTCCCAAATATATCACATCTTCTCCAAGAAATACCAGGTTTCCCCCTTCAAATAGGACCTTTTCACCCACAAATACCTCTTTTATCCCCAAAATAGGACAGTTTCTTCCAGAAATGCCACATTTCTCCCAAATATATCACATCTTCTCCAAGAAATACCAGGATTCCTCCTGAAATAGGACCTTCTCACACACAACTACCAGCCTTCTCCCCACAAATTGGACATTTTCTTCCAGAAATGCCACATTCCTCCCAAATATATCACATCTTCTCCAAGAAATACCAGGTTTCCCCCTTCAAATAGGACCTTTTCAACCACAAATACCTCTTATATCCCCAAAATACGACATTTTCTTCCAGAAATGCCACATTCCTCCCAAATATATCACATCTTCTCCAAGAAATACCAGGTTTCCCCCGTCAAAATGACCTTTTCTCCATGAAATACCTCTTTTATCCCCAAAAGAGGACATTTTATTCCAGAAATGCCACATTTCTCCCAAATATATCACATCTTCTCCAAGAAATACCAGCTTTCCCCCTTGAATTAGGACCTTTTCAACCACTAATACCTCTTTTATCCCCAAAAGAGGACAGTTTCTTCCGGAAAGGCCACATTTCTCCCAAATAGATCACATCTTCTCCAAGAAATGCCAGGATTCCTCCTGAAATAGGACCTTCTCACCCAAAACTACCAGCCTTCTCCCCCCAAATTGGACATTTTCTTCCAGAAATGCCACATTTCTCCCAAACATATCACATCTTCTCCAAGAAATACCAGGATTCCTCCTGAAATGGGACCTTCTCACCCAAAACTACCAGCCTTCTCCCCACAAATTGGACATTTTCTTCCAGAAATGCCACGTTTCTCCCAAATAGATCACATCTTCTCCAAGAAATACCAGCTTTCCTCCTTCAAATAGGACCTTTTCACCCACAAATACCTCTTTTATCCCCAAAAGAGGACAGTTTCTTCCAGAAATGCCACATTTCTCCCAAATATATCACATCTTCTCCAAGAAATACCAGGATTCCTCCTGAAATAGGACCTTCTCACCCACTAATACCAGGCTTCTCCCCACAAATTGGACAGTTTCTTCCAGAAATGCCTCATTTCTCCCAAATATATCACATCTTCTCCAAGAAATACCAGGTTTCCCCCTCGAAATAGGACCTTTTCACCCACAAATACCTCTTTTATCCCCAAAAGAGGACAGTTTCTTCCAGAAATGCCACATTTCTCCCAAATATATCACATCTTCTACAAGAAATACCAGCTTTCCCCCTTCAAATAGGACCTTTTCAACCACAAATACCTGTTTTATCCCCAAAATACGACAGTTTCTTCCAGAAATGCCACATTTCTCCCAAATATATCACATCTTCTCCAAGAAATACCAGGGTTCCCCCTTCAAATAGGACCTTTTCTCCATGAAATACCTCTTTTATCCCCAAAAGAGGACATTTTCTTCCAGAAAGGCCACATTTCTCCCAAATATATCACATCTTCTCCAAGAAATACCAGGGTTCCCCCTGGAAATAGGACCTTTTCAACCACTAATACCTCTTTTATCCCCAAAAGAGGACAGTTTCTTCCGGAAAGGCCACATTTCTCCCATATATATCACATCATCTCCAAGAAATACCAGGATTCCTCCTGAAATAGGACCTTCTCACCCACAAATACCTCTTTTATCCCTCAAATAGGACAGTTTCTTCCAGAAATGCCACATTTCTCCCAAATATATCACATCTTCTCCAAGAAATACCAGGATTCCTCCTGAAATAGGACCTTTTCACCCACAAATAACTGTTCTATCCCCAAAACAGGACAGTTTCTTCCAGACATGCCACATTTCTCCCAAATATATCACATCTTCTCCAAGAAATACCGGGATTCCTCCTGAAATAGGACCTTTTCACCCACAAATACCTGTTCTATCCCCAAAACAGGACAGTTTCTTCCAGAAATGCCACATTTCTCCCAAATAGATCACATCTTCTCCAAGAAATACCAGGTTTCCCCCTACAAATAGGACCTTTTCACCCACAAATACGTCTTTTATCCCCAAAAGAGGACAGCTTCTTCCAGACATGCCACATTTCTCCCAAATATATCACATCTTCTCCAAGAAATACCGGGGTTCCCCCTTCAAATAGGACCTTATCACCCACAAATACGTCTTTTATCCCCAAAAGAGGACAGCTTCTTCCAGACATGCCACATTTCTCCCAAATAGATCACATCTCCTCCAAGAAATACCACGGTTCCCCCTTCAAATAGGACCTTTTCTCCCACAAATACCTCTTTTATGCTAAAAACAGGACATTTTCTTCCAGACATGCCAGATTTCTCCCAAATATATCACATCTTCTCCAAGAAATACCAGGTTTCCCCCTTGAAATAGGACCTTTTCACCCACAAATACCTCTTTGATCCCCAAAATAGGACAGTTTCTCATAGAAAGGCCACATTTCTCCCAAATATATCACATCTTCTCCAAGAAATACCAGGATTCCTCCTGAAATAGGACCTTTTCACCCACAAATACCTCTTTTATCCCCAAAATAGGACAGTTTCTTCCAGAAATGCCACATTTCTCCCAAATATATCACATCTTCTCCAAGAAATACCTGCTTTCCCCCTTCAAATAGGACCTTTTCAACCACAAATACCTCTTTTATGCCCAAAATACGACAGTTTCTTCCAGAAATGCCACATTCCTCCCAAATATATCACATCTTCTCCAAGAAATACCAGGTTTCCCCCTTGAATTAGGACCTTTTCACCATGAAATACCTCTTTTATACCCAAAAGAGGACATTTCCTTCCAGAAATGCCACATTTCTCCCAAATATATCACATCTTCTCCAAGAAATACCAGGTTTCCTCCTTGAAATAGGACCTTTTCACCCACAAATACCTCTTTTATCCCCAAAAGAGGACAGTTTCTTCCGGAAAGGCCACATTTCTCCCAAATATATCACATCTTCTCCAAGAAATGCCAGGATTCCTCCTGAAATAGGACCTTCTCACCCAAAACTACCAGCCTTCTCCCCCCAAATTGGACATTTTCTTCCAGAAATGCCACATTTCTCCCAAATATATCACATCTTCTCCAAGAAATACCAGGATTCCTCCTGAAATAGGACCTTCTCACCCAAAACTACCAGCCTTCTCCCCCCAAATTGGACATTTTCTTCCAGACATGCCACATTTCTCCCAAATATATCACATCTTCTCCAAGAAATACCAGCTTTCCCCCGTCAAATAGGACCTTTTCTCCCACAAATACCTGTTTTATCCCCAAAAGAGGACAGTTTCTTCCAGAAAGGCCACATTTCTCCCAAATATATCACATCTTCTCCAAGAAATACCAGGGTTGCCCCTTCAAATAGGACCTTATCACCCACAAATACCTCTTTTATCCCCAAAAGAGGACAGCTTCTTCCAGACATGCCACATTTCTCCCAAATATATCACATCTTCTCCAAGAAATACCAGGGTTCCCCCTTCAAATAGGACCTTATCACCCACAAATACCTCTTTTATCCCCAAAAGAGGACAGTTTCTTCCAGACATGCCACATTTCTCCCAAATATATCACATCTTCTCCAAGAAATACCAGGGTTCCCCCTTCAAATAGGACCTTTTCACCCACAAATACCTCTTTTATCCCCAAAATAGGACAGTTTCTTCCTGACATGCCACATTTCTCCCAAATATATCACATCTTCTACAAGAAATAACAGGTTTCCCCCTTCAAATAGGACCTTTTCACCCACAAATACCTCTTTTATCCCCAAAAGAGGACAGTTTCTTCCAGAAATGCCACATTTCTCCCAAATATACCACATCTTCTCCAAGAAATACCAGGTTTCCCCCTTCAAATAGGACCTTTTCACCCACAAATACCTCTTTTATCCCCAAAAGAGGACAGTTTCTTCCAGACATGCCACATTTCTCCCAAATATATCACATCTTCTCCAAGAAATACCACGTTTCCCCCTTCAAATAGGACCTTTTCAACCACAAATACATGTTTTATCCCTCAAATTGGACATATTCTTCCTGAAATGCCAGATTTCTCCCAAACATATCACATCTTCTCCAAGAAATACCAGGTTTCCCCCTTCAAATAGGACCTTTTCACCCACAAATACCTCTTTTATCCCCAAAAGAGGACAGTTTCTTCCAGAAAGGCCACATTTCTCCCAAACATATCACATCTCCTCCAAGAAATACCAGGATTCCTCCTGAAATAGGAACATTTCTGCCACAAATACCACCCTTCTCCCCCCAAATTGGACATTTTCTTCCAGACATGCCATATTTCTCCCAAATATATCACATCTTCTCCAAGAAATACCACGTTTCCCCCTTCAAATAGGACCTTTTCACCCACAAATACCTGTTCTATTCCCATAAGAGGACAGTTTCTTCCAGAAATGCCACATTTCTCCCAAATACTTCACATCTTCTCCAAGAAATACCACGTTTTCCCCTTCAAATAGGACCTTTTCACCCACAAATACCTCTTTTATCCCCAAAAGAGGACAGTTTCTTCCAGAAATGCCACATTTCTCCCAAATATATCATATCTTCTCCAAGAAATACCAGGGTTCCCCCTTCAAATAGGAAATTTTCACCAACAAATACCTGTTTTATCCCCAAAATAGGACAGTTTCTTCCAGAAATGCCAGATTTCTCCCAAATATATCACATGTTCTCCAAGAAATAACAGGGTTCCCCCTTCAAATAGGACCTTTTCTCCCACAAATACCTGTTTTATCCCCAAAAGAGGACAGTTTCTGCCAGAAATGCCACATTTCTCCCAAATAGATCACATCTTCTCCAAGAAATACCAGGATTCCTCCTGAAATAGGACCTTTTCTCCCACAAATACCTGTTTTATCCCCAAAAGAGGACAGTTTCTTCCAGACATGCCACATTTCTCCCAAATAGATCACATCTCCAAGAAATACCACGGTTCCCCCTTCAAATAGGACCTATTCTCCCACAAATACCTCATTGATCCCCAAAAGAGGACAGTTTCTCATAGAAAGGCCACATTTCTCCCAAATATATCACATCTTCTCCAAGAAATACCAGGATTCCTCCTGAAATAGGACCTTTTCACCCACAAATACCTCTTTTATCCCCAAAAGAGGACAGTTTCTTCCAGACATGCCACATTTCTCCCAAATATATCACATCTTCTCCAAGAAATACCAGCTTTCCCCCTTCAAATAGGACCATTTCAACCACAAATTACTGTTTTATGCCCAAAATACGACAGTTTCTTCCAGAAATGCCACATTCCTCCCAAATATATCACATCTTCTCCAAGAAATACCAGGTTTCCCCCTTGAATTAGGACCGTTTCTCCATGAAATACCTCTTTTATCCCCAGAAGAGGACATTTTCATCCAGAAATGCCACATTTCTCCCAAATAGATCACATCTTCTCCAAGAAATACCAGCTTTCCCCGGGGAAATAGGACCTTTTCAACCACTAATACCTCTTTTATCCCCAAAAGAGGACAGTTTCTTCCGGAAAGGCCACATTTCTCCCAAATATATCACATCTTCTCCAAGAAATGCCAGGATTCCTCCTGAAATAGGACCTTCTCACCCAAAACTACCAGCCTTCTCCCCCCAAATTGGACATTTTCTTCCAGAAAGGCCACATTTCTCCCAAATAGATCACATCTTCTCCAAGAAATACCAGGATTCCTCCTGAAATAGGACCTTCTCACCCAAAACTACCAGCCTTCTCCCCCCAAATTGGACATTTTCTTCCAGACATGCCACATTTCTCCCAAATAGATCACATCTTCTCCAAGAAATACCAGGTTTCCCCCTTGAAATAGGACCTTTTCTCCCACAAATACCTATTTTATCCCCAAAAGAGGACAGTTTCTTACAGAAATGCCACATTTCTCCCAAATAGATCACATCTTCTCCAAGAAATACCAGGTTTCCCCCTTCAAATAGGACCTTTTCACCCACAAATACCTCTTTTATCCCCAAAAGAGGACAGCTTCTTCCAGACATGCCACATTTCTCCCAAATATATCACATCTTCTCCAAGAAATACCAGGTTTCCCCCTTCAAATAGGACCTTATCACCCACAAATACCTCTTTTATCCCCAAAAGAGGACAGTTTCTTCCAGACATGCCACATTTCTCCCAAATATATCACATCTTCTCCAAGAAATACCAGGGTTCCCCCTTCAAATAGGACCTTTTCACCCACAAATACCTGTTTTATCCCCAAAATAGGACAGTTTCTTCCAGGAATGCCAGATTTCTCCCAAATATATCACATCTACAAGAAATAACAGGTTTCCCCCTTCAAATAGGACCTTTTCACCCTCATATACCTCTTTTATCCCCAAAATAGGACAGTTTCTTCCAGACATGCCACATTTCTCCCAAATATACCACATCTTCTCCAAGAAATACCAGGTTTCCCCCTTCCAATAGGACCTTTTCACCCACAAATACCTCTTTTATCCCCAAAAGAGGACAGTTTCTTCCAGACATGCCACATTTCTCCCAAATATATCACATCTTCTCCAAGAAATACCAGGTTTCCCCCTTCAAATAGGACCTTTTCACCCACAAATACCTCTTTTATCCCTGA
This sequence comes from Lophura swinhoii, assembly GCA_030408155.1. NCBI lineage: Eukaryota > Metazoa > Chordata > Aves > Galliformes > Phasianidae > Lophura > Lophura swinhoii. Next base: position 9,118,364 of record JASCYN010000149.1, read on the forward strand.
AATTGGACATATTCTTCCAGAAATGCCACATTTCTCCCAAACATATCACATCTCCTCCAAGAAATACCAGGATTCCTCCTGAAATAGGAACATTTCTCCCACAAATACCACCCTTCTCCCCCCAAATAGGACATTTTCTTCCAGACATGCCACATTTCTCCCAAATATATCACATCTTCTCCAAGAAATACCAGGTTTTCCCCTGGAAATAGGACCTTTTCACCCACAAATACCTGTTCTATCCCCATAAGAGGACATTTTCTTCCAGAAATGCCACGTTTCTCCCAAATATATCACATCTTCTCCGAGAAATACCAGCTTTCCCCGTTCAAATAGGACCTTTTCACCCACAAATACCTCTTTTATCCCCAAAAGAGGACAGTTTCTTCCAGAAATGCCACATTTCTCCCAAATATATCATATCTTCTCCAAGAAATACCAGGGTTCCCCCTTCAAATAGGAAATTTTCACCCACAAATACCTGTTTTATCCCCAAAGAGGACAGTTTCTTCCAGAAATGCCAGATTTCTCCCAAATATATCACATCTTCTCCAAGAAATACCAGGTTTCCCCCTTCAAATAGGAACTTTTCTCCCACAAATACCTCTTTTATCCCCAAAATAGGACAGTTTCTGCCAGAAATGCCACATTTCTCCCAAATAGATCACATCTCCTCCAAGAAATACCAGGATTCCTCCTGAAATAGGACCTTTTCTCCCACAAATACCTGTTTTATCCCTCAAATAGGATAGTTTCTTCCAGGAATGCCATATTTCACCCAAACATATCACATCTTCTCCAAGAATTACCAGCTTACCCCCTTCAAATAGGACCTTTTCACCCACAAGTACCTGTTTTATCCCCAAAAGAGGACAGTTTCTTCCAGACATGCCACATTTCTCCCAAATAGATCACATCTTCTCCAAGAAATACCACGGTTCCCCCTTCAAATAGGACCTTTTCTCCCACAAATACCTCTTTTATGCCCAAAACAGGACATTTTCTTCCAGACATGCCAGATTTCTCCCAAATAGATCACATCTTCTCCAAGAAATACCAGGTTTCCCCCTTGAAATAGGACCTTTTCACCCACAAATACCTCTTTGATCCCTCAAAGAGGACAGTTTCTTCCAGACATGCCACATTCCTCCCAAATATATCACATCTTCTCCAAGAAATACCAGGATTCCTCCTGAAATAGGACCTTTTCACCCACAAATACCTCTTTTATCCCTCAAATAGGACAGTTTCTTCCAGACATGCCACATTCCTCCCAAATATATCACATCTTCTCCAAGAAATACCAGGTTTCCCCCTTCAAATAGGAACTTTTCTCCATGAAATACCTCTTTTATCCCCAAAATAGGACAGTTTCTTCCAGAAATGCCACATTTCTCCCAAATATATCACATCTTCTCCAAGAAATACCAGGTTTCCCCGTGGAAATAGTACCTTTTCAACCTCTAATACCTCTTTTATCCCCAAAAGAGGACAGTTTCTTCCGGAAAGGCCACATTTCTCCCAAATATATCACATCTTCTCCAAGAAATGCCAGGATTCCTCCTGAAATAGGACCTTCTCACCCAAAACTACCAGCCTTCTCGACCCAAATTGGACATTTTCTTCCAGACATGCCACATTTCTCCCAAATATATCACATCTTCTCCAAGAAATACCAGCTTTCCCCCTTCAGATAGGACCTTTTCTCCCACAAATACCTCTTTTATCCCCAAAATAGGACAGTTTCTTCCAGACATGCCACATTTCTCCCAAATAGATCACATCTTCTCCAAGAAATACCTGGTTTCCCCCTTCAAAAGGACCTTTTCGCCCACAAATACATCTTTTATCCCCAAAAGAGGACAGTTTCTTCCAGAAAGGCCAGATTTCTCCCAAATAGATCACATCTTCTCAAAGAAATACCAGGTTTCCCTCTTCAAATAGGACCTTTTCACCCACAAATACCTCTTTTATCCCTCAAATAGGACAGTTTCTTCCAGACATGCCACATTTCTACGAAATATATCACATCTTCTCTAAGAAATACCACGTTTCCCCCTTCAAATGGGACCTTTTCAACCACAAATACCTGTTTTATCCCTCAAATTGGACATATTCTTCCTGAAATGCCAGATTTCTCCCAAACATATCACATCTTCTCCAAGAAATACCAGGGTTCCCCCTTCAAATAGGACCTTTTCACCCACAAATACCTCTTTTATCCCCAAAAGAGGACAGTTTCTTCCAGAAATGCCACATTTCTTCCAAACATATCACATCTTCTCCAAGAAATACCAGGATTCCTCCTGAAGTAGGAACATTTCTCCCACAAATACCACCCTTCTCCCACCAAATAGGACATTTTCTTCCAGACATGCCACATTTCTCCCAAATAGATCACATCTTCTCCAAGAAATACCAGGTTTTCCCCTGGAAATTGGACCTTTTCACCCACAAATACCTGTTCTATCCCCAAAATAGGACAGTTTCTGCCAGAAAGGCCACATTTCACCCAAATATATCACATCTTCTCCAAGAAATACCAGGTTTCCCCCTTCAAATAGGACCTTTTCACCCACAAATACCTGTTTTATCCCCAAAAGAGGACAGTTTCTTCCAGAAATGCCACATTTCTCCCAAATATATCACATCTGCTCCAAGAAATACCAGGGTTCCCCCTTCAAATAGGACCTTTTCTCCCACAAATACCTCTTTTATCCCCAAAAGAGGACAGTTTCTTCCAGGAATGCCACATTTCACCCAAACATATCACATCTTCTCCAAGAAATACCAGGTTTTCCCCTGGAAATAGGACCTTTTCACCCACAAATACGTCTTTTATCCCCAAAATAGGACACTTTCTGCCAGAAATGCCAGATTTCTCCCAAATATATCACATCTCCTCCAAGAAATACCAGGATTCCTCCTGAAATATTACCTTTTCTCCCACAAATTCCAGCCTTCTCCCCCCAAATAGGACATTTTCTTTCAGAAAGACCGCATATCACCCAAATATATCCCATCTTCTCCAAGAAATACCAGCTTTCCCCCTTCAAATAGGACCTTTTCACCCACAAATACCACTTTTATCCCCAAAAGAGGACAGTTTCTTCCAGAAATGCCACATTTCTCCCAAACATATCACATCTTCTCCAAGAAATACCAGCTTTCCCCCTTCAAATAGGACCTTTTCACCCACAAATACCTTTTTTATCCCCGAAATACGACAGTTTCTTCCAGACATGCCACATTTCTCCCAAATATATCACATCTTCTCCAAGAAATACCAGGGTTCCCCCTTCAAATAGGACCTTTTCACCCACAAATACCTCTTTTATCCCCAAAAGAGGACAGTTTCTTCCAGACATGCCACATTTCTCCCAAATATATCACATCTCCTCCAAGAAATACCAGGGTTCCCCCTTCAAATAGGACCTTTTCACCCACAAATACCTCTTTTATCCCCAAAAGAGGACAGTTTCTTCCAGAAATGCCACATTTCTCCCAAATAGATCACATCTTCTCCAAGAAATACCACGTTTCCCCCTTCAAATAGGACCTTTTCTCCCACAAATTCCTGTTTTATCCCAAAACAGGACAGTTTCTTCCAGAAAGGCCAGATTTCTTACAAATATATCACATCTTCTCCAAGAAATACCAGGTTTCCCTCTTCAAATAGGACCTTTTCTCCCACAAATACCTGTTTTATCCCCAAAAGAGGACAGTTTCTTCCAGAAATGCCAGATTTCTCCCAAATATATCACATCTCCAAGAAATACCAGGTTTCCTCCTGAAATAGGACCTTGTCACCCACAGATTCCTGTTTTATCCCTTTGTTCCGAGCGACTTTTCGTTTTGGAGTGTTTATCCTATGCTACACTTCAGCATTGTGTGACGAATAAAATAGAAGAGAAAAGCCCCACTAATAAGGCAGCTAGAAGCTCCAGAAGCCACACACGTTGTGCTGTCAGGGAGGACGTTCCAGAAAGTCGAGAGTTGTGGCTTCTTTCCTGCGGAGAAAAAAACCCCTGTTTTCAGGCAATGCAGGACGCTGAATTCGCTCCTTCTCGGCATTTCAATACCGCTCCTTCGCTCTCGTGTCTCGAACGCGGCACTCGCGCTGAACCGCTCCGGAGAGTCTTCAGTTGCTGGCCGGTCCATCGCGGTTCTGCCCGAGTGCCGCTTGCAGCCTTCAGCAGCGCTCTCGTTTCTCTCGGATGCCGGGAAAGAGCGACTTCAGCCGGATGCTTTGCTCCGACGAGTGAGCGGCTTCTTCTGCGCACATCGCAATGGAGCGCTTTTGACTTCTCCATGTGTCCATGCAGAATGCACTACGCTTCTCTCTCATTCTTATCCCTTCCTTCCGAGCGACATTTCGTTTTGGAGTGTTTATCCCATGCTACACTTCAGCATTCTGTGACGAATAGAGTAGAAAAGAAAAGCCCCACTAATAAGATAGCTAGAAGCTCCAGAAGCCACACACGTTGTGCTTTCAGGGAGGACGTTCCAGAAAGTCGAGAGTTGTGGCTTCTTTCCTGCGGAGAAAAAACCCCCTGTTTTCAGACAATGCAGTAGGCTGAATTCGCATCTTCTCGGCATAGGAATACCGCTCCTTCGCTCTCGTGGCTCGAAAGCGGCACTCGCGCTGAACCGCTCCGGAGAGTCTGCAGTTGCTGTCCGGTCCATCGCGGTTCTGCCCGAGTGCCGCTTGCAGCCTTCAGCAGCGCTCTCGTTTCTCTCGGATGCCGGGAAAGAGCGACTTCAGCCGGATGCTTTTCTCCGACGAGTGAGCGGCTTCTTCTGCGCACATCGCAATGGAGAGCTTCTGACTTCTCCATGTGTCCATGCAGAATGCACTACGCTTCTCTCTCATTCTTATCCCTACCTTCCGAGCGACATTTCGTTTTGGAGTGTTTATCCGATGCTACACTTCAGCATTCTGTGACGAATAGAGTAGAAGGGAAAAGCCCCACTAATAAGGCAGCTAGAAGTTCGAGGAGCGACACACGTTGTACTTTCAGGTAGGACGTTCCAGAAAGTCGAGAGTTGTGACCTCTTTCCTGCGGAGAAAAAACCCCCTGTTTTCAGGCTATTCAGTAGTCTGCAACTGCAGACTGTCCGGTGTGGTTCAGCGCAAATGCCGCTTTCGAGCCACGAGAGAGGAGGAGCGGTATTGAAATGCCGAGAAGGAGCAAATTCAGCGTCCAACATTACCTGAAAACAGGGGCTTTTTTCTCCGCAGGAAAGAAGCCACAACTCTCGACTTTCTTGGACGTCCTCCCCGAAAGCACAACGTGAGTCGCTCCTCGAACTTCTAGCTGCCTTATTAGTGTGGTTTCCACTTCTACTCTATTCGTCACAGAATGCTGAAGTGTAGCATGGGATAAACACTCCAAAACGAAATGTCGCTCGGAAGAAAGGGATAAGAATGAGAGAGAAGCGTAGTGCATTCTGCATGGACAGAAGGAGAAGTCAGAAGCGCTCCATTGCGATGTGCGCAGAAGAAGCCGCTCACTCGTCGGAGAAAAGCATCCGGCTGAAGTCGCTCTTTCCCGGCATCCGAGAGAAACGAGAGCGCTGCTGAAGGCTGCAAGCGGCACTCGGGCAGAACCGCGATGGACCGGCCAGCAACTGCAGACTCTCCGGAGCGGTTCAGCGCGAGTGCCGCTTTCGAGCCACGAGAGCGAAGGAGCGGTATTCCTATACCGAGAAGGTGCGAATTCAGCGTCCTGCAATGCCTGAAAACAGGGGTATTTTTCTCCGCAGGAAAGAAGCCACAACTCTCGACTTTCTGGAACGTCCTCCCTGAAAGCACAATGTGTGTGGCTACTGGACCTTCTAGCTGCCTTATTAGTTGGGCTTTCCTCTTCTATTTTATTCGTCACAGAATGCTGAAGTGTAGCAGCGGATAAACACCCCAAAACGAAAAGTCGCTCGGAACAAAGGGATAAAACAGGAATCTGTGGGTGACAAGGTCCTATTTCAGGAGGAAATCTGGTATTTCTTGGAGATGTGATATATTTGGGAGAAATGTGGCATTTCTAGAAGAAACTGTCCTCTTTTGGGGATATAAGAGGTATTTGTGGGTGAAAAGGTTCTATTTGAATAGGGAACCCTGGTATTTCTTTGAAAAGATGTGATATATTTGGGAGAAATCCGGCCTTTCGGGAAGAAACTGTCCTCTTTTGGGGACAAAACATGTATTTGTGGTTGAAAAGGTCCTTTTGAAGGGGGAAACCTGGTATTTCTTGGAGAAGATGTGATATATTTGGGAGAAATGTGGCATTTCTGGAAGAAAATGTCCTATTTGGGGGGAGAAGCCTGGTATTAGTGGGTGAAAAGGTCCTATTTGAAGGTGGAAACCTGGTATTTCTTGGAGAAGATGTGATCTATTTGGGAGAAATCTGGCCTTTCTTGAAGAAACTGTCCTCTTTTGGGGATATAAGAGGTATTTGTGCGTGAAAAGGTCCTATTTGAAGGGGGAACCCTGGTATTTCTTGGAGAAGATGTGATATATTTGGGAGAAATGTGGCATGTCTGGAAGAAACTGTCCTCTTTTGGGGATAAAACAGGTATTTGTGGTTGAAAAGGTCCTATTTGAAGGGGGAAACCTGGTATTTCTTGGAGAAGATGTGATATATTTGGGAGAAATTTGGCATTCCTGGAAGAAACTGTCCTCTTTTGGGGATAAAAGAGTTTTTTGTGGGGAAAAGGTCCTATTTGAAGGGGGAAAGCTGGTATTTCTTGGAGAAGATGTGATCTATTTGGGAGAAATGTGGCATGTCAGGAAGAAACTGTCCTCTTTTGGGGATAAAAGAGGTATTTGTGGATGAAAAGGCCCTATTTCCAGGGGAAAACCTGGTATTTCTTGGAGAAGATGTGATCTATTTGGGAGAAATGTGGCATGTCCGGAAGAAGCTGTCTTCTTTTGGGGATAAAAGAGGTATTTGTGGGTGAAAAGGTCCTATTTGAAGGGGGAAAGCTGGTATTTCTTGGAGAAGATGTGATATATTTGGGAGAAATGTGGCATTTCTGGAAGAATATGTCCAATTTGAGGAATAAAACAGGTATTTGTGGTTGAAAAGGTCCTATTTGAATGGGGAAACGTGGTATTTATTGGAGAAGATGTGATCTATTTGGGAGAAAAGTGGCATTTCTGGAAGAAACTGTCCTATTTGGGGGGATAAAACAGGTATTTGTGGGTGAAAACGTTGTATTTGAAGGGGGAAAACTGTTATTTCTTGGAGAAGATGTGATCTATTTGGGAGAAATGTGGCATTTCTGAAAGAAACTGTCCTCTTTTGGGGATAAAAGAGGCATTTGTGGGTGATAAGGTCCTATTTGAAGGGGGAAACGTGGTATTTCTTGGAGAAGATGTGATATATTTGGGAGAAATGTGGCATTTCTGGAAGAAACTGTCCTATTTGAGGGATAAAAGAGGTATTTGTGGGTGAAAAGGTCCTATTTGAAGGAGGAATCCTGGTATTTCTTGGAGAAGATGTGATATATTTGGGAGAAATGTGGCATTTCTGGAAGAAACTGTCCTATTTGAGGGATAAAAGAGGTATTTGTGGGTGAAAAGGTCGTATTTCAGGAGGAATCCAGGTATTTCTTGGAGAAGATGTGATATATTTGGGAGAAATGTGGCCTTTCTGGAAGAAACTGTCCAATTTTGGGGATAAAAGAGGTATTTGTGGGTGAAAAGGTCCTATTTGAAGGAGGAAACCTGGTATTTCTTGGAGAAGATATGATCTATTTGGGAGAAATGTGGCATTTCTGGAAGAAACTGTCCTCTTTTGGGGATAAAAGAGTTTTTTGGGGGGAAAAGGTCCTATTTGAAGGGGGAAAGCAGGTATTTCTTGGAGAAGATGTGATATATATTCGGGAGAAATGTGGCATTTCTGGAAGAAACTGTCCTCTTTTGGGGATAAAAGAGGTATTTGTGGGTGAAAAGGTCCTATTTGAAGGGGGAAAGCTGGTATTTCTTGGAGAAGATGTGATATATTTGGGATAAATGTGGCATTTCTGGAAGAAACTGTCCTCTTTTGGGGATAAAACAGGAACTTGTGGGTGAAAATTTCCTATTTGAAGGGGGAAACCTGGTATTTCTTGGAGAAGATGTGATATATTTGGGAGAAATGTGGCATTTCTGGAAGAAAATGTCCTATTTGGGGGGAGAAGCCTGGTATTAGTGGGTGAAAAGGTCCTATTTGAAGTGGGAAACCTGGTATTTCTTGGAGAAGATGTGATCAATTTGGGAGAAATGTGGCATTTCTGGAAGAAACTGTCCTCTTTTGGGGATAAAACAGGTATTTGTGGGTGAAAATTTCCTATTTGAAGGGGGAAACGTGGTATTTCTTGGAGAAGATGTGATATATTTGGGAGAAATGTGGCATTTCTGGAAGAAACTGTCCTCTTTTGGGGATAAAACAGGTATTTGTGGGTGAAAATTTCCTATTTGAAGGGGGAAACGTGGTATTTCTTGGAGAAGATATGATATATTTGGGAGAAATGTGGCATTTCTGGAAGAAAATGTCCTATTTGGGGGGAGAAGCCTGGTAGTTGTGGGTGAAAAGGTCCTATTTGAAGGGGGAAAGCTGGTATTTCTTGGAGAAGATGTGATATATTTGGGAGAAATCAGGCATATCTGGAGAAACTGTCCTCTTTTGGGGATAAAACAGGTATTTGTGGGTGAAAAGGTCCTATTTCCAGGGGAAAACCTGGTATTTCTTGGAGAAGATGTGATCTATTTGGGAGAAATGTGGCATTTCTGGAAGAAACTGTCCTCTTTTGGGGATAAAAGAGGTATTTGTGGGTGAAAAGGTCCTATTTGAAGGGGGAAAGCTGGTATTTCTTGGAGAAGATGTGATCTATTTGGGAGAAATGTGGCATATCTGGAAGAAACTGTCCTCTTTTGGGGATAAAACAGGAATTTGTGGGTGAAAAGGTCCTATTTGAAGTGGGAAACCTGTTATTTCTTGGAGAAGATGTGATCTATTTGGGAGAAATGTGGCATTTCTGGAAGAAACTGTCCTCTTTTGGGGATAAAAGAGGTATTTGTGGGTGAAAAGGTCCTATTTGAAGGGGGAAACCTGGTATTTCTTGGAGAAGATGTGATCTATTTGGGAGAAATGTGGCATTTCTGGAAGAAACTGTCCTATTTGAGGGATTAAAGAGGTATTTGTGGGTGAAAAGGTCCTATTTCAAGAGGAATCCTGGTATTTCTTGGAGAAGATGTGATATATTTGGGAGAAATGTGGCATTTCTGGAAGAAACTGTCCTATTTGAGGGATAAAAGAGGTATTTGTGGGTGAAAAGGTCGTATTTCAGGAGGAATCCTGGTATTTCTTGGAGAAGATGTGATATATTTGGGAGAAATGTGGCCTTTCTGGAAGAAACTGTCCTATTTTGGGGATAAAACAGGTATTTGTCGGTGAAAAGGTCCTATTTGAAGGGGGAAACCTGGTATTTCTTGGAGAAGATATGATCTATTTGGGAGAAATGTGGCATTTCTGGAAGAAACTGTCCTCTTTTTGGGATAAAAGAGTTTTTTGGGGGGAAAAGGTCCTATTTGAAGGGGGAAAGCAGGTATTTCTTGGAGAAGATGTGATCTATTTGGGAGAAATGTGGCATTTCTGGAAGAAACTGTCCTCTTTTGGGGATAAAAGAGGTATTTGTGGGTGAAAAGTTCCTATTTGAAGGGGGAACTCTGGTATTTCTTGGAGAAGATGTGATATATTTGGGAGAAATGTGCCATTTCTTGAAGAAACTGTGCTCTTTTGGGGATAAAACAGGTATTTGTGGGTGAAAAGGTCCTATTTGAAGGGGGAAACGTGGTATTTCTTGGAGAAGATGTGATATATTTGGGAGAAATGTGGCATTTCTGGAAGAAAATGTCCTATTTGGGGGGAGAAGCCTGGTATTAGTGGGTGAAAAGGTCCTATTTGAAGTGGGAAACGTGGTATTTCTTGGAGAAGATGTGATCTATTTGGGAGAAATGTGGCATTTCTGGAAGAAACTGTCCTCTTTTGGGGATAAAACAGGTATTTGTGGGTGAAAATTTCCTATTTGAAGGGGGAAACCTGGTATTTCTTGGAGAAGATGTGATATGTTTGGGAGAAATGTGGCATTTCTGGAAGAAACTGTCCTATTTGGGGGGAGAAGCCTGGTATTAGTGGGTGAAAAGGTCCTATTTGAAGGGGGAAAGCTGGTATTTCTTGGAGAAGATGTGATATATTTGGGAGAAATCAGGCATTTCTGGAAGAAACTGTCCTCTTTTGGGGATAAAACAGGTATTTGTGGGTGAAAAGGTCCTATTTCCAGGGGAAAACCTGGTATTTCTTGGAGAAGATGTGATATATTTGGGAGAAATCTGGCATTTCTGGAAGAAACTGTCCTCTTTTGGGGATAAAACAGGTATTTGTGGTTGAAAAGGTCCTATTTGAAGGGGGAAAGCTGGTATTTCTTGGAGAAGATGTGATCTATTTGGGAGAAATGTGGCATGTCTGGAAGAAACTGTCCTCTTTTGGGGATAAAACAGGAATTTGTGGGTGAAAAGTTCCTATTTGAAGGGGGAAAGCTGGTATTTCTTGGAGAAGATGTGATATATTTGGGAGAAATCTGGCATGTCTGGAAGAAACTGTCCTATTTTGGGGATAAAACAGGAACTTGTGGGTGAAAATTTCCTATTTGAAGGGGGAAACCTGGCATTTCTTGGAGAAGATGTGATATATTTGGGAGAAATGTGGCATTCCTGGAAGAAAATGTCCTATTTGGGGGGAGAAGCCTGGTATTAGTGGGTGAAAAGGTCCTATTTGAAGTGGGAAACCTGGTATTTCTTGGAGAAGATGTGATCTATTTGGGAGAAATGTGGCATTTCTGGAAGAAACTGTCCTCTTTTGGGGATAAAACAGGTATTTGTGGGTGAAAATTTCCTATTTGAAGGGGGAAACGTGGTATTTCTTGGAGAAGATGCGATCTATTTGGGAGAAATGTGGCATTTCTGGAAGAAACTGTCCTCTTTTGGGGATAAAACAGGTATTTGTGGGTGAAAATTTCCTATTTGAAGGGGGAAACGTGGTATTTCTTGGAGAAGATATGATATATTTGGGAGAAATCTGGCATTTCTGGAAGAAAATGTCCTATTTGGGGGGAGAAGCCTGGTAGTTGTGGGTGAAAAGGTCCTATTTGAAGGGGGAAAGCTGGTATTTCTTGGAGAAGATGTGATATATTTGGGAGAAATCAGGCATATCTGGACAAACTGTCCTCTTTTGGGGATAAAACAGGTATTTGTGGGTGAAAAGGTCCTATTTCCAGGGGAAAACCTGGTATTTCTTGGAGAAGATGTGATATATTTGGGAGAAATCTGGCATTTCTGGAAGAATATGTCCAATTTGAGGGATAAAACAGGTATTTGTGGTTGAAAAGGTCCTATTTGAAGAGGGAAAGCTGGTATTTCTTGGAGAAGATGTGATCTATTTGGGAGAAATGTGGCATATCTGGAAGAAACTGTCCTCTTTTGGGGATAAAACAGGAATTTGTGGGTGAAAAGGTCCTATTTGAAGTGGGAAACCTGTTATTTCTTGGAGAAGATGTGATCTATTTGGGAGAAATGTGGCATTTCTGGAAGAAACTGTCCACTTTTGGGGATAAAAGAGGTATTTGTGGGTGAAAAGGTCCTATTTGAAGGGGGAAACCTGGTATTTCTTGGAGAAGATGTGATCTATTTGGGAGAAATGTGGCATTTCTGGAAGAAACTGTCCTATTTGAGGGATAAAAGAGGTATTTGTGGGTGAAAAGGTCCTATTTCAAGAGGAATCCTGGTATTTCTTGGAGAAGATGTGATATATTTGGGAGAAATGTGGCATTTCTGGAAGAAACTGTCCGATTTGAGGGATAAAAGAGGTATTTGTGGGTGAAAAGGTCGTATTTCAGGAGGAATCCTGGTATTTCTTGGAGAAGATGTGATATATTTGGGAGAAATGTGGCCTTTCTGGAAGAAACTGTCCTATTTTGGGGATAAAACAGGAACTTGTGGGTGAAAATTTCCTATTTGAAGGGGGAAACCTGGTATTTCTTGGAGAAGATATGATCTATTTGGGAGAAATGTGGCATTTCTGGAAGAAACTGTCCTCTTTTGGGGATAAAAGAGTTTTTTGGGGGGAAAAGGTCCTATTTGAAGGGGGAAAGCAGGTATTTCTTGGAGAAGATGTGATCTATTTGGGAGAAATGTGGCATTTCTGGAAGAAACTGTCCTCTTTTGGGGATAAAAGAGGTATTTGTGGGTGAAAAGTTCCTATTTGAAGGGGGAACCCTGGTATTTCTAGGAGAAGATGTGATATATTTGGGAGAAATGTGCCATTTCTGGAAGAAACTGTCCTATTTTGGGGATAAAACAGGTATTTGTGGGTGAAAAGGTCCTATTTGAAGGGGGAAACGTGGTATTTCTTGGAGAAGATGTGATCTATTTGGGAGAAATGTGGCATTTCTGGAAGAAAATGTCCTATTTGGGGGGAGAAGCCTGGTATTAGTGGGTGAAAAGGTCCTATTTGAAGTGGGAAACCTGGTATTTCTTGGAGAAGATGTGATATATTTGGGAGAAATGTGGCATTTCTGGAAGAAACTGTCCTCTTTTGGGGATAAAACAGGTATTTGTGGGTGAAAATTTCCTATTTGAAGGGGGAAAGCTGGTATTTCTTGGAGAAGATGTGATATGTTTGGGAGAAATGTGGCATTTCTGGAAGAAAATGTCCTATTTGGGGGGAGAAGCCTGGTAGTTGTGGGTGAAAAGGTCCTATTTGAAGGGGGAAAGCTGGTATTTCTTGGAGAAGATGTGATATATTTGGGAGAAATGTGGCATTTCTGGAAGAAACTGTCCTCTTTTGGGGATAAAACAGGTATTTGTGGGAGAAAAGGTCCTATTTGAAGGGGGAAACCTGTTATTTCTTGGAGAAGATGTGATATATTTGGGAGAAATCTGGCATTTCTGGAAGAAACTGTCCTCTTTTGGGGATAAAACAGGTATTTGTGGGTGAAAAGGTCCTATTTGAAGGGGGAAAGCTGGTATTTCTTGGAGAAGATGTGATCTATTTGGGAGAAATGTGGCATGTCTGGAAGAAACTGTCCTCTTTTGGGTATAAAACAGGAATTTGTGGGTGAAAAGGTCCTATTTGAAGGGGGAAAGCTGGTATTTCTTGGAGAAGATGTGATATATTTGGGAGAAATGTGGCCTTTCTGTAAGAAACTGTCCTCTTTTAGGGGATAAAACAGGTATTTGTGGGTGAAAACGTTGTATTTGAAGGGGGAAACCTGTTATTTCTTGGAGAAGATGTGATGTATTTGGGAGAAATCTGGCATTTCTGGAAGAAACTGTCCTCTTTTGGGGATAAAAGAGGTATTTGTGGGTGAAAAGGTCCTATTTGAAGGGGGAAACCTGGTATTTCTTGGAGAAGATGTGATCTATTTAAGAGAAATGTGGCATTTCTGGAAGAAACTGTCCTCTTTTGGGGATATTACAGGTATTTGTGGGTGAAAAGGTCCTATTTGAAGGGGGAAAGCTGGTATTTCTTGGAGAAGATGTGATATATATTCGGGAGAAATGTGGCATTTCTGGAAGAAACTGTCCTCTTTTGGGGATAAAAGAGGTATTTGTGGGTGAAAAGGTCCTATTTGAAGGGGGAAAGCTGGTATTTCTTGGAGAAGATGTGATATATTTGGGATAAATGTGGCATGTCTGGAAGAAACTGTCCTATTTTGGGGATAAAACAGGAACTTGTGGGTGAAAATTTCCTATTTGAAGGGGGAAACCTGGCATTTCTTGGAGAAGATGTGATATATTTGGGAGAAATGTGGCATTTCTGGAAGAAAATGTCCTATTTGGGGGGAGAAGCCTGGTATTAGTGGGTGAAAAGGTCCTATTTGAAGTGGGAAACCTGGTATTTCTTGGAGAAGATGTGATATATTTGGGAGAAATGTGGCATTTCTGGAAGAAACTGTCCTCTTTTGGGGATAAAACAGGTATTTGTGGGTGAAAATTTCCTATTTGAAGGGGGAAACGTGGTATTTCTTGGAGAAGATATGATATATTTGGGAGAAATGTGGCATTTCTGGAAGAAAATGTCCTATTTGGGGGGAGAAGCCTGGTAGTTGTGGGTGAAAAGGTCCTATTTGAAGGGGGAAAGCTGGTATTTCTTGGAGAAGATGTGATATATTTGGGAGAAATCAGGCATATCTGGAAGAAACTGTCCTCTTTTGGGGATAAAACAGGTATTTGTGGGTGAAAAGGTCCTATTTCCAGGGGAAAACCTGGTATTTCTTGGAGAAGATGTGATATATTTGGGAGAAATCTGGCATTTCTGGAAGAATATGTCCAATTTGAGGGATAAAACAGGTATTTGTGGTTGAAAAGGTCCTATTTGAAGGGGGAAAGCTGGTATTTCTTGGAGAAGATGTGATCTATTTGGGAGAAATGTGGCATGTCTGGAGGAAACTGTCCTCTTTTGGGGATAAAACAGGAATTTGTGGGTGAAAAGGTCCTATTTGAAGTGGGAAACCTGTTATTTCTTGGAGAAGATGTGATCTATTTGGGAGAAATGTGGCATTTCTGGAAGAAACTGTCCTCTTTTGGGGATAAAAGAGGTATTTGTGGGTGAGAAGGTCCTATTTGAAGGGGGAAACGTGGTATTTCTTGGAGAAGATGTGATCTATTTGGGAGAAATGTGGCATTTCTGGAAGAAACTGTCCTATTTGAGGGATAAAAGAGGTATTTGTGGGTGAAAAGGTCCTATTTCAGGAGGAATCCTGGTATTTCTTGGAGAAGATGTGATATATTTGGGAGAAATGTGGCATTTCTGGAAGAAACTGTCCTATTTGAGGGATAGAAGAGGTATTTGTGGGTGAAAAGGTCCTATTTCAGGAGGAATCCTGGTATTTCTTGGAGAAGGTGTGATATATTTGGGAGAAATGTGGCCTTTCTGGAAGAAACTGTCCTATTTCGGGGATAAAACAGGTATTTGTGGGTGAAAAGGTCCTATTTGAATGAGGAAACCTGGTATTTCTTGGAGAAGATATGATCTATTTGGGAGAAATGTGGCATTTCTGGAAGAAACTGTCCTCTTTTGGGGATAAAAGAGTTTTTTCGGGGGAAAAGGTCCTATTTGAAGGGGGAAAGCAGGTATTTCTTGGAGAAGATGTGATCTATTTGGGAGAAATGTGGCATTTCTGGAAGAAACTGTCCTCTTTTGGGGATAAAAGAGGTATTTGTGGGTGAAAAGTTCCTATTTGAAGGGGGAAACGTGGTAATTCTTGGAGAAGATGTGATATATTTGGGAGAAATGTGGCATGTCTGGAAAAAACTGTCCTCTTTTGGGGATAAAACAGGTACTTGAGGGTGAAAATTTCCTATTTGAAGGGGGAAACCTGGCATTTCTTGGAGAAGATGTGATCTATTTGGGAGAAATGTGGCATTTCTGGAAGAAAATGTCCTATTTGGGGGGAGAAGCCTGGTATTAGTGGGTGAAAAGGTCCTATTTGAAGTGGGAAACCTGGTATTTCTTGGAGAAGATGTGATCTATTTGGGAGAAATGCGGCATTTCTGGAAGAAACTGTCCTCTTTTGGGGATAAAACAGGTATTTGTGGGTGAAAATTTCCTATTTGAAGGGGGAAAGCTGGTATTTCTTGGAGAAGATGTGATATGTTTGGGAGAAATGTGGCATTTCTGGAAGAAAATGTCCTATTTGGGGGGAGAAGCCTGGTATTAGTGGGTGAAAAGGTCCTATTTGAAGGGGGAAAGCTGGTATTTCTTGGAGAAGATGTGATATATTTGGGAGAAATCAGGCATTTCTGGAAGAAACTGTCCTCTTTTGGGGATAAAACAGGTATTTGTGGGTGAAAAGGTCCTATTTCCAGGGGAAAACCTGGTATTTCTTGGAGAAGATGTGATATATGTGGGAGAAATCTGGCATTTCTGGAAGAAACTGTCCTCTTTTGGGGATAAAACAGGTATTTGTGGGAGAAAAGGTCCTATTTGAAGGGGGAAAGCTGGTATTTCTTGGAGAAGATGTGATCTATTTGGGAGAAATGTGGCATGTCTGGAAGAAACTGTCCTCTTTTGGGGATAAAACAGGAATTTGTGGGTGAATAGGTCCTATTTGAAGGGGGAAAGCTGGTATTTCTTGGAGAAGATGTGATATATTTGGGAGAAATGTGGCATGTCTGGCAGAAACTGTTCTATTTTGGGGATAAAACAGGTATTTGTGGGTGAAAATGTCCTATTTGAAGGGGGAAACGTGGTAATTCTATGAGAAGATGTGATATATTAGGGAGAAATGTGGCATTTCTGGAAGAAAGTGTCCTGTTTTGGGGATAAAACAGGTATTTGTGGTTGAAAAGGTCCTATTTGAAGTGGGAAACCTGGTATTTCTTGAAGGAGATGTGATATATTTGGGAGAAATGTGGCATGTCTGGAAGAAACTGTCCTCTTTTGGGGATAAAAGAGGTATTTGAGGGTGAAAAGGTCCTATTTCCAGGGGGAAAGCTGGTATTTCTTGGAGAAGATGTGATCTATTTGGGAGAAATCTGGCATTTCTGGAAGAAACTGTCCTCTTTTGGGGATAAAAGAGGTATTTGTGGGTGAAAAGGTCCTATTTCCAGGGGGAAACCTGGTATTTCTTGGAGAAGATGTGATCTATTTGGGAGAAATCTGGCATGTCTGGAAGAAAATGTCCTATTTGGGGGGAGAAGCCTGGTATTAGTGGGTGAAAAGGTCCTATTTGAAGGGGGAAAGCTGGTATTTCTTGGAGAAGATGTGATATATTTGGGAGAAATGTGGCATTTCTGGAAGAAACTGTCCTCTTTTGGGGATAAAACAGGTATTTGTGGGTGAAAAGGTCCTATTTCCAGGGGAAAACCTGGTATTTCTTGGAGAAGATGTGATATATTTGGGAGAAATCTGGCATTTCTGGAAGAAACTGTCCTCTTTTGGGGATAAAACAGGTATTTGTGGTTGAAAAGGTCCTATTTGAAGGGGGAAAGCTGGTATTTCTTGGAGAAGATGTGATCTATTTGGGAGAAATGTGGCATGTCTGGAAGAAACTGTCCTCTTTTGGGGATAAAACAGGAATTTGTGGGTGAAAAGGTCCTATTTGAAGGGGGAAAGCTGTTATTTCTTGGAGAAGATGTGATATATTTGGGAGAAATGTGGCCTTTCTGTAAGAAACTGTCCTCTTTTAGGGGATAAAACAGGTATTTGTGGGTGAAAATTTCCTATTTGAAGGGGGAAACCTGGCATTTCTTGGTGAAGATGTGATATATTTGGGAGAAATGTGGCATTTCTGGAAGAAAATGTCCTATTTGGGGGGAGAAGCCTGGTATTAGTGGGTGAAAAGGTCCTATTTGAAGTGGGAAACCTGGTATTTCTTGGAGAAGATGTGATATATTTGGGAGAAATGTGGCATTTCTGGAAGAATGTGTCCTCTTTTGGGGATAAAACAGGTATTTGTGGGTGAAAATTTCCTATTTGAAGGGGGAAACGTGGTATTTCTTGGAGAAGATGCGATCTATTTGGGAGAAATGTGGCATTTCTGGAAGAAACTGTCCTCTTTTGGGGATAAAACAGGTATTTGTGGGTGAAAATTTCCTATTTGAAGGGGGAAACGTGGTATTTCTTGGAGAAGATATGATATATTTGGGAGAAATGTGGCATTTCTGGAAGAAAATGTCCTATTTGGGGGGAGAAGCCTGGTAGTTGTGGGTGAAAAGGTCCTATTTGAAGGGGGAAAGCTGGTATTTCTTGGAGAAGATGTGATATATTTGGGAGAAATCAGGCATATCTGGAAGAAACTGTCCTCTTTTGGGGATAAAAGAGGTATTAGTGGTTGAAAAGGTCCTATTTGAAGGGGGAAAGCTGGTATTTCTTGGAGAAGATGTGATCTATTTGGGAGAAATGTGGCATGTCTGGAAGAAACTGTCCTCTTTTGGGGATAAAACAGGAATTTGTGGGTGAAAAGGTCCTATTTGAAGGGGGAAACCTGTTATTTCTTGGAGAAGATGTGATCTATTTGGGAGAAATGTGGCATTTCTGGAAGAAACTGTCCTCTTTTGGGGATAAAAGAGGTATTTGTGGGTGAAAAGGTCCTATTTGAAGGGGGAAACGTGGTATTTCTTGGAGAAGATGTGATCTATTTGGGAGAAATGTGGCATTTCTGGAAGAAACTGTCCTATTTGAGGGATAAAAGAGGTATTTGTGGGTGAAAAGGTCGTATTTCAGGAGGAATCCTGGTATTTCTTGGAGAAGATGTGATATACTTGGGAGAAATGTGGCATTTCTGGAAGAAACTGTCCTATTTGAGGGATAAAAGAGGTATTTGTGGGTGAAAAGGTCCTCTTTCTGGAGGAATCCTGGTATTTCTTGGAGAAGATGTGATATATTTGGGAGAAATGTGGCCTTTCTGGAAGAAACTGTCCTATTTTGGGGATAAAACAGGTATTTGTGGGTGAAAAGGTCCTATTTGAATGAGGAAACCTGGTATTTCTTGGAGAAGATATGATCTATTTGGGAGAAATGTGGCATTTCTGGAAGAAACTGTCCTATTTTGGGGATAAAAGAGGTATTTGTGGGTGAAAAGGTCGTATTTGAAGTGGGAAACCTGGTATTTCTTGGAGAAGATGTGATCTATTTGGGAGAAATGTGGCATTTCTGGAAGAAACTGTCCTATTTGGGGGATAAAACAGGTATTTGTGGGTGAAAAGTTCCTATTTGAAGGGGGTACCCTGGTATTTCTTGGAGAAGATGTGATATATTTGGGAGAAATGTGGCATGTCTGGAAAAAACTGTCCTCTTTTGGGGATAAAACAGGTACTTGAGGGTGAAAATTTCCTATTTGAAGGGGGAAACCTGGCATTTCTTGGAGAAGATGTGATATATTTGGGAGAAATGTGGCATTTCTGGAAGAAAATGTCCTATTTGGGGGGAGAAGCCTGGTATTAGTGGGTGAAAAGGTCCTATTTGAAGTGGGAAACCTGGTATTTCTTGGAGAAGATGTGATATATTTGGGAGAAATGTGGCATTTCTGGAAGAAACTGTCCTCTTTTGGGGATAAATGAGGTATTTGTGGGTGAAAATTTCCTATTTGAAGGGGGAAAGCTGGTATTTCTTGGAGAAGATGTGATATGTTTGGGAGAAATGTGGCATTTCTGGAAGAAAATGTCCTATTTGGGGGGAGAAGCCTGGTATTAGTTGGTGAAAAGGTCCTATTTGAAGGGGGAAAGCTGGTATTTCTTGGAGAAGATGTGATATATTTGGGAGAAATCAGGCATTTCTGGAAGAAACTGTCCTCTTTTGGGGATAAAACAGGTATTTGTGGGTGAAAAGGTCCTATTTCCAGGGGAAAACCTGGTATTTCTTGGAGAAGATGTGATATATTTGGGAGAAATCAGGCATTTCTGGCAGAAACTGTCCTCTTTTGGGGATAAAACAGGTATTTGTGGTTGAAAAGGTCCTATTTGAAGGGGGAAAGCTGGTATTTCTTGGAGAAGATGTGATATATTTGGGAGAAATGTGGCATGTCTGGAAGAAACTGTCCTCTTTTGGGGATAAAACAGGAATTTGTGGGTGAAAAGGTCCTATTTGAAGGGGGAAAGCTGGTATTTCTTGGAGAAGATGTGATATATTTGGGAGAAATGTGGCCTTTCTGTAAGAAACTGTCCTCTTTTAGGGGATAAAACAGGTATTTGTGGGTGAAAACGTTGTATTTGAAGGGGGAAACCTGTTATTTCTTGGAGAAGATGTGATATATTTGGGAGAAATGTGGCATTTCTGGAAGAAACTGTCCTCTTTTGGGGATAAAACAGGTATTTGTGGGTGAAAAGGTCCTATTTGAAGGGGGAAACCTGGTATTTCTTGGAGAAGATGTGATATACTTGGGAGAAATGTGGCATTTCTTGAAGAAAATGTCCTATTTGAGGGATAAAAGAGGTATTTGTGGGTGAAAAGGTCGTATTTCAGGAGGAATCCTGGTATTTCTTGGAGAAGATGTGATCTATTTGGGAGAAATCTGGCCTTTCTGGAAGAAACTGTCCTCTTCTGGAGATAAAAGAGGTATTTGTGGGTGAAAAGGTCCTATTTGAAGGGGGAAACGTGGTATTTCTTGGAGAAGATGTGATATATTTGGGAGAAATGTGGCATTTCTGGCAGAAACTGTCCTCTTTTGGGGATAGAACAGGTATTTGTGGGTGAAAAGGTCCTATTTCCAGGGGAAAACCTGGTATTTCTTGGAGAAGATGTGATATATTTGGGAGAAATGTGGCATGTCTGGAAGAAAATGTCCTATTTGGGGGGAGAAGGGTGGTATTTGTGGGAGAAAAGTTCCTATTTCAGGAGGAATCCTGGTATTTCTTGGAGGAGATGTGATATGTTTGGGAGAAATGTGCCATTTCTGGAAGAAACTGTCCTCTTTTGGGGATAAAACAGGTATTTGTGGGTGAAAAGGTCCTATTTGAAGGGGGAAACGTGGTATTTCTTGGAGAAGATGTGATATATTTGGGAGAAATATGGCATTTCTGGAAGAAACTGTCCTATTTTGGGGATAAAAGAGGTATTTGTGGGTGAAAAGGTTCTATTTGAAGGGGGAAAGCTGGTATTTCTTGGAGAAGATGTGATATATTTGGGAGAAATGTGGCATGTCTGGCAGAAACTGTTCTATTTTGGGGATAAAACAGGTATTTGTGGGTGAAAATGTCCTATTTGAAGGGGGAAACGTGGTAATTCTATGAGAAGATGTGATATATTAGGGAGAAATGTGGCATTTCTGGAAGAAAGTGTCCTGTTTTGGGGATAAAACAGGTATTTGTGGTTGAAAAGGTCCTATTTGAAGTGGGAAACCTGGTATTTCTTGAAGGAGATGTGATATATTTGGGAGAAATGTGGCATGTCTGGAAGAAACTGTCCTCTTTTGGGGATAAAAGAGGTATTTGTGGGTGAAAAGGTCCTATTTCCAGGGGGAAACCTGGTATTTCTTGGAGAAGATGTGATCTATTTGGGAGAAATCTGGCATTTCTGGAAGAAACTGTCCTCTTTTGGGGATAAAAGAGGTATTTGTGGGTGAAAAGGTCCTATTTCCAGGGGGAAACCTGGTATTTCTTGGAGAAGATGTGATCTATTTGGGAGAAATCTGGCATGTCTGGAAGAAAATGTCCTATTTGGGGGGAGAAGCCTGGTATTAGTGGGTGAAAAGGTCCTATTTGAAGGGGGAAAGCAGGTATTTCTTCGAGAAGATGTGATATATTTGGGAGGAATGTGGCATTTCTGGAAGAAACTGTCGTATTTTGGGCATAAAAGAGGTATTTGTGGTTGAAAAGGTCCTATTTGAAGGGGGAAAGCAGGTATTTCTTGGAGAAGATGTGATCTATTTGGGAGAAATCTGGCATTTCTGGAAGAAACTGTCCTCTTTTGGGGATAAAACAGGTATTTGTGGTTGAAAAGGTCCTATTTGAAGGGGGAAAGCTGGTATTTCTTGGAGAAGATGTGATCTATTTGGGAGAAATCTGGCATTTCTGGAAGAAACTGTCCTCTTTTGGGGATAAAACAGGAATTTGTGGGTGAAAAGGTCCTATTTGAAGGGGGAAACCTGGTATTTCTTGGAGAAGATGTGATATATTTGGGGGAAATGTGGCCTTTCTGTAAGAAACTGTCCTCTTTTAGGGGATAAAACAGGTATTTGTGGGTGAAAAGGTCCTATTTGAAGGGGGAAAGCTGTTATTTCTTGGAGAAGATGTGATCTATTTGGGAGAAATGTGGCATTTCTGGAAGAAACTGTCCTCTTTTGAGGATAAAACTGGTATTTGTGGGTGAAAAGGTCCTATTTGAAGGGGGAAACCTGGTATTTCTTGGAGAAGATGTGATCTATTTGGGAGAAATTTGGCATTTCTGGAAGAAACTGTCCTATTTTGGGGGGAGAAGGCTGGTTTTTTTGGGAGAAAATGTCCTATTTCAGGAGGAATCCTGGTATTTCTTGGAGAAGATGTGATATATTTGGGAGAAATGTGGCATTTCTTGAAGAAACTGTCCTATTTGAGGGATAAAAGAGGTATTTGTGGGTGAAAAGGTCGTATTTCAGGAGGAATCCTGGTATTTCTTGGAGAAGATGTGATCTATTTGGGAGAAATCTGGCCTTTCTGGAAGAAACTGTCCTCTTCTGGAGATAAAAGAGGTATTTGTGGGTGAAAAGGTCCTATTTGAAGGGGGAAACCTGGTATTTCTTGGAGAAGATGTGATCTATTTAAGAGAAATGTGGCATTTCTGGAAGAAACTGTCCTCTTATGGGGATAAAACAGGTTTTTTTGGGGAAAAGGTCCTATTTGAAGGGGGAAACGTGGTATTTCTTGGAGAAGATGTGATATATTTGGGAGAAATTTGGCATTACTGGCAGAAACTGTCCTCTTTTGGGGATAGAACAGGTATTTGTGGGTGAAAAGGTCCTATTTCCAGGGGAAAACCTGGTATTTCTTGGAGAAGATGTGATATATTTGGGAGAAATGTGGCATGTCTGGAAGAAAATGTCCTATTTGGGGGGAGAAGGGTGGTATTTGTGGGAGAAAAGTTCCTATTTCAGGAGGAATCCTGGTATTTCTTGGAGGAGATGTGATATGTTTGGGAGAAATGTGCCATTTCTGGAAGAAACTGTCCTCTTTTGGGGATAAAACAGGTATTTGTGGGTGAAAAGGTCCTATTTGAAGGGGGAAACGTGGTATTTCTTGGAGAAGAAGTGATATATTTGGGAGAAATATGGCATTTCTGGAAGAAACTGTCCTATTTTGGGGATAAAAGAGGTATTTGTGGGTGAAAAGGTCCTATTTGAAGGGGGAAAGCTGGTATTTCTTGGAGAAGATGTGATATATTTGGGAGAAATGTGGCATGTCTGGCAGAAACTGTTCTATTTTGCGGATAAAACAGGTATTTGTGGGTGAAAATGTCCTATTTGAAGGGGGAAACGTGGTAATTCTATGAGAAGATGTGATATATTAGGGAGAAATGTGGCATTTCTGGAAGAAAGTGTCCTGTTTTGGGGATAAAACAGGTATTTGTGGTTGAAAAGGTCATATTTGAAGTGGGAAACCTGGTATTTCTTGAAGGAGATGTTATATATTTGGGAGAAATGTGGCATGTCTGGAAGAAACTGTCCTCTTTGGGGGATAAAAGAGGTATTTGTGGGTGAAAAGGTCCTATTTCCAGGGGGAAACCTGGTATTTCTTGGAGAAGATGTGATCTATTTGGGAGAAATCTGGCATTTCTGGAAGAAACTGTCCTCTTTTGGGGATAAAAGAGGTATTTGTGGGTGAAAAGGTCCTATTTCCAGGGGGAAACCTGGTATTTCTTGGAGAAGATGTGATGTATTTGGGAGAAATCTGGCATGTCTGGAAGAAACTGTCCTCTTTTGGGGATAAAAGAGGTATTTGTGGTGAAAAGGTCCTATTTCCAGGGGAAAACCTGGTATTTCTTGGAGAAAATGTGATATATTTGGGAGAAATGTGGCATGTCTGGAAGAAAATGTGCTATTTGGGGGTAGAAGGTTGGTATTTGTCGGAGAAAAGTTCCTATTTCAGGAGGAATCCTGGCATTTCTTGGAGGAGATGTGATATGCTTGGGAGAAATGTGGCCTTTCTGGAAGAAACTGTCCTCTTTTGGGGATAAAAGAGGTATTTGTGGGTGAAAAGGTCCTATTTGAAGGGGGAAACCTGGTATTTCTTGGAGAAGATGTGATCTATTTAAGAGAAATGTGGCATTTCTGGAAGAATCTGTCCTCTTTTGGGGATAAAAGAATTTTTTGTGGATGAAAATGTCCAAATTCAAGGGGGAAACCTGGTATTTCTTGGAGAAGATGTGATATATTTGGGAGAAATGTGGCCTTTCTGGAAGAAACTGTCCTCTTTTGGGGATAAAAGTGGTATTTGTGGGTGAAAAGGTCCTATTTGAAGGGGGAAACCTGGTATTTCTTGGAGAAGATGTGATCTATTTGGGAGAAATGTGGCCTTTCTGGAAGAAACTGTCCTATTTGGGGGGAGAAGGCTGGTATTTGAGGGAGAAAATGTCCTCTTTCAGGAGGAATCCTGGTATTTCTTGGAGAAGATGTGATATATTTGGGAGAAATGTGGCATTTCTGGAAGAAACTGTACTCTTCTGGGGATAAAAGAGGAATTTGTGGGTGAAAAGGTCGTATTTGAAGGGGGAAACCTGGTATTTCTTGGAGAAGATGTGATCTATTTGGGAGAAATGTGGCATTTCTGGAAGAAACTGTCCTATTTTGGGGATAAAAGAATTTTTTGTGGGTGAAAAGGTCCTATTTGAAGGGGGAAACGTGGTATTTCTTGGAGAAGATGTGATATGTTTGGGAGAAATGTGGCAGGTCTGGAAGAAACTGTCCTATTTTGGGGATAAAAGAGGTATTTGTGGGTGAGAAGGTCCTATTTGAAGGGGGAAAGCTGGTATTTCTTGGAGAAGATGTGATATATTTGGGAGAAATGTGGCATGTCTGGATGAAAATGTCCTATTTGGGGGGAGAAGGGTGGTATTTGTGGGAGAAAAGTTCCTATTTCAGGAGGAATCCTGGTATTTCTTTGAGGAGATGTGATATGTTTGGGAGAAATGTGCCATTTCTGGAAGAAACTGTCCTCTTTTGAGGATAAAAGAGGTATTTGTGGGTGAAAAGGTCCTATTTGAAGGGGGAAACCTGGTATTTCTTGGAGAAGATGTGATATGTTTGGGAGAAATGTGGCATGTCAGGAAGAAACTGTCCTATTTTGGGGATAAAACAGGTATTTGTGGGTGAAAAGGTCCTTTTTGAAGGGGGAAACCTGGTATTTCTTGGAGAAGATGTGATCTATTTGGGAGAAATGTGGCATGTCTGGAAGAAACTGTTCTATTTGAGGGATAAAAGAGGTATTTGTGGGTGAAAAGGTCCTATTTGAAGGGGGAAAGCTGGTATTTCTTGAAGGAGATGTGATCTATTTGGGAGAAATGTGGCATTTCTGGAAGAAAGTGTCCTGTTTTGGGGATAAAACAGGTATTTGTGGTTGAAAAGGTCCTATTTGAAGTGGGAAACCTGGTATTTCTTGAAGGAGATGTTATATATTTGGGAGAAATGTGGCATGTCTGGAAGAAACTGTCCTCTTTGGGGGATAAAAGAGGTATTTGTGGGTGAAAAGGTCCTATTTCCAGGGGGAAACCTGGTATTTCTTGGAGAAGATGTGATCTATTTGGGAGAAATCTGGCATTTCTGGAAGAAACTGTCCTCTTTTGGGGATAAAAGAGGTATTTGTGGGTGAAAAGGTCCTATTTCCAGGGGGAAACCTGGTATTTCTTGGAGAAGATGTGATCTATTTGGGAGAAATCAGGCATTTCTGGAAGAAACTGTCCTTTTTGGGGGAGAAGCCTGCTATTTGTGGTTGAAAAGGTCCTATTTGAAGGGGGAAAGCTGGTATTTCTTGGAGAAGATGTGATCTATTTGGGAGAAATGTGGCATTTCTGGAAGAAACTGTCCTCTTTTGGGGATAAAAGAGGTATTTGTGGGTGAAAAGGTCCTATTTGAAGGGGGAAACGTGGTATTTCTTGGAGAAGATGTGATATGTTTGGGAGAAATGTGGCATGTCTGGCTGAAACTGTCGTATTTGGGGGGAGAAGGCTGCTATTTGTGGTAGAAAAGGTCCTCTTTCAGGAGGAATCCTGGTATTTCTTGGAGAAGATGTGATATATTTGGGAGAAATGTGGCCTTTCTGGAAGAAACTGTCCTCTTTTGGGGATAAAAGAGGTATTTGTGGTTGAAAAGGTCCTATTTGAAGGGGGAAACGTGGTATTTCTTGGAGAAGATGTGATCTATTTGGGAGAAATCGGGCCTTTCTGGAAGAAACTGTGCTCTTTTGGGGATAAAAGAGGTATTTGTGGGTGAAAAGGTCCTATTTGAAGGGGGAAACCTGGTATTTCTTGGAGAAGATGTGATATGTTTGGGAGAAATGTGGCATTTCTGGAAGAAACTGTCCTCTTTTGGGGATAAAAGAGGTATTTGTGGGTGAAAAGGTCCTATTTGAAGGGGGAAACCTGGTATTTCTTGGAGAAGAGGTGATATATTTGGGAGAAATGTGGCATGTCAGGAAGAAACTGTACTATTTTGGGGATAAAAGAGGTATTTGTGGGTGAAAAGGTCCTATTTGAAGGGGGAAAGCTGGTATTTCTTGGAGAAGATGTGATATATTTGGGAGAAATGTGGCATTTCTTGAAGAAACTTTCCTATTTTGGGTATAAAAGAGGTATTTGTGGGTGAAAAGGTCCTATTTGAAGGGGGAAATGTGGTATTTCTTGGAGAAGATGTGATATATTTGGGAGAAAACTGGCATTCCTGGAAGAAACTGTCCTCTTCTGGGGATAAAAGATGTATTTGAGGGTGAAAAGGTCCTGTTTGAAGGGGGAATGCTGGTATTTCTTGGAGAAGATGTGATATATTTGGGAGAAATGTGGCATTTCTGGAAGAAACTGTCGTATTTTGGGGATAAAAGAGGTATTTGTAGGTGAAAAGGTCTTATTTCTAGGGGAAACCTGGTATTTCTTGGAGAAGATGTGCTATATTTGGGAGAAATCTGGCCTTTCTGGAAGAAACTGTCCTCTTTTGGGGATAAAAGAGGTATTTGTGGGAGAAAAGGTCCTATTTGAAGGGGGAAACCTGGTATTTCTTGGAGAAGATGTGATATATTTGGGAGGAATGTGTCATTTCTGGAAGAAACTGTCCTCTTTTGAGGATGAAACAGGTATTTGTGGGAGAAAAGGTCCTATTTGAAGGGGGAAAGCAGGTATTTCATGGAGAAGATGTGGTACATTTGGGGGAAATATGGCATGTATGGCAGAAACTGTCCTATTTTGGGGATAAAAAAGGTATTTGTACGAGTAAAGGTCCTATTTGATGGGGGAAAGCTGGTATTTCTTGGAGAAGATGTGGTATATTTCGGAGAAATGTGGCATGTCTGGATGAAACTGTCCTCTTTTGGGGATAAAAGAGGTTTTTTTGGGGAAAAGGTCCTATTTGAAGGGGGAAAGCTGTTATTTCTTGGAGAAGATGTGATATTTTTGGGAGAAATGTGGCATTTCTGGAAGAAACTGTCCTCTTATGGGGATAGAACAGGTATTTGTGGGTGAAAAGTTCCTATTTGAAGGGGAAAACCTGGTATTTCTTGGAGAAGATGTGATATATTTGGGAGAAATGTGGCATTTCTGGAAGAAAATGTCCTATCTGAGGGATAATACAGGTATTTGTGGGAGAAAAGGTCCTATTTGAAGGGGGAAAGCTGGTATTTCTTGGAGAAGATGTGGTATATTTGGGAGAAATGTGGCATTTCTGGTAGAAACTGTCCTCTTTTGGAATGAAACAGGTATTTTGGGGTAAAAAGGTCCTATTTGAAGGGGGAAAGCTGGTATTTCTTGGAGAAGATGTGATATATTTGGGAGAAATGTGGCATGTCTGGAAGAAACTGTCCTATTTCGGGGATTCAAGAGGTATTTGTGGGTGAAAAGGTCCTATTTGAAGGGGGAAACCTGGTATTTCTTGGAGAAGATGTGATCTATTTGGGAGAAATGTGGCATTTCTGGAAGAAACTGTCCTATTTTGGGGATAAAACAGGTATTTGTGGGTGAGAAGGTCCTATTTGAAGGGGGAAAGCTGGTATTTCTTGGAGAAGATGTGATATATTTGGGAGAAATGTGGCATTTCTGGAAGAAACTGTCCTCTTTTGGGGATAAAAGAGGTATTTGTGGGTGAAAAGGTCCTATTTGAAGGGGGAAACGTGGTATTTCTTGGAGAAGATGTGATATGTTTGGGAGAAATGTGGCATGTCTGGCAGAAACTGTCGTATTTGCGGGGAGAAGGCTGCTATTTGTGGTAGAAAAGGTCCTCTTTCAGGAGGAATCCTGGTATTTCTTGGAGAAGATGTGATATATTTGGGAGAAATGTGGCATGTCTGGAAGAAACTGTCCTATTTGAGGGATAAAAGAGGTATTTGTGGGTGAAAAGGTCCTATTTGAAGGGGGAAAGCTGGTATTTCTTGGAGAAGATGTGATATATTTGGGAGAAATGTGGCATTTCTGGAAGAAACTGTCCTCTTTTGGGGATAGAAGAATTTTTTGTGGGTGAAAAGGTCCTATTTGAAGGGGGAAACCTGGTATTTCTTGGAGAATATGTGATATGTTTGGGAGAAATGTGGCCTTTCTGTCAGAAACTGTCCTATTTTGGGGATAAAAGTGGTATTTGTGGGTGAAAAGGTCCTATTTGAAGGGGGAAAGCTGGTATTTCCTGGAGAAGATGTGATCTATTTGGGAGAAATGTGGCCTTTCTGGATGAAACTGTCCTCTTTTGAGGATAAAAGAGGTATTTGTGGGTGAAAAGGTCCTATTTGAAGGGGGAAACCTGGCATTTCTTGGAGAAGATGTGATCTATTTGGGTGAAATCTGGCCTTTCTGGAAGAAACTGTCCTCTTTTGGGGATAAAACAGGTATTTGTGGGTGAAAAGGTCCTATTTGAAGGGGGAAACGTGGTATTTCTTGGAGAAGATGTGATATATTTGGGAGAAATGTGGCATGTCTGGAAGAAACTGTCCAATTTAGGGGATAAAAGAGGTATTTGTGGGTGAAAAGGTCCTATTTGAAGGGGGAAACGTGGTATTTCTTGGAGAAGATGTGATCTATTTGAGAGAAATGTGGCATTTCTTGATGAAACTGTCCTATTTTGGGGATAAAAGAGGTATTTGTGGGTGAAAAGGTCCTATTTGAAGGGGGAAACGTGGTATTTCTTGGAGAAGATGTGATCTATTTGGGAGAAATGTGGCATTTCTGGAAGAAACTGTACTCTTATGGGGATAGAACAGGTATTTGTGGGTGAAAAGGTCTTATTTGAAGGGGAAAACCTGGTATTTCTTGGAGAAGATGTGATCTATTTGGGAGAAATGTGGCATTTCTGGAAGAAAATGTCCTATCTGAGGGATAATACAGGTATTTGTGGGAGAAAAGGTCCTATTTGAAGGGGGAAAGGTGGTATTTCTTGGAGAAGATGTGGTATATTTGGGAGAAATGTGGCATTTCTGGAAGAAACTGTCCTCTTTTGGAATGAAACAGGTATTTGTGGGTAAAAAGGTCCTATTTGAAGGGGGAAACCTGGTATTTCTTGGAGAAGATGTGATCTATTTGGGAGAAATGTGGCATGTCTGGAAGAAACTGTCCTATTTTGGGGATAAAAGAGGTAATTGTGGTTGAAAAGGTCCTATTTGAAGGGGGAAAGCTGGTATTTCTTGGAGAAGATGTGATCTATTTGGGAGAAATGTGGCATTTCTGGAAGAAACTGTCCTCTTTTGGGATAAAAGAGGTATTTGTGGGTGAAAAGGTCCTATTTGAAGGGGGAAAGCTGGTATTTCTTGGAGAAGATGTGATATATTTGGGAGAAATGTGGCCTTTCTGGAAGAAACCGAGCTCTTTTGGGGTAAAAGAGGTATTTGTGGGTGAAAAGTTCCTATTTGAAGGGGGAAACCTGGTATTTCTTGGAGAAGATGTGATATATTTGGGAGAAATGTGGCATGTCTGGAAAAAACTGTCCTATTTTGGGGATAAAAGAGGTATTTGTGGGTGAGAAGGTCCTATTTGAAGGGGGAAACGTGGTATTTCTTGGAGAAGATGTGATATATTTGGGAGAAATGTGGCATTCCTGGAAGAAACTGTCCTCTTTTGGGGATAAAAGAGGTTTTTTTTGGGGAAAAGGTCCTATTTGAAGGGGGAAACGTGGTATTTCTTGGAGAAGATGTGATTTATTTAGGAGAAATGTGGCATGTCTGGAAGAAACTGTCCTATTTGGGGGGAGAAGGGTTGTATTTGTGGGAGAAAAGTTCCTATTTCAGGAGGAATCCTGGTATTTCTTGGAGGAGATGTGATATGTTTGGGAGAAATGTGGCATTTCTGGAAGAAACTGTCCTCTTATGGGGATAAAAGTGGTATTTGTGGGTGAAAAGGTCCTATTTGAAGGGGGAAACCTGGCATTTCTTGGAGAAGATGTGATATGTTTGGGAGAAATGTGGCATTTCTGGAAGAAACTGTCCTCTTTTGGGGATAAAAGAGGTATTTGTGGGTGAAAAGGTCCTATTTGAAGGGGGAAAGCTGGTATTTCTTGGAGAAGATGTGATATATTTGGGAGAAATGTGGCATGTCTGGAAGAAAATGTCCTATTTGGGGGGAGAAGGGTGGTATTTGTGGGAGAAAAGTTCCTATTTCAGGAGGAATCCTGGTATTTCTTGGAGGAGATGTGATATGTTTGGGAGAAATGTGCCATTTCTGGAAGAAACTGTCCTCTTTTGAGGATAAGAGAGGTATTTGTGGGTGAAAAGGTCCTATTTCCAGGGGGAAACCTGGTATTTCTTGGAGAAGATGTGATATGTTTGGGAGAAATGTGGCATGTCAGGAAGAAACTGTCCTATTTTGGGGATAAAACAGGTATTTGTGGGTGAAAAGGTCCTATTTCCAGGGGGAAACCAGGTATTTCTTGGAGAAGATGTGATCTATTTGGGAGAAATGTGGCATGTCAGGAAGAAACTGTCCTCTTTTGGGGATAAAAGAGGTATTTGTGGGTGAAAAGGTCCTATTTCCAGGGGGAAACCTGGTATTTCTTGGAGAAGATGTGATCTATTTGGGAGAAATCTGGCATGTCTGGAAGAAACTGTCCTCTTTTGGGGATAAAAGAGGTATTTGTGGTGAAAAGGTCCTATTTCCAGGGGAAAACCTGGTATTTCTTGGAGAAAATGTGATATATTTGGGAGAAATGTGGCCTTTCTGGAAGAAACTGTCCTCTTTTGGGGATAAAAGTGGTATTTGTGGGTGAAAAGGTCCTATTTGAAGGGGGAAACCTGGTATTTCTTGGAGAAGATGTGATCTATTTGGGAGAAATGTGGCCTTTCTGGAAGAAACTGTCCTATTTGGGGGGAGAAGGCTGGTATTTGAGGGAGAAAATGTCCTCTTTCAGGAGGAATCCTGGTATTTCTTGGAGAAGATGTGATATATTTGGGAGAAATGTGGCATTTCTGGAAGAAACTGTCCTATTTGGGGGGAGAAGGCTGGTATTTGAGGGAGAAAATGTCCTATTTCAGGAGGAATCCTGGTATTTCTTGGAGAAGATGTGATATGCTTGGGAGAAATGTGGCCTTTCTGGAAGAAACTGTCCTCTTTTGGGGATAAAAGAGGTATTTGTGGGTGAAAAGGTCCTATTTGAAGGGGGAAACCTGGTATTTCTTGGAGAAGATGTGATCTATTTAAGAGAAATGTGGCATTTCTGGAAGAATCTGTCCTCTTTTGGGGATAAAAGAATTTTTTGTGGATGAAAATGTCCAAATTCAAGGGGGAAACCTGGTATTTCTTGGAGAAGATGTGATATATTTGGGAGAAATGTGGCCTTTCTGGAAGAAACTGTCCTCTTTTGGGGATAAAAGTGGTATTTGTGGGTGAAAAGGTCCTATTTGAAGGGGGAAACCTGGTATTTCTTGGAGAAGATGTGATCTATTTGGGAGAAATGTGGCCTTTCTGGAAGAAACTGTCCTATTTGGGGGGAGAAGGCTGGTATTTGAGGGAGAAAATGTCCTCTTTCAGGAGGAATCCTGGTATTTCTTGGAGAAGATGTGATATATTTGGGAGAAATGTGGCATTTCTGGAAGAAACTGTACTCTTCTGGGGATAAAAGAGGAATTTGTGGGTGAAAAGGTCGTATTTGAAGTGGGAAACCTGGTATTTCTTGGAGAAGATGTGATCTATTTGGGAGAAATGTGGCATTTCTGGAAGAAACTGTCCTATTTTGGGGATAAAAGAATTTTTTGTGGGTGAAAAGGTCCTATTTGAAGGGGGAAACGTGGTATTTCTAAGAGAAGATGTGATATGTTTGGGAGAAATGTGGCATGTCTGGAAGAAACTGTCCTATTTTGGGGATAAAAGAGGTATTTGTGGGTGAGAAGGTCCTATTTGAAGGGGGAAAGCTGGTATTTCTTGGAGAAGATGTGATATATTTGGGAGAAATGTGGCATGTCTGGATGAAAATGTCCTATTTGGGGGGAGAAGGGTGGTATTTGTGGGAGAAAAGTTCCTATTTCAGGAGGAATCCTGGTATTTCTTTGAGGAGATGTGATATGTTTGGGAGAAATGTGCCATTTCTGGAAGAAACTGTCCTCTTTTGAGGATAAAAGAGGTATTTGTGGGTGAAAAGGTCCTATTTGAAGGGGGAAACCTGGTATTTCTTGGAGAAGATGTGATATGTTTGGGAGAAATGTGGCATGTCAGGAAGAAACTGTCCTATTTTGGGGATAAAACAGGTATTTGTGGGTGAAAAGGTCCTATTTGAAGGGGGAAACCTGGTATTTCTTGGAGAAGATGTGATCTATTTGGGAGAAATGTGGCATGTCTGGAAGAAACTGTTCTATTTGAGGGATAAAAGAGGTATTTGTGGGTGAAAAGGTCCTATTTGAAGGGGGAAAGCTGGTATTTCTTGAAGGAGATGTGATATATTTGGGAGAAATGTGGCATGTCTGGAAGAAACTGTCCTCTTTTGGGGATAAAAGAGGTATTTGTGGGTGAAAAGGTCCTATTTCCAGGGGGAAACCTGGTATTTCTTGGAGAAGATGTGATCTATTTGGGAGAAATCAGGCATTTCTGGAAGAAACTGTCCTTTTTGGGGGAGAAGCCTGCTATTTGTGGTTGAAAAGGTCCTATTTGAAGGGGGAAAGCTGGTATTTCTTGGAGAAGATGTGATCTATTTGGGAGAAATGTGGCATTTCTGGAAGAAACTGTCCTCTTTTGGGGATAAAAGAGGTATTTGTGGGTGAAAAGGTCCTATTTGAAGGGGGAAACGTGGTATTTCTTGGAGAAGATGTGATATGTTTGGGAGAAATGTGGCATGTCTGGCAGAAACTGTCGTATTTGGGGGGAGAAGGCTGCTATTTGTGGTAGAAAAGGTCCTCTTTCAGGAGGAATCCTGGTATTTCTTGGAGAAGATGTGATATATTTGGGAGAAATGTGGCATTTCTGGAAGAAACTGTCCTCTTTTGGGGATAAAAGAGGTATTTGTGGGTGAAAAGGTCCTATTTGAAGGGGGAAACCTGGTATTTCTTGGAGAAGATGTGATATGTTTGGGAGAAATGTGGCATTTCTGGAAGAAACTGTCATATTTGGGGGGAGAAGGCTGGTATTTGTGGGAGAAAAGGTCCTATTTGAAGGGGGAAAGCAGGTATTTCTTGGAGAAGATGTGATCTATTTGGGAGAAATGTGGCCTTTCTGGAAGAAACTGTCCTCTTTTGGGGATAAAACAGTTATTTGTGGTTGAAAAGGTCCTATTTGAAGGGGGAAACGTGGTATTTCTTGGAGAAGATGTGATCTATTTGGGAGAAATCGGGCCTTTCTGGAAGAAACTGTGCTCTTTTGGGGATAAAAGAGGTATTTGTGGGTGAAAAGGTCCTATTTGAAGGGGGAAACCTGGTATTTCTTGGAGAAGATGTGATATGTTTGGGAGAAATCAGGCATTTCTGGAAGAAACTGTCCTCTTTTGGGGATAAAAGAGGTATTTGTGGGTGAAAAGGTCCTATTTGAAGGGGGAAACCTGGTATTTCTTGGAGAAGAGGTGATATATTTGGGAGAAATGTGGCATGTCAGGAAGAAACTGTCCTCTTTTGGGGATCAAAGAGGTATTTGTGGGTGAAAAGGTCCTATTTGAAGGGGGAAAGCTGGTATTTCTTGGAGAAGATGTGATCTATTTGGGAGAAATGTGGCATTTCTTGAAGAAACTTTCCTATTTTGGGTATAAAAGAGGTATTTGTGGGTGAAAAGGTCCTATTTGAAGGGGGAAATGTGGTATTTCTTGGAGAAGATGTGATATATTTGGGAGATAACTGGCATTCCTGGAAGAAACTGTCCTCTTTTGGGGATAAAAGATGTATTTGAGGGTGAAAAGGTCCTGTTTGAAGGGGGAATGCTGGTATTTCTTGGAGAAGATGTGATATATTTGGGAGAAATGTGGCATTTCTGGAAGAAACTGTCGTATTTTGGGGATAAAAGAGGTATTTGTAGGTGAAAAGGTCTTATTTCTAGGGGGAAACCTGGTATTTCTTGGAGAAGATGTGCTATATTTGGGAGAAATCTGGCCTTTCTGGAAGAAACTGTCCTCTTTTGGGGATAAAAGAGGTATTTGTGGGAGAAAAGGTCCTATTTGAAGGGGGAAACCTGGTATTTCTTGGAGAAGATGTGATATATTTGGGAGGAATGTGTCATTTCTGGAAGAAACTGTCCTCTTTTGAGGATGAAACAGGTATTTGTGGGAGAAAAGGTCCTATTTGAAGGGGGAAAGCAGGTATTTCATGGAGAAGATGTGGTACATTTGGGGGAAATATGGCATGTATGGCAGAAACTGTCCTATTTTGGGGATAAAAAAGGTATTTGTACGAGTAAAGGTCCTATTTGAAGGGGGAAAGCTGGTATTTCTTGGAGAAGATGTGGTATATTTCGGAGAAATGTGGCATGTCTGGAAGAAACTGTCCTCTTTTGGGGATAAAGGAGGTTTTTTTGGGGAAAAGGTCCTATTTGAAGGGGGAAAGCTGTTATTTCTTGGAGAAGATGTGATATTTCTGGGAGAAATGTGGCATTTCTGGAAGAAACTGTCCTCTTATGGGGATAGAACAGGTATTTGTGGGTGAAAAGGTCCTATTTCCAGGGGAAAACCTGGTATTTCTTGGAGAAGATGTGATATATTTTGGAGAAATGTGGCATGTCTGGAAGAAAATGTCCTATTTGGGGGGAGAAGGGTGGTATTTGTGGGAGAAAAGTTCCTATTTCAGGAGGAATCCTGGTATTACTTGGAGAAGATGCGATATATTTGGGAGAAATGTGGCATTTCTGGAAGATACTGTTCTATTTGAGGGATAAAAGAGGTATTTGTGGGTGAGAAGGTCCTATTTGAAGGGGGAAACCTGGTATTTCTTGGAGAAGATGTGATATGTTTGGGAGAAATGTGGCATTTCTGGAAGAAACTGTCCTCTTATGGGGATAGAACAGGTATTTGTGGGTGAAAAGTTCCTATTTGAAGGGGAAAACCTGGTATTTCTTGGAGAAGATGTGATATATTTGGGAGAAATGTGGCATTTCTGGAAGAAAATGTCCTATCTGAGGGATAATACAGGTATTTGTGGGAGAAAAGGTCCTATTTGAAGGGGGAAAGCTGGTATTTCTTGGAGAAGATGTGGTATATTTGGGAGAAATGTGGCATTTCTGGAAGAAACTGTCCTCTTTTGGAATGAAACAGGTATTTTTGGGTAAAAAGGTCCTATTTGAAGGGGGAAAGCTGGTATTTCTTGGAGAAGATGTGATATATTTGGGAGAAATCTGGCATTTCTGGAAGAAACTGTCCTATTTCGGGGATACAAGAGGTATTTGTGGGTGAAAAGGTCCTATTTGAAGGGGGAAACCTGGTATTTCTTGGAGAAGATGTGATCTATTTGGGAGAAATGTGGCATTTCTGGAAGAAACTGTCCTATTTTGGGGATAAAACAGGTATTTGTGGGTGAAAAGGTCCTATTTGAAGGGGGAAACCTGGTATTTCTTGGAGAAGATGTGATATATTTGGGAGAAATGTGGCATGTCTGGAAGAAACTGTCCTCTTTTGGGGATAAAAGAGGTATTTGTGGGTGAAAAGGTCCTATTTGAAGGGGGAAACGTGGTATTTCTTGGAGAAGATGTGATATGTTTGGGAGAAATGTGGCATGTCTGGCAGAAACTGTCGTATTTGGGGGGAGAAGGCTGCTATTTGTGGTAGAAAAGGTCCTCTTTGAGGAGGAATCCTGGTATTTCTTGGAGAAGATGTGATATATTTGGGAGAAATGTGGCATGTCTGGAAGAAACTGTCCTATTTGAGGGATAAAAGAGGTATTTGTGGGTGAAAAGGTCCTATTTGAAGGGGGAAAGCTGGTATTTCTTGGAGAAGATGTGATATATTTGGGAGAAATGTGGCATTTCTGGAAGAAACTGTCCTCTTTTGGGGATAGAAGAATTTTTTGTGGGTGAAAAGGTCCTATTTGAAGGGGGAAACCTGGTATTTCTTGGAGAATATGTGATATGTTTGGGAGAAATGTGGCCTTTCTGTCAGAAACTCTCCTATTTTGGGGATAAAAGTGGTATTTGTGGGTGAAAAGGTCCTATTTGAAGGGGGAAAGCTGGTATTTCTTGGAGAAGATGTGATCTATTTGGGAGAAATGTGGCATGTCTGGATGAAACTGTCCTCTTTTGAGGATAAAAGAGGTATTTGTGGGTGAAAAGGTCCTATTTGAAGGGGGAAACCTGGCATTTCTTGGAGAAGATGTGATCTATTTGGGAGAAATCTGGCCTTTCTGGAAGAAACTGTCCTCTTTTGGGGATAAAACAGGTATTTGTGGGTGAAAAGGTCCTATTTGAAGGGGGAAACGTGGTATTTCTTGGAGAAGATGTGATATATTTGGGAGAAATGTGGCATGTCTGGAAGAAACTGTCCAATTTAGGGGATAAAAGAGGTATTTGTGGGTGAAAAGGTCCTATTTGAAGGGGGAAACGTGGTATTTCTTGGAGAAGATGTGATCTATTTGAGAGAAATGTGGCATTTCTTGATGAAACTGTCCTATTTTGGGGATAAAAGAGGTATTTGTGGGTGAAAAGGTCCTATTTGAAGGGGGAAACGTGGTATTTCTTGGAGAAGATGTGATCTATTTGGGAGAAATGTGGCATTTCTGGAAGAAACTGTACTCTTATGGGGATAGAACAGGTATTTGTGGGTGAAAAGGTCTTATTTGAAGGGGAAAACCTGGTATTTCTTGGAGAAGATGTGATCTATTTGGGAGAAATGTGGCATTTCTGGAAGAAAATGTCCTATCTGAGGGATAATACAGGTATTTGTGGGAGAAAAGGTCCTATTTGAAGGGGGAAAGGTGGTATTTCTTGGAGAAGATGTGGTATATTTGGGAGAAATGTGGCATTTCTGGAAGAAACTGTCCTCTTTTGGAATGAAACAGGTATTTGTGGGTAAAAAGGTCCTATTTGAAGGGGGAAAGCTGGTATTTCTTGGAGAAGATGTGATATATTTGGGAGAAATCTGGCATTTCTGGAAGAAACTGTCCTATTTCGGGGATACAAGAGGTATTTGTGGGTGAAAAGGTCCTATTTGAAGGGGGAAACCTGGTATTTCTTGGAGAAGATGTGATCTATTTGGGAGAAATGTGGCATTTCTGGAAGAAACTGTCCTATTTTGGGGATAAAACAGGTATTTGTGGGTGAAAAGGTCCTATTTGAAGGGGGAAACCTGGTATTTCTTGGAGAAGATGTGATATATTTGGGAGAAATGTGGCATTTCTGGAAGAAACTGTCCTCTTTTGGGGATAAAAGAGGTATTTGTGGGTGAAAAGGTCCTATTTGAAGGGGGAAACGTGGTATTTCTTGGAGAAGATGTGATATGTTTGGGAGAAATGTGGCATGTCTGGCAGAAACTGTCGTATTTGGGGGGAGAAGGCTGCTATTTGTGGTAGAAAAGGTCCTCTTTGAGGAGGAATCCTGGTATTTCTTGGAGAAGATGTGATATATTTGGGAGAAATGTGGCATGTCTGGAAGAAACTGTCCTATTTGAGGGATAAAAGAGGTATTTGTGGGTGAAAAGGTCCTATTTGAAGGGGGAAAGCTGGTATTTCTTGGAGAAGATGTGATATATTTGGGAGAAATGTGGCATTTCTGGAAGAAACTGTCCTCTTTTGGGGATAGAAGAATTTTTTGTGGGTGAAAAGGTCCTATTTGAAGGGGGAAACCTGGTATTTCTTGGAGAATATGTGATATGTTTGGGAGAAATGTGGCCTTTCTGTCAGAAACTCTCCTATTTTGGGGATAAAAGTGGTATTTGTGGGTGAAAAGGTCCTATTTGAAGGGGGAAAGCTGGTATTTCTTGGAGAAGATGTGATCTATTTGGGAGAAATGTGGCATGTCTGGATGAAACTGTCCTCTTTTGAGGATAAAAGAGGTATTTGTGGGTGAAAAGGTCCTATTTGAAGGGGGAAACCTGGCATTTCTTGGAGAAGATGTGATCTATTTGGGAGAAATCTGGCCTTTCTGGAAGAAACTGTCCTCTTTTGGGGATAAAACAGGTATTTGTGGGTGAAAAGGTCCTATTTGAAGGGGGAAACGTGGTATTTCTTGGAGAAGATGTGATATATTTGGGAGAAATGTGGCATGTCTGGAAGAAACTGTCCAATTTAGGGGATAAAAGAGGTATTTGTGGGTGAAAAGGTCCTATTTGAAGGGGGAAACGTGGTATTTCTTGGAGAAGATGTGATCTATTTGAGAGAAATGTGGCATTTCTTGATGAAACTGTCCTATTTTGGGGATAAAAGAGGTATTTGTGGGTGAAAAGGTCCTATTTGAAGGGGGAAACGTGGTATTTCTTGGAGAAGATGTGATCTATTTGGGAGAAATGTGGCATTTCTGGAAGAAACTGTACTCTTATGGGGATAGAACAGGTATTTGTGGGTGAAAAGGTCTTATTTGAAGGGGAAAACCTGGTATTTCTTGGAGAAGATGTGATCTATTTGGGAGAAATGTGGCATTTCTGGAAGAAAATGTCCTATCTGAGGGATAATACAGGTATTTGTGGGAGAAAAGGTCCTATTTGAAGGGGGAAAGGTGGTATTTCTTGGAGAAGATGTGGTATATTTGGGAGAAATGTGGCATTTCTGGAAGAAACTGTCCTCTTTTGGAATGAAACAGGTATTTGTGGGTAAAAAGGTCCTATTTGAAGGGGGAAACCTGGTATTTCTTGGAGAAGATGTGATCTATTTGGGAGAAATGTGGCATGTCTGGAAGAAACTGTCCTATTTTGGGGATAAAAGAGGTAATTGTGGTTGAAAAGGTCCTATTTGAAGGGGGAAAGCTGGTATTTCTTGGAGAAGATGTGATCTATTTGGGAGAAATGTGGCATTTCTGGAAGAAACTGTCCTCTTTAGGGGATAAAACAGGTATTTGTGGGTGAAAAGGTCCTATTTGAAGGGGGAAACCTGGTATTTCTTGGAGAAGATGTGATATATTTGGGAGAAATGAGGCCTTTCTGGAAGAAACCGAGCTCTTTTGGGGTAAAAGAGGTATTTGTGGGTGAAAAGTTCCTATTTGAAGGGGGAAACCTGGTATTTCTTGGAGAAGATGTGATATATTTGGGAGAAATGTGGCATGTCTGGAAAAAACTGTCCTATTTTGGGGATAAAAGAGGTATTTGTGGGTGAGAAGGTCCTATTTGAAGGGGGAAACGTGGTATTTCTTGGAGAAGATGTGATATATTTGGGAGAAATGTGGCATTCCTGGAAGAAACTGTCCTCTTTTGGGGATAAAAGAGGTTTTTTTGGGGAAAAGGTCCTATTTGAAGGGGGAAACGTGGTATTTCTTGGAGAAGATGTGATTTATTTAGGAGAAATGTGGCATGTCTGGAAGAAACTGTCCTATTTGGGGGGAGAAGGGTGGTATTTGTGGGAGAAAAGTTCCTATTTCAGGAGGAATCCTGGTATTTCTTGGAGGAGATGTGATATGTTTGGGAGAAATGTGCCATTTCTGGAAGAAACTGTCCTCTTTTGAGGATAAGAGAGGTATTTGTGGGTGAAAAGGTCCTATTTCCAGGGGGAAACCTGGTATTTCTTGGAGAAGATGTGATATGTTTGGGAGAAATGTGGCATGTCAGGAAGAAACTGTCCTATTTTGGGGATAAAACAGGTATTTGTGGGTGAAAAGGTCCTATTTGAAGGGGGAAACCTGGTATTTCTTGGAGAAGATGTGATCTATTTGGGAGAAATGTGGCATGTCTGGAAGAAACTGTTCTATTTGAGGGATAAAAGAGGTATTTGTGGGTGAATAGGTCCTATTTGAAGGGGGAAAGCTGGTATTTCTTGAAGGAGATGTGATATATTTGGGAGAAATGTGGCATTTCTGGAAGAAACTGTCCTCTTTTGGGGATAAAAGA
Source organism: Lophura swinhoii (assembly GCA_030408155.1). NCBI lineage: Eukaryota > Metazoa > Chordata > Aves > Galliformes > Phasianidae > Lophura > Lophura swinhoii. Next base: position 9,158,411 of record JASCYN010000149.1, read on the forward strand.
GGTATTTGTGGGTGAAAAGGTCCTATTTCCAGGGGGAAACCTGGTGTTTCTTGGAGAAGATGTGATATGTTTGGGAGAAATCTGGCATTTCTGGAAGAAACAGACCTTTTTGGGGGAGAAGCCTGCTATTAGTGGTTGAAAAGGTCCTATTTGAAGGGGGAAACCTGGTATTTCTTGAGAAGATGTGATATATTTGGGAGAAATGTGGCATTTCTGGAAGAAACTGTCCTCTTTTGGGGATAAAAGAGGTATTTGTGGGTGAAAAGGTCCTATTTGAAGGGGGAAACCTGGTATTTCTTGGAGAAGATGTGATATGTTTGGGAGAAATGTGGCATTTCTGGAAGAAACTGTCATATTTGGGGGGAGAAGGCTGGTATTTGTGGGAGAAAAGGTCCTATTTGAAGGGGGAAAGCAGGTATTTCTTGGAGAAGATGTGATCTATTTGGGAGAAATGTGGCCTTTCTGGAAGAAACTGTCCTCTTTTGGGGATAAAACAGTTATTTGTGGTTGAAAAGGTCCTATTTGAAGGGGGAAAGCAGGTATTTCATGGAGAAGATGTGGTACATTTGGGAGAAATATGGCATGTATGGCAGAAACTGTCCTATTTTGGGGATAAAAGAGGTATTTGTACGAGTAAAGGTCCTATTTGAAGGGGGAAAGCTGGTATTTCTTGGAGAAGATGTGGTATATTTGGGAGAAATGTGGCATGTCTGGAAGAAACTGTCCTCTTTTGGGGATAAAAGAGGTTTTTTTGGGGAAAAGGTCCTATTTGAAGGGGGAAAGCTGTTATTTCTTGGAGAAGATGTGATATATTTGGGAGAAATGTGGCATTTCTGGAAGAAACTGTCCTCTTATGGGGATAGAACAGGTATTTGTGGGTGAAAATGTCCTATTTCCAGGGGAAAACCTGGTATTTCTTGGAGAAGATGTGATATATTTGGGAGAAATCTGGCATGTCTGGAAGAAAATGTCCTATTTGGGGGGAGAAGGGTGGTATTTGTGGGAGAATAGTTCCTATTTCAGGAGGAATCCTGGTATTACTTGGAGAAGATGCGATATATTTGGGAGAAATGTGGCATGTCTGGAAGATACTGTTCTATTTGAGGGATAAAAGTGGTATTTGTGGGTGAGAAGGTCCTATTTGAAGGGGGAAACCTGGTATTTCTTAAAGAAGATGTGATATGTTTGGGAGAAATGTGGCATTTCTGGAAGAAACTGTCCTCTTATGGGGATAGAACAGGTATTTGTGGGTGAAAAGGTCTTATTTGAAGGGGAAAACCTGGTATTTCTTGGAGAAGATGTGATCTATTTGGGAGAAATGTGGCATTTCTGGAAGAAAATGTCCTATCTGAGGGATAATACAGGAATTTGTGGGAGAAAAGTTCCTATTTGAAGGGGGAAACCTGGTATTTCTTGGAGAAGATGTGGTATATTTGGGAGAAATGTGGCATGTCTGGAAGAAACTGTCCTCTTTTGGAATGAAACAGGTATTTTTGGGTAAAAAGGTCCTATTTGAAGGGGGAAAGCTGGTATTTCTTGGAGAAGATGTGATTTGTTTGGGAGAAATGTGGCATGTCTGGAAGAAACTGTCCTATTTCGGGGATATAACAGGTATTTGTGGGTGAAAAGGTCCTATTTGAAGGGGGAAAGCTGGTATTTCTTGGAGGAGTTGTGATATATTTGGGAGAAATGTGGCATTTCTGGAAGAAACTGTCCTCTTTTGGGGATAAAAGAGGTATTTGTGGGTGAAAAGGTCCTATTTGAAGGGGAAAACCTGGTATTTCTTGGAGAAGATGTGATCTATTTGGGAGAAATGTGGCATTTCTGGAAGAAACTGTCCTCTTTTGGGGATAAAAGAGGTATTTGTGGGTAAAAAGGTCCTATTTCCAGGGGGAAACCTGGCATTTCTTGGAGAAGATGTGATATGTTTGGGAGAAATGTGGCATGTCTGGCAGAAACTGTCGTATTTGGGGGGAGAAGGCTGCTATTTGTGGTAGAAAAGGTCCTCTTTGAGGAGGAATCCTGGTATTTCTTGGAGAAGATGTGATCTATTTGGGAGAAATGTGGCATGTCTGGAAGAAACTGTCCTATTTGAGGGATAAAAGAGGTATTTGTGGGTGAAAAGGTCCTATTTGAAGGGGGAAACCTGGTATTTCTTGGAGAAGATGTGATATATTTGGGAGAAATGTGGCATTTCTGGAAGAAACTGTCCTCTTTTGGGGATAAAAGAATTTTTTGTGGGTGAAAAGGTCCTATTTGAAGGGGGAAACCTGGTATTTCTTGGAGAAGATGTGATATGTTTGGGAGAAATGTGGCCTTTCTGTCAGAAACTGTCCTATTTTGGGGATAAAAGTGGTATTTGTGGGTGAAAAGGTCCTATTTGAAGGGGGAAAGCTGGTATTTCTTGGAGAAGATGTGATCTATTTGGGAGAAATGTGGCATTTCTGGAAGAAACTGTCCTATTTTGGGGATAAAAGAGGTATTTGTGGTTGAAAAGGTCCTATTTGAAGGGGGAAACCTGGCATTTCTTGGAGAAGATGTGATCTATTTCGGAGAAATCTGGCCTTTCTGGAAGAAACTGTCCTATTTGGGGGTTAAACCAGGTATTTGTGGGTGAAAAGGTCTTATTTGAAGGGGAAAACCTGGTATTTCTTGGAGAAGATGTGATATATTTGGGAGAAATGTGGCATTTCTTGATGAAACTGTCCTATTTTGGGGATAAAAGAGGTATTTGTGGGTGAAAAGGTCCTATTTGAAGGGGGAAACGTGGTATTTCTTGGAGAAGATGTGATCTATTTGGGAGAAATGTGGCATTTCTGGAAGAAACTGTACTCTTATGGGGATAGAACAGGTATTTGTGGGTGAAAAGGTCTTATTTGAAGGGGAAAACCTGGTATTTCTTGGAGAAGATGTGATATATTTGGGAGAAATGTGGCATTTCTGGAAGAAAATGTCCTATCTGAGGAATAATACAGGTATTTGTGGGAGAAAAGGTCCTATTTGAAGGGGGAAAGCTGGTATTTCTTGGAGAAGATGTGGTATATTTGGGAGAAATGTGGCATTTCTGGAAGAAACTGTCCTCTTTTGGAATGAAACAGGTATTTTTGGGTAAAAAGGTCCTATTTGAAGGGGGAAAGCTGGTATTTCTTGGAGAAGATGTGATATATTTGGGAGAAATGTGGCATGTCTGGAAGAAACTGTCCTATTTCGGCGATCAAACAGGTATTTGTGGGTGAAAAGGTCCTATTTGAAGGGGGAAAGCTGGTATTTCTTGGAGAAGATGTGATCTATTTGGGAGAAATGTGGCATTTCTGGAAGAAACTGTCCTCTTTTGGGGATAAAAGAGGTATTTGTGGGTGAAAAGGTCCTATTTGAAGGGGGGAAACGTGGTATTTCTTGGAGAAGATGTGATATATTTGGGAGAAATGTGGCCTTTCTGGAAGAAACCGAGCTCTTTTGGGGTAAAAGAGGTATTTGTGGGTGAAAAGTTCCTATTTGAAGGGGGAAACCTGGTATTTCTTGGAGGAGATGTGATATATTTGGGAGAAATGTGGCATGTCTGGAAAAAACTGTCCTATTTTGGGGATAAAAGAGGTGTTTGTGGGTGAGAAGGTCCTATTTGAAGGGGGAAACGTGGTATTTCTTGGAGAAGATGTGATATATTTGGGAGAAATGTGGCATTCCTGGAAGAAACTGTCCTCTTTTGGGGATAAAAGAGGTTTTTTTGGGGAAAAGGTCGTATTTGAAGGGGGAAACGTGGTATTTCTTGGAGTAGATGTGATATATTTGGGAGAAATGTGGCATGTCTGGAAGAAACTGTCCTATTTGGGGGGAGAAGGGTGGTATTTGTGGGAGAAAAGTTCCTATTTCAGGAGGAATCCTGGTATTTCTTGGAGGAGATGTGATATGTTTGGGAGAAATGTGGCATTTCTGGAAGAAAATGTCCAATTTGGGGGGAGAAGGCTGGTAGTTTTTGGTGAGAAGGTCCTATTTCAGGAGGAATCCTGGCATTTCTTGGAGAAGATGTGATATATTTGGGAGAAATCTGGCATGTCTGGAAGAAAATGTCCAATTTGGGGGGAGAAGACTGGTAGTTTTGGGTGAGAAGGTCCTATTTCAGGATGAATCCTGGCATTTCTTGGAGAAGATGTGATATATTTGGGAGAAATGTGGCATTTCTGGAACAAACTGTCCTCTTTTGGGGATAAAAGAGGTATTTGTGGTGAAAAGGTCCTATTTGAAGGGGAAAGGTGGTATTTTTTGGAGAAGATGATATATATTTGGGAGAAATGTGGCCTTTCTGGAAGAAACTGTCCACTTTTGGGGATAAAAGAGGTATTTCATGGAGAAAAGGTCCTAATTGAAGGGGGAAACCTGGTATTTCTTGGAGGAGTTGTGATATATTTGGGAGAAATGTGGCATTTCTGGAAGAAACTGTCCTCTTTTGGGGATAAAAGAGGTATTTGTGGGTGAAAAGTTCCTATTTGAAGGGGGAAAGCTGGTATTTCTTGGAGAAGATGTGATATGTTTGGGAGAAAATGTGGCATTTCTGTAAGAAACTGTCCTATTTGTGGGGAGAAGGCTGGTATTTGTGGGAGAAAAGGTCCTATTTGAAGGGGGAAAGCAGTATTTCTTGGAGAAAATGTGATCTATTTGGGAGAAATGTGGCATTTCTGGAAGGAACTGTCCTATTTTGGGGATAAAAGAGGTATTTGTGGGTGAAAAGGTCCTATTTGAAGGGGGAAACGTGGTATTTCTGGAGAAGATGTGATATGTTTGGGAGAAATGTGGCATTTCTGGAAGAAACTGTCCTATTTTCGGGATAAAAGAATTTTTTGTGGATGAAAAGGTCCTATTTGAAGGGGGAAACCTGGTATTTCTTGGAGAAGATGTGATATGTTTGGGAGAAATGTGGCCTTTCTGGAAGAAACTGTCCTATTTTGGGGATAAAAGTGGTATTTGTGGGTGATAAGGTCCTATTTGAAGGGGGAAAGCTGGTATTTCTTGGAGAAGATGTGATATATTTGGGAGAAATGTGGCATGTCAGGAAGAAACTGTCCTCTTTTGGGGATAAAAGAGGTATTTGTGGGAGAAAAGGTCCTATTTGAAGGGGGAAACCTGGTATTTCTTGGAGAAGATGTGATATATTTGGGAGAAATGTGGCATTTCTGGAAGAAACTGTCCTAATTTGGGGACAGAACAGGAATTTGTGGGTGAAAAGGTCCTATTTGAAGGGGCAATCCTGGTATTTCTTGGAGAAGATGTGATATATTTGGGAGAAATGTGGCATGTCTGGAAAAAACTGTCCTCTTTTGGGGATAAATGAGGTATTTGTGGGAGAAAAGGTCCTATTTGAAGGGGGAAAAGTGGTATTTCTTGGAGGAGATGTGATATATTTGGGAGAAATGTGGCATGTCTGGAAGAAACTGTCCTATTTCAGGGATAATACAGGTATTTGTGGGAGAAAAGGTCCTATTTGAAGGGGGAAACCTGGTATTTCTTGGAGAAGATGTGATATATTTGGGAGAAAACTGGCATGTCTGGAAGAAACTGTCCTACTTTGGGGAGCAAACAGGTATTTGTGGGTGAAAAGGTCCTATTTGAAGGGGGAAACCTGGTATTTCTTGGAGAAGATGTGATCTATTTGGGAGAAATGTGGCATGTCTGGCAGAAACTGTCCTATTTTGGGGATAAAACAGGTATTTAAGGGAGAAAAGGTCCTATTTGAAGGGGAAAGCTGGTATTTCTTGGAGGAGTTGTGATATATTTGGGAGAAATGTGGTATTTCTGGAAGGAAATGTGCAATTTGAGGGATAGAAGAGGTATTTGTGGGAGAAAATGTCCTATTTGAAGGGGGAACCCTGGTATTTCTTGGAGAAGATGTGATATATTTGGGAGAAATGTGGCATGTCTGGAAAAAACTGTCCTCTTTTGGGGATAAATGAGGTATTTGTGGGAGAAAAGGTCCTATTTGAAGGGGGAAAAGTGGTATTTCTTGGAGGAGATGTGATATATTTGGGAGAAATGTGGCATGTCTGGAAGAAACTGTCCTCTTTTGAGGATAAAAGAGGTATTTGTGGGTGATAAGGTCCTATTTGAAGGGGGAAACCTGTTATTTCTTGGAGAAGATGTGATATATTTGGGAGAAATGTGGCATTTCTGGAAGAAACTGTCCTATTTGGGGGAAGAAGCCTGCTATTAGTGGGTGAAAAGATCCTATTTGAAGGGGGAAAGCTGGTATTTCTTGGAGAAGATGTGCTATATTTGGGAGAAATGTGGCCTTTCTGGAAGAAACTGTCCTGTTTGGGGGGAGAAGGCTGGTATTTGTGGGAGAAAAGGTCCTATTTCAGGAGGAATCCTGGTATTTCTTGGAGAAGATGTGATATATTTAGGAGAAATGTGGCATGTCTGGAAGAAACTGACCTATTTGAGGGATAAAAGAGGTATTTGTGCGTGAAAAGGTCCTATTTGAAGGGGGAAAGCTGGTATTTCTTGGAGAAGATGTGATATATTTGGGAGAAATCAGGCATTTCTGGAAGAAACTGTCCTCTTTTGGGGATAAAACAGGTATTTGTGGGTGAAAAGGTCCTATTTGAAGGGGGAAACGTGGTATTTCTTGGAGAAGATGTGATATATTTGGGAGAAATGTGGCATTTCTGGAAGAAACTGTCCTCTTTTGGGGATAAAAGAATTTTTTGTGGGTGAAAAGGTCCTATTTGAAGGGGGAAACCTGGTATTTCTTGGAGAAGATGTGATATGTTTGGGAGAAATGTGGCCTTTCTGGAAGAAACTGTCCTATTTTGGGGATAAAAGTGGTATTTGTGGGTGATAAGGCCCTATTCGAAGGGGATAACCTGGTATTTCTAGGAGAAGATGTGATATATTTGGGAGAAATGTGGCATGTCAGGAATAAACTGTCCTCTTTTGGGGATGAAACAGGTATTTGTGGTTGAAAAGGTCCTATTTGAAGGGGGAAATCTGGTATTTCATGGAGAAGATGTGGTATATTTGGGAGAAATATGGCATGTATGGCAGAAACTGTCCTCTTTTGGGGATAAAAGAGGTATTTGTGGGTGAAACGGTCCTATTTGAAGGGGGAAAGCTGGTATTTCTTGGAGAAGAAGTGATATATTTGGGAGAAATGTGGCCTTACTGGAAGAAACTGTTCTCTTTTGGGGATTAACAGAGGTAAAACTACCAGCTTTCCCCCTTCAAAAAGGACATTTTCACCCACAAATACCTCTTTTATCACTCAAATAGGACAGTTTCTTCCAGAAAGGCCACATTTCTCCCAAATAGATCACATCTTCTCCATGAAATACCAGGGTTCCCCCTGGAAATAGGACCTTTTCGCCCAAAAATTCCTCTTTTATCCCCAAAATAGGACAGTTTCTTCCAGAAAGGCCACATTTCTCCCAAATATATCACATCTTCTCCAAGAAATACCACGTTTCCCCCTTCAAATAGGACCTTTTTAACCACTAATACCTCTTTTATCCCCAAAAGAGGACAGTTTCTTCCAGAAATGCCACATTTCTCCCAAATATATCACATCTTCTCCAAGAAATGCCAGGATTCCTCCTGAAATAGGACCTTCTCACCCAAAACTACCAGCCTTCTCCCCCCAAATTGGACATTTTCTTCCAGAAAGGCCAGATTTCTCCCAAATATATCACATCTTCTCCAAGAAATGCCAGGATTCCTCCTGAAATAGGACCTTCTCACCGAAAACTACCAGCCTTCTCCCCCCAAATTGGGCAGTTTCTTCCAGAAATGCCACATTTCTCCCAAATATATCACATCTTCTCCAAGAAATACCAGCTTTCCCCCTTCAAATAGGACATTTTCACCCACAAATTCCTGTTTTATCCCCAAAATAGAACAGTTTCTTCCGGACATGCCACATTTCTCCCAAATATATCACATCTTCTCCAAGAAATAACAGGTTTCCCCCTTCAAATAGGACCTTTTCACCCTCAAATACCTGTAATATCCCCAAAAGAGGACAGTTTCTGCCAGAAAGGCCACATTTATCCCAAATATATCACATCTTCTCCAAGAAATACCAGGTTTCCCCCTTCAAATAGGACCTTTTCACCCACAAATACCTGTTTTATCCCCAAAAGAGGACAGTTTCTTCCATAAATGCTGATTTCTCCCAAATAGATCACATCTTCTCCAAGAAATACCAGGTTTCCCCCTTCAAATAGGACCTTTTCACCCACAAATACCTCTTTTATCCCCAAAAGAGCACAGTTTCTTCCAGAAAGGCCAGGTTTCTCCCAAATATATCACATCTTCTCCAAGAAATACCACCTTTCCCCCTTCAAATAGGACCTTTTCACCCACTAATAACTCTTTTATCCCCAAAAGAGGACAGTTTCTTCCAGAAATGCCACATTTCTCCCAAATATATCACATCTTCTCCAAGAAATACCACGTTTCCCCTTCAAATAGGACCTTTTCACCCACAAATACCTGGTTTAACCCCAAAATAGGACAGTTTCTTCCTGACATGCCACATTTCTCCCAAACATATCAAATCTTCTCCAAGAAATGCAAGGATTCCTCCTGAAATAGGAACTTTTAACCTACAAATACCTGTTGTATCCCCAAAAGAGGACTGTTTCTTCCATAAATGCCAGGTTTCTCTAAATATATCACATCTTCTCCAAGAAATACCAGGTTTCCCCCTAGAAATAGGACCTTTTCACCCACAAATACCTCTTTTATCCCCAAAAAAGGACAGTTTCTTCCAGAAAGGCCAGATTTCTCCCAAATAGATCACATCTTCTCCAAGAAATACCACGTTTCCCCCTTCAAATAGGAACTTTTCACCCACAAATACCTCTTTGATCCCCAAAAGAGGACAGTTTCTTCCAGACATGCCACATTTCTCCCAAATATATCACATCTTCTCCAAGAAATACCAGCTTTCCCCCTTCAAATAGGACCTTTTCACCCACAAATACCTCTTTTATCCCCGAAAGAGGACAGTTTCTTCCTGACATGCCACATTTCTCCCAAATATATCACATCTTCTCCAAGAAATACCAGCTTTCCCCCTTCGAATAGGACCTTTTCTCCCACAAATACCTCTTTTATCCCCAAAATAGGACAGTTTCTTCCAGAAAGGCCACATTTCTCCCAAATAGATCACATCTTCTCCAAGAAATACCAGGTTCCCCCTTCAAATAGGACCTTTTCTACCACTAATACCTCTTTTATTCCCAAAAGAGGACAGTTTCTTCAAGAAATGCCACATTTCTCCCAAATATATCACATCTTCTCCAAGAAATACCAGGATTCCCCCTTCAAATAGGACCTTTTCTCCCACATATACCTCTTTTATCCCCAAAAGAGGACAGTTTCTTCCAGAAATGCCACATTTCTCCCAAATAGATCACATCTTCTCCAAGAAATACCAGCTTTCCCCCTTCAAATAGGACCTTTTCACCCACAAATACCTCTTTTATCCCCAAAAGAGGACAGTTTCTTCCTGACATGCCACATTTCTCCCAAATATATCACATCTTCTCCAAGAAATACCAGCTTTCCCCCTTCAAATAGGACCTTTTCTCCCACAAATACCTCTTTTATCCCCAAAATAGGACAGTTTCTTCCAGAAAGGCCACATTTCTCCCAAATAGATCACATCATCTCCAAGAAATACCAGCTTTCCCCCTTCAAATAGGACCTTTTCACCCACAAATACCTCTTTTATCCCCAAAAGAGGACAGTTTCTTCCTGACATGCCACATTTCTCCCAAATATATCACATCTTCTCCAAGAAATACCAGCTTTCCCCCTTCAAATAGGACCTTTTCTCCCACAAATACCTCTTTTATCCCCAAATTAGACATTTTCTTCCAGACATGCCACATTTCTCCCAAATATATCATATCTTCTCCAAGAAATACCAGATTTTCCCCTGGAAATAGGAACTTCTCACCCACAAATACCTCTTTTATCCCCAAAAGAGGACAGTTTCTTCCAGAAATGCCACATTTCTCCCAAACATATCACATCTTCTCCAAGAATTACCAGCTTTCCCCCTTCAAATAGGACATTTTCACCCACAAATACCTGTTTGATCCCCAAAAGAGGACAGTTTCTTCCAGAAAGGCCACAGAAATACCAGCTTTCCCCCTTGAAATAGGAACTTTTCTCCCAGAAATACCTCTTTTATCCCCAAAATAGGACAGTTTCTGCCTGAAAGGCCAGATTTCTCCCAAATGTATCACATCTTCTCCAAGAAATACCAGCTTTCCCCCTTCAAATAGGACCTTTTCACCCACATATACCTCATTTATCCCCAAAAGAGGACAGTTTCTGCCAGAATGGCCACATTTCTCCCAAATATATCACATCTTCTCCAAGAAATACCACGTTTCCCCTTCAAATAGGACCTTTTCACCCACAAATACCTATTTTATCCCCAAAAGAGGACAGTTTCTTCCAGAAATGCCACATTTCTCCCAAATATATCACATCTTCTCCAAGAAATGCCAGGTTTCCCCCTTGAAATACGATCTTTTCAACCACAAATACCTCTTTTATCCCCAAAAGAGGACAGTTTCTTCCAGAAAGGCCACATTTCTCCCAAATATATCACATCTCCTGCAAGATCATCCAGCTTTCCCCCTTCAAATAGGACCTTTTCTCCCACAAATACCTATTTTATCCCCAAAATAGGACAGTTTCTTCCAGAAAGGCCACATTTCTCCCAAATAGATCACATCTTCTCCAAGAAATACCAGGTTCCCCCTTCAAATAGGACCTTTTCACCGACAAATACGTCTTTTATCCCCAAAAGAGGACAGTTCCTTCCAGAAATGCCACATTTCTCCCAAATATATCACATCTTCTCCAAGAAATACCAGGTTTCCCCCTGGAAATAGGACCTTATCACCCACAAATACCTCTTTTATCCCCAAAATACGACAGTTTCTTCCAGAAATGCCAGATTTCTCCCAAATATATCACATCTTCTCAAAGCAATACCAGGTTTCCCCCTTCAAATAGGAACTTTTCTCCCTCAAATACCTCTTTTATCCCCAAAAGAGGACAGTTTCTTCCAGAAATGCCACATTTCTCCCAAATATATCACATCTTCTCCAAGAAATACCAGGTTTCCCCCTTCAAATAGGACCTTTTCACCCACAAATACCTCTTTTATCCCCAAATGAGCACAGTTTCTTCCAGAAAGGCCACATTTCTCCCAAATATATCTCATCTTCTCCAAGAAATACCAGGTTTCCCCCTTCAAATAGGACCTTTTCACCCACAAATACCTCTTTTATCCCCAAAAGAGCACAGTTTCTTCCAGAAATGCCACATTTCTCCCAAATATATCACATCTTCTCCAAGAAATACCAAGTTTCCCCCTTCAAATAGGACCTTTTCACCCACAAATACCACTTTTATCCCCAAAATAGGAAAGTTTCTTCCAGAAATGCCAGATTTCACCCGAATAGATCACATCTTCTCCAAGAAATACCAGCTTTCCCCCTTCAAATAGGACTTTTTCTCCCACAGATACCTGTTTTATCCCCTAAAGAGGACAGTTTCTTCCAGAAATGCCACATTTCTCCCAAATATATCACATCTTCTCCAAGAAATACCAGCTTTCCCCCTTCAAATAGGACCTTTTCACCCACAAATACCTCTTTTATCCCCAAAAGAGGACAGATTCTTCCAGACATGCCACATTTCTCCCAAATATATCACATCTTCTCCAAGAAATACCAGGTTTACCCCTTCAAATAGGAACTTTTCACCCACAAATACCTCTTTTATCCCTCAAATTGGACAGTTTCTTCCAGAAATGCCACATTTCTCCCAAACATATCACATCTTCTCCAAGAAATACCAGGTTTCCCCCTAGAAATAGGAACTTTTCACCCACAAATACCTGTTTTATCCCCAAAATAGGACAGTTTCTTCCAGAAATGCCACATTTCTCCCAAACAGATCACATCTTCTCCAAGAAATACCAGGTTTCCCCCTTCAAATAGGACCTTTTCACCCACAAATACCTCTTTTACCCCAAAAGAGCTCGGTTTCTTCCAGAAATGCCACATTTCTCCCAAATATATCACATCTTCTCCAAGAAATACCAGGTTTCCCCCTTCAAATAGGACCTTTTCACCCACAAATACCTCTTTTATCCCCAAAATAGGACAGTTTCTTCCAGAAATGCCACATTTCTCCCAAATATATCACATCTTCTCCAAGAAATACCAGCTTTCTCCCTTCAAATAGGACCTTTTCACCCACAAATACCTCTTTTATCCCCTAAATTGGACAGTTTCTTCCAGAAATGCCACATTTCTCCCAAATATATATCATCTTCTCCAAGAAATACCAGCTTTCCCCTTCAAATAGGACCTTTTCAACCACTAATACCTGTTTTATCCCCAAAAGAGGACAGTTTCTTCCAGAAATGCCACATTTCTCCCACATATATCACATCTTCTCCAAGAAATGCCTGGATTCCTCCTGAAATAGGACCTTCTCACCCAAAACTACCAGCCTTCTCCCCAAAATTGGACATTTTCTTCCAGAAATGCCACATTTCTCCCAAATATATCACATCTTCTCCAAGAAATACCAGGATTCCTCCTGAAATAGGACCTTCTCACCGAAAACTACCAGCCTTCTCCCCCCAAATTGGACATTTTCTTCCAGACATGCCACATTTCTCCCAAATAGATCACATCTTCTCCAAGAAATACCAGCTTTCCCCCTTCAAATAGGACCTTTTCTCCCACAAATACCTGTTTTATCCCCAAAGAGGACAGTTTCTTCCAGAAATGCCACATTTCTCCCAAATATATCACATCTTCTCCAAGAAATACCAGGTTTCCCCCTTCAAATAGGACCTTTTCACCCACAAATACCTCTTTTATCCCCAAAATAGGACAGTTTCTTCCAGACATGCCACATTTCTCCCAAAAATATCACATCTCTTGCAAGCACTACCAGCTTTCCCCCTTGAAATAGGACCTTTTCACCCACAAATACCTGTTTCATCCCCAAAAGAGGACAGTTTCTGCCAGAAATGCCACATTTCTCCCAAATATACCACATCTTCTCCAAGAAATACCAGGGTTCCCCCTTCAAATAGGACCTTTTCACCCACAAATACCTCTTTTATGCCCAAAATAGGACAGTTTCTTCCAGACATGCCACATTTCTCCCAAATATATCACATCTTCTCCAAGAAATACCAGGTTTCCCCCTTCAAATAGGACCTTTTCTCCCACAAATACCTATATTATCCCTGAAATAGGACATTTTCTTCCAGAAATACCACATTTCTCCCAAATATAGCACATCTTCTCCAAGATATACCAGGTTTCCCCCTTGTAATAAGACCTTTTCACCCACAAATACCTCTTTTATCCCCAAAAGAGGACAGTTTCTTCCAGAAATGCCACATTTCTCCCAAATATATCACATCTTCTCCAAGAAATACCAGGTTTCCCCCTTCAAATAGGACCTTTTCACCCTCAAATACATCTTTTATCCCCAAAAGAGGACAGTTTCTTCCTGACATGCCACATTTCTCCCAAATATATCACATCTTCTCCAAGAAATACCAGGTTTCCCCCTTCAAATAGGAACTTTTCACCCACAAATACCTCTTTTATCCCCAAAAGAGGACAGTTTCTTCCAGAAATGCCACATTTCTCCCAAATAGATCACATCTTCTCCAAGAAATACCACGTTTCCCCCTTCAAATAGGACCTTTTCACCCACTAATACCTCTTTTATCCCCAAAAGAGCACAGTTTCTGCCAGAAAGGCCACATTTCTCCCAAATAGATCACATCTTCTCCAAGAAATACCAGCTTTCCCCCTTCAAATAGGACCTTATCACCCACAAATACCTCTTTTATCCCCAAAATCGGACAGTTTCTGCCAGAAAGGCCACATTTCTCCCAAACATATCACATCTTCTCCAAGAAATACCAGGTTTCCCCCTTCAAATAGGACCTTTTCACCCACAAAAAATTCTTTTATCCCCAAAATAGGACAGTTTCTGCCAGAAATGCCTGATTTGTCCCAAATATATCACATCTTCTCAAAAAATACCACGTTTCCCCCTTCAAATAGGACCTTTTCACACACAAATACCTCTTTGATCCCCAAAAGAGGACAGTTTCTTCCAGACATGCCACATTTCTCCCAAATATATCACATCTTCTCCAAGAAATACCAGGTTTCCCCCTTCAAATAGGACCTTTTCACCCACAAATACCTCTTTTATCCCCAAAATAGTACAGTTTCTTCCAGACATGCCACATTTCTCCCAAATATATCACATTTCTTGCAAGAACTACCGGCTTTCCCCCTTCAAATAGGACCTTTTCACCCACAAATATACCTGTTTCATCCCCAAAAGAGCACAGTTCCTTCCAGAAATGCCACATTTCTCCCAAATATATCACATCTTCTCCAAGAAATACCAGGTTTCCTCCTTCAAATAGGACCTTCTCACCCACAAATACCACTTTTATCCCCAAAAGAGGACATTTTCTTCCAGAAATGCCACATTTCTCCCAAATATATCACATCTTCTCCAAGAAATACCAGGGTTCCCCCTTCAAATAGGACCTTATCACCCACAAATACCTCTTTTATCCCCAAAAGAGGACAGTTTCTTCCAGAAAGGCCATATTTCTCCCTAATATACGACATCTTCTCCAAGAAATACAACGTTTCCCCCTGGAAATAGGACCTTTTCACCCACAAATACCTCTTCAATCCCTCAAATTAGACATTTTCTTCCAGAAATGCCACATTTCTCCCAAATAGATCACATCTTCTCCAAGAAATACCAGGTTTCCCCCTTCAAATAGGACCTTTTCTCCCACAAATAATTCTTTTATCCCCAAAATAGGACAGTTTCTTCAAGAAATGCCACATTTCTCCCAAATATATCACCTCTTCTCCAAGAAATACCAGGTTTTCCCCTGGAAATAGGACCTTTTCACCCACAAATACCTGTTTTATCCCCTAAAGAGGACAGTTTCTTCCAGAAATGCCACATTTCTCCCAAATAGATCACATCTTCTCCAAGAAATACCAGCTTTCCCCCTTCAAATAGGACCTTTTCTCCCACAAATACCTCTTTTATCCCCAAAAGAGGACAGTTTCTGCCACACATGCCACATTTCTCCCAAATAGATCACATCTTCTCCAAGAAATACCAGGTTCCCCCTTCAAATAGGACCTTTTCACCCACAAATACCTGTTTGATCCCCAAAAGAGGACAGTTTCTTCCAGAAATGCCACATTTCTCCCAAACATATCACATCTTCTCCAAGAAATTCCAGGGTTCCCCCTTCAAATAGGACCTTTTCACCCACATATACCTCTTTTATCCCTCAAATTGGACATATTCTTCCAGAAATGCCAGATTTCTCCCAAATATATCGCATCTTCTCCAAGAAATACCAGGTTTCCCCCTTCAAATAGGACCTTTTCACCCACAAATACCTCTTTTATCCCCAAAAGAGGACAGTTTCTTCCTGACATGCCACATTTCTCCCAAATATATCACATCTTCTCCAAGAAATGCCAGGATTCCCCCTGAAATAGGACCTTCTCACCCAAAACTACCAGCCTTCTCCCTAAAATTGGACATTTTCTTCCAGAAAGGCCACATTTCTCCCAAATATATCACATCTTCTCCAAGAAATACCAGCTTTCCTCCTGAAATAGGACCTTCTCACCCAAAACTACCAGCCTTCTCCCCCCAAATTGGACATTTTCTTCCAGACATGCCACATTTCTCCCAAATCGATCACATCTTCTCCAAGAAATACCAGCTTTCACCCTTCAAATAGGATCTTTTCTCCCACAAATACCTCTTTTATCCCCAAAATAGGACAGTTTCTTCCTGAAATGCCACATTTCTCCCAAATATATCACATCTTCTCCAAGAAATACCAGGTTTCCCCCTTCAAATAGGACCTATTCACCCACAAATACCTCTTTTATCCCCAAAATAGGACAGTTTCTTCCAGACATGCCACATTTCTCCCAAATATATCACATCTCTTGCAAGAACTACCAGCTTTCCCCCTTGAAATAGGACCTTTCCACCCAGAAATACCTGTTTCATCGCCAAAAGAGGACAGTTTCTTCCAGAAATGCCACATTTATCCCAAATATACCACATCTTCTCCAAGAAATACCACGTTTCCCCCTTCAAATAGGACATTTTCACCCACTAATACCTGTATTATCCCTCAAATAGGACATTTTCTTCCAGACAGGCCACATTTCTCCCAAAGATACCACATTTTCTCCAAGAAATAACAGGTTTCCCCCTTCAAATAGGACCTTTTCTCCCACAAATACCTGTTCTATCCCCATAAGAGGACAGTTTCTTCCAGAAATGCCACATTTCTCCAAAATAGATCACATCTTCTCCAAGAAATACCAGGTTTCCCCCTTCCAATAGGACCTTTTCCCCAAAAAAACCTCTTTTATCCCCAAAAGAGGACAGTTTCTGCCAGGAATGCCAGATTTCTCCCAAATACATCACATCTTCTCCAAGAAATACCATGTTTCCCCCTTCAAATAGGACCTTTTCACCCACAAATACCTCTTTTATCCCCAAAAGAGGACAGTTTTTTCCAGACATGCCACATTTCTCCCAAATATATCACATCTTCTCCAAGAAATACCAGGTTCCCCCTTCAAATAGGAACTTTTCTCCCACAAATACCTCTTTTATCCCCAAAAGAGGACAGTTTCTTCCAGAAATGCCACATTTCTCCCAAATATATCACATCTTCTCCAAGAAATGCCAGGATTCCTCCTGAAAGAGGACCTTCTCACCCAAAATTACCAGCCTTTTCCCCCCAAATTGGACATTTTCTTCCAGAAAGGCCAGATTTCTCCCAAATATATCACATCTCCTCCAAGAAATGCCAGGATTACCACTTCAAATAGGACCTTTTCACCCACAAATACCTCTTTAATCCCCAAAAGAGGACAGTTTCTTCCAGAAATGCCACATTTCTCCCAAATATATCACATCTTCTCCAAGAAATACCAGGTTTCCCCACTTCAAATACGACCTTATCACCCACAAATACCACTTTTATCCCCAAAATAGGACAGTTTCTGCCAGAAAGGCCACATTTCTCCCAAACATATCACATCTTCTCCAAGAAATACCAGCTTTCCCCCTTCAAATAGGACCTTTTCACCCACAAAAAATTCTTTTATCCCCAAAAGAGGACAGTTTCTTCCAGAAATGCCATATTTCTCCCAAATATATCACATCTTCTCCAAGAAATACCAGGTTTCCAACTTCAAATAGGACCTTTTCACCCACAAATACCTCTTTTATCCCCAAAATAGGACATTTTCTTCCAGAAATGCCACATTTCTCCCAAATATACCACATCTTCTCCAAGAAATACCAGGGTTCCCCCTTCAAATAGGACCTTTTCACCCACAAATATCTCTTTTCTCCCCAAAAGAGGACACTTTCTTCCAGAAATGCCACATTTCTCCCAAATATATCACTTCTTCTCATAGAATTACCAGGGTTCCCACTTCAAATAGGACCTTTTCACCCACAAATACCTCTTTTATCCCCAAAAGAGGACAGTTTCTTCCAGACATGCCACATTTCTCCCAAACATATCACATCTTCTCCAAGAAATACCAGGTTTCCCCCTTCAAATAGGACCTTTTCACTCACAAATACCTCTTTTATCCCCAAAATAGGACAGTTTCCTCCAGAAATGCCTGATTTCTCCCAAACATATCACATCTTCTCCAAGAAATACCAGGGTTCCCCCTTCAAATAGGACCTTTTCACCCACAAATACCTCTTTTATCCCCAAAAGAGGACAGTTTCTTCCAGAAATGGCACATTTCTCCCAAACATCTCACGTGTCCTCCAAGAAATACCAGGATTCCTCCTGAAATAGGAACTTTTCTCCCACAAATACCTCCCTTCTCCCCACAAATAGGACATTTTCTTCCAGACATGCCACATTTCTCCCAAATATATCACATCTTCTCCAAGAAGTACCACGTTTCCCCCTTCAAATAGGACCTTTTCACCCACAAATACCTGTTCTATCCCCATAAGAGGACAGTTTCTTCCAGAAATGCCACATTTCTCCAAAATAGATCACATCTTCTCCAAGAAATACCACGTTTCCCCCTTCCAATAGGACCTTTTCCCCAAAAAAACCTCTTTTATCCCCAAAAGAGGACAGTTTCTTCCAGGAATGCCAGATTTCTCCCAAATAAATCACATCTTCTCCAAGAAATACCAGGGTTCCCCCTTCAAATAGGACCTTTTCTCCCACAAATACCTCTTTTATCCCCAAAACAGGACAGTTTCTTCCAGAAATGCCACATTTCTCCCAAATATATCACAACTCCTCCTAGAAATACCAGGTTTCCCCCTTGAATTAGGACCTTTTCTCCATGAAATACCTCTTTTATCCCTAAAATAGGACAGTTTCTTCCAGAAATGCCACATTTCTCCCAAATAGATCACATCTTCTCCAAGAAATACCACGTTTCCCCCTTCAAATAGGACCTTTTCACCCACAAATACCTATTTTATCCCCAAAAGAGGACAGTTTCTTCCAGAAATGCCACATTTCTCCCAAATAGATCACATCTTCTCCAAGAAATGCCAGGATTCCTCCTGAAAGAGGACCTTCTCACCCAAAATTGCCAGCCTTCTCCCCCCAAATTGGACATTTTCTTCCAGAAAGGCCAGATTTCTCCCAAATATATCACATCTTCTCCAAGAAATACCAGGATTCCTCCTGAAATAGGACCTTCTCACAGAAAACTACCAGCCTTCTCCCCCCAAATTGGACATTTTCTTCCAGAAAGGCCACATTTCTCCCAAATAGATCACATCTTCTCCAAGAAATACCAGCTTTCCCCCTTCAAATAGGACCTTTTCACCCACAAATACCTCTTTTATCCCCAAAATAGGACACTTTCTTCCAGAAATGCCACATTTCTCCCAAATATATCACATCTTCTCCAAGAAATACCAGCTTTCCCCCTTCAAATAGGACCTTTTCACCCACAAATACCTGTTTTATCCCCAAAATAGGACAGTTTCTTCCAGAAAGGCCACATTTCTCCCAAATATATCACATCTTCTCCAAGAAATACCAGCTTTCCCCCTTCAAATAGGACCTTTTCACCCACAAATACCTCTTTTATCCCCAAAAGAGGACAGTTTCTTCCAGAAATGCCACATTTCTCCCAAATATATCACATCTTCTCCAAGAAATACCAGCTTTCCCCCTTCAAATAGGACCTTTTCACCCACAAATACCTCTTTTATCCCCAAAAGAGGACAGTTTCTTCCAGAAATGCCAGATTTCACCCAAATATATCACAACTCCTCCAAGAAATACCAGGTTTCCCCCTTCAATTAGGACCTTTTCTCCATGAAATACCTCTTTTATCCCCAAAAGTGGACAGTTTCTTCCAGACATGCCACATTTCTCCCAAATATATCACATCTTCTCCAAGAAATACCAGCTTTCCCCCTTCAAATAGGACCTTTTCACCCACAAATACCTCTTTTATACCCAAAATAGGACAGTTTCTTCCAGAAATGCCAGATTTCTCCCAAACATCTCACGTGTCCTCCAGTAAATACCAGGATTCCTCCTTCAAATAGGAACTTTTCACCCACAAATACCTCTTTTATCCCCAAAAGAGGACAGTTTCTTCCAGAAATGCCACATTTCTCCCAAATGTACCACATCTTCTCCAAGAAATACCACCTTTCCCCCTTCAAATAGGACCTTTTCGCCCACAAATACCTCTTTTATCCCCAAAAGAGGACAGTTTCTTCCAGAAATGCCACATTTCTCCCAAATAGATCACATCTTCTCCAAGAAATACCAGGTTCCCCCCTTGAAAAGGACCTTTTCACCCACAAATACATGTTTTGTCCCCAAAAGAGGACAGTTTCTTCCAGAAAGGCCACATTTCTCCCAAATATATCACATCTTCTCCAAGAAATACCAGGTTTCCCTCTTCAAATAGGACCTTTTCACCCACAAATACCTCTTTTATCCCCAAAAGAGGACAGTTTCTTCCAGAAATGCCACATTTCTCCCAAATATATCAAATCTCCAAGAAATACCAGGTTTCCTCCTGAAATAGGACCCTGTCACCCTCAAATACCTGTTTTATCCCTTTTTCCGAGCGACTTTTCGTTTTGGGGTGATTATCCGATGCTACACTTCAGTATTCTGTGACGAATAGAGTAGAAGAGAAAAGCCCCACTAATAAGGCAGCTAGAATGTCCAGTAGCCACACACATTGTGCTTTCAGGGAGGACGTTCCAGAAAGTCGAGAGTTGTGGCTTCTTTCCTGCGGAGAAAAAACCCCCTGTTTTCAGGCAATGCAATAGGCTGTATTCGCATCTTCTCGGCATTTCAATACCGCTCCTTCGCTCTCGTGGCTCGAAAGCGGCACTCGCGCTGAACCGCTCCGGAGAGTCTGCAGTTGCTGTCCGGTCCATCGCGGTTCTGCCCGAGTGCCGCTTGCAGCCTTCAGCAGCGCTCTCGTTTCTCTCGGATGCCGGGAAAGAGCGACTTCAGCCGGATGCTTTTCTCCGACGAGTGAGCGGCTTCTTCTGCGCACATCGCAATGGAGAGCTTCTGACATCTCCATGTGTCCATGCAGAATGCACTACGCTTCTCTCTCATTCTTATCCCTTTCTTCCGAGCGACATTTCGTTTTGGAGTGTTTATCCGATGCTACACTTCAGCATTCTGTGACGAATAAAATAGAAGAGAAAAGCCCCACTAATAAGGCAGCTAGAAGGTCCAGTAGCCACACACATTGTGCTTTCAGGGAGGACGTTCCAGAAAGTCGAGAGTTGTGGCTTCTTTCCTGCGGAGAAAAAACCCCCTGTTTTCAGGCAATGCAGTAGGCTCAATTCGCATCTTCTCGGCATAGCAATACCGCTCCTTCGCTCTCGTGGCTCGAAAGCGGCACTCGCGCTGAACCGCTCCGGAGAGTCTGCAGTTGCTGTCCGGTCCATCGCGGTTCTGCCCGAGTGCCGCTTGCAGCCTTCAGCAGCGCTCTCGTTTCTCTCGGATGCCGGGAAAGAGCGACTTCAGCCGGATGCTTTGCTCCGACGAGTGAGCGGCTTCTTCTGCGCACATCGCAATGGAGAGCTTCTGACTTCTCCTTCTGTCCATGCAGAATGCACTACGCTTCTCTCTCATTCTTATCCCTTTTTCCGAGCGACATTTCGTTTTGGAGTGTTTATCCGATGCTACACTTCAGCATTCTGTGACTAATAGAGTAGAAGAGAAAAGCCCCACTAATAAGGCAGCTAGAAGCTCCAGAAGCCACACACATTGTGCTTTCAGGGAGGACGTTCCAGAAAGTCGAGAGTTGTGGCTTCTTTCCTGCGGAGAGAAAACCCCCTGTTTTCAGGCAATGCAGTAGGCTGAATTCGCTCGTTCTCGGCATAGGAATGCCGCTCCTCCTCTCTCGTGGCTCGAAAGCGGCATTTGCGCTGAACCACACCGGACAGTCTGCAGTTGCAGACTACTGAATAGCCTGAAAACAGGGGGTTTTTTCTCCGCAGGAAACAAGCCACAACTCTCGACTTTCTGGAACGTCCTCCCTGAAAGCACTACGTGTGTCGCTCCTCGAACTTCTAGCTGCCTTATTAGTGGGGCTTTTCCCTTCTACTCTATTAGTCACAGAATGCTGAAGTGTAGCATCGGATAAACACTCCAAAACGAAAAGTCGCTCGGAAGAAAGGGATAAGAATGAGAGAGAAGCGTAGTGCATTCTGCATGGACAGAAGGAGAAGTCAGAAGCTCTCCATTGCGATGTGCGCAGAAGAAGCCGCTCACTCGTCGGAGAAAAGCATCCGGCTGAAGTCGCTCTTTCCCGGCATCCGAGAGAAACGAGAGCGCTGCTGAAGGCTGCAAGCGGCACTCGGGCAGAACCGCGATGGACCGGACAGCAACTGCAGACTCTCCGGAGCGGTTCAGCGCGAGTGCCGCTTTCGAGCCACGAGAGCGAAGGAGCGGTATTCCTATGCCGAGAAGATGCGAATTGAGCCTACTGCAATGCCTGAAAACAGGGGGTTTTTTCTCCGCAGGAAAGAAGCCACAACTCTCGACTTTCTGGAACGTCCTCCCTGAAAGCACAACGTGTGTGGCTTCTGGAGCTTCTAGCTGCCTTATTAGTGGGGCTTTTCTCTTCTATTTTATTCGTCACAGAATGCTGAAGTGTAGCATCGGATAAACACTCCAAAACGAAAAGCCGCTCGGAAAAAGGGATAAAACAGGTATTTGTGGGTGACAGGGTCCTATTTCAGGAGGAAACCTGGTATTTCTTGGAGATGTGATATGTTTGGGAGAAATGTGGCATTTCTGGAAGAAACTGTCCTCTTTTGGGGATAAAAGAGGTATTTGTGGGAGAAAAGGTCCTATTTGAAGAGGGAAACGTGGTATTTCTTGGAGAAGATGTGATATATTTGGGAGAAATCTGGCCTTTCTGGAAGAAACTGTCCTCTTTTGGGGATAAAAGAGGTATTTCAAGGAGAAAAGGTCCTATTTGAAGGGGGAAAGCTGGTATTTCTTGGAGAAGATGTGATCTATTTGGGAGAAATGTGGCATTTCTGGAAGAAACTGTCCTCTTTTGGGGATAAAAGAGGTATTTGTGGGTGAAAAGGTCCTATTTGAAGGGGGAAACGTGGTATTTCTTGGAGAAGATGTGATATATTTGGGAGAAATATGGCATTTCTTGAAGAAAGTGTCCTGTTTTGTGGATAGAACAGGTATTTGTGGGTGGAAAGGTCCTATTTCAGGAGGAAGCCTGGTATTTCTTGGAGGAGATGTGATCTATTTGGGAGAAATCTGGCATTTCTGGCAGATAGTGTCCTATTTTGGGGATAAAAGACGTATTTGTGAGTGAAAAGGTCCTATTTGAAGGGGGAAGCCTGGTATTTCTTGGAGAAGATGTGATATATTTGGGAGAAATGTGGCATTTCTGGAAGAAACTGTCCTCTTTTGGGGATAAAAGAGATATTTGTGGGTGAAAATTTCCTATTTGAAGGGGGAAACCTGGTATTTCTTGGAGAAGATATGATATATTTGGGAGAAATGTGGCATTTCTTGAAGAAACTGTCCTCTTTTGGGGATAAAAGAGGTATTTGTGTGTGAAAAGGTCCTATTTGTAGGGAGAAATCCGGTATTTCTTGGAGAAGATGTGTTATATTTGGGAGAAATCTGGCATTTCTGGAAGTATATGTCCAATTTGAGGGATAAAACAGGTATTTGTGGTTGAAAAGGTCCTATTTGAAGGGGTTAACGTGGTATTTCTTGGAGAAGATGTGATCTATTTGGGAGAAATGTGGCATTTCTGGAGGAAAGTGTCGTCTTTTGGGGATAAAAGAGGTATTTGTGGGTGAAAAGGTCCTATTTGAAGGGGGAAACCTGGTATTTCTTGGAGAAGATGTGATATATTTGGGAGAAATGTGGCTTTTCTGGAAGAAAATGTCCAATTTGGGGGGAGAAGGCTGGTAGTTTTGGGTGAGAAGGTCCTATTTCAGGAGGAATCCTGGCATTTCTTGGAGAAGATGTGATATATTTGGGAGAAATGTGGCCTTTCCGGAAGAAACTGTCCTCTTTTGGGGATAAAAGAGGTATTAGTGGTTGAAAAGGTCCTATTTCCAGGGGGAAACCTGGTATTTCTTGGAGAACATGTGATATATTTGGGAGAAATGTGGCCTTTCTGGAAGAAAAAGTCCTCTTTGGGGATAAAAGAGGTATTTCATGGAGAAAAGGTCCTATTTGAAGGGGGACACCTGGTATTTCTTGGAGAAGATGTGATATATTTGGGAGAAATGTGGCCTTTCTGGAAGAAACGGTCCTCTTTTGGGGATAAAAGAGGTATTTGTGGGTGAAAAGGTCCTATTTGAAGGGGGAAACCTGGTAATTCTTTGAGAAGATGTGGTATATTTGGGAGAAATGTGGCATTTCTGGAAGAAAATGTCCTCTTTTGGGGATAAAAGAGGTATCTGTGGGTGAAAAGGTCCTACTTGAAGGGGGAAAGCTGGTATTTCTTGGAGAAGATGTGATATATTTGGGAGAAATGAGGCATTTCTGGAAGAAACTGTCCTATTTGGGGGGAGAAGCCTGGTATTAGTGGGTGAGAAGGTCCTATTTCAGGAGGAATCCTGGTATTTCTTGGAGAAGATGTGATATATTTGGGAGAAATGTGGCATTTCTGGAAGGAACTGTCCTCTTTTGGGGATAGAACAGGTATTTGTGGGTGAAAAGGTCCTATTTGAAGGGGGAAACGTGGTATTTCTTGGAGAAGATGTGATATATTTGGGAGAAATGTGGCATTTCTGGAAGAAACTGTCCTCTTTTGGGGATAAAAGAGGTATTTGTGGGTGAAAAGGTCCTATTTGAAGGGGGAAAGCTGGTATTTCTTGGAGAAGATGTGATCTATTTGGGAGAAATGTGGCATGTCTGGAAGAAACTGTCCTATTTTGGGGATAAAAGAGGCATTTGTGGGTGATAAGGTCCTATTTGAAGGGGGAAACGTGGTATTTCTTGGAGAAAATGTGATATATTTGGGAGAAATGCGGCCTTTCTGGAAGAAAATGTCCAATTTGGGGGGAGAAGGCTGGTAGTTTTCGGTGAGAAGGTCCTATTTCAGGAGCAATCCAGGCATTTCTTGGAGAAGATGTGATCTATTTGGGAGAAATGTGGCATTTCTGGAAGAAAATGTCCAATTTGGGGGGAGAAGGCTGGTAGTTTTGGGTGAGAAGGTCCTATTTTAGGAGGAATCCTGGCATTTCTTGGAGAAGATCTGATATATTTGGGAGAAATGTGGCCTATCCGGAAGAAACTGTCCTCTTTTGGGGATAAAAGAGGTATTAGTGGTTGAAAAGGTCCTATTTGAAGGGGGAAACCTGGTATTTCTTGGAGAAGATGTGATATATTTGGGAGAAATGTGGCATTTCTGGAAGAAAATGCCGTATTTTGGGCATAATACAGGTATTTGTGGGTGAAAAGGTCCTATTTCCAGGGGGAAACCTGGTATTTCTTGGAGAAGATGTGATATATTTGGGAGAAATCTGGCATGTCTGGAAGAAAGTGTCCTGTTTTGGGGATAAAAGAGGTATTTGTGGGTGAAAAGGTCCTATTTGAAGGGGGAAACCTGGTATTTCTTGGAGAAGATGTAATATATTTGGGAGAAATGTGGCCTTTCTGGAAGAAAATGTCCAATTTGGGGGGAGAAGGCTGGTAGTTTTGGGTGAGAAGGTCCTATTTCAGGAGGAATCCTGGTATTTCTTGGAGAAGATGTGATATATTTGGGAGAAATGTGGCATTTCTGGAAGAAAATGTCCAATTTGGGGGGAGAAGGCTGGTAGTTTTGGGTGAGAAGGTCTTATTTCAGGAGGAATCCAGGCATTTCTTGGAGAAGATGTGATATATTTGGGAGAAATGTGGCCTTTCTGGAAGAAACTGTCCTCTTTTGGGGATAAAAGAGGTATTAGTTGTAGAAAAGGTCCTATTTGAAGGGGGAAACCTGGTATTTCTTGGAGAAGATGTGATATATTTGGGAGAAATGAGGCATTTCTGGAAGAAACTGTCCTCTTTTGGGGATAAAAGAGGTATTTCATGGAGAAAAGGTCCGAATTCAAGGGGGAAACCTGGTATTTCTTGGGGAAGATGTGATATATTTGGGAGAAATGTGGCATTTCTGGAAGAAACTGTCCTATTTTGGGGATAAAAGAGGTATTTGTGGGTGAAAAGGTCCTATTTGAAGGGGGAAACCTGGTATTTCTTGGAGAAGATGTGATATATTTGGGAGAAATGTGGCATTTCTGGAAGAAACTGTCCTATTTTGGGGATAAAAGAGGTATCTGTGGGTGAAAAGGTCCTACTTGAAGGGGGAAACCTGGTATTTCTTGGAGTAGATGTGATCTATTTGGGAGAAATGTGGCCTTTCTGGAAGAAAATGTCCTGTTTTGTGGATAAAACAGGTATTTGTGGGTGAAAAGGTCCTATTTGAAGGGGGAAACGTGGTATTTCTTGGAGAAGATGTGATCTATTTGGGAGAAATGTGGCATTTCTGGAAGAAACTGTCCTCTTTTGGGGATCAAAGAGGTATTTGTGGGTGAAAAGGTCCTATTTGAAGGGGGAAAGCTGGTATTTCTTGGAGAAGATGTGATATATTTGGGTGATATGTGGCCTTTCTGAAAGAAAATGTCCTATTTGGGGGGAGAAGGCTGGTATTTGTGGGAGAAAAGGTCCTATTTCAGGAGGAATCCTGGTATTTCCTGGAGGAGATGTGATCTATTTGGGAGAAATCTGGCATTTCTGGCAGAAAGTGTCCTATTTTGGGGATAAAAGAGGTATTTGTGGGTGAAAAGGTCCTATTTGAAGGGGGAACCCTGGTATTTCTTGGAGAAGATGTGATATATTTGGGAGAAATCTGGCATTTCTGGAAGAAACTGTCCTATTTTGGGGATAAAAGAGATATTTGTGGGTGAAAATTTCCTATTTGAAGGGGGAAACCTGGTATTTCTTGGAGAAGATATGATATATTTGGGAGAAATGTGGCATTTCTGGAAGAAACTGTCCTATTTGGGGGATAAAAGAGGTATTTGTGGGTGAAAAGGTCCTATTTGAAGGGGGAAATCCGGTATTTCTTGGAGAAGATGAGATATATTTGGGAGAAATCTGGCATTTCTGGAATAATATGTCCAATTTGAGGGATAAAACAGGTATTTGTGGTTGAAAAGGTCCAATTTGAAGGGGGAAACGTGGTATTTCTTGGAGAAGATGTGATCTATTTGGGAGAAATGTGGCATTTCTGGAGGAAAGTGTTGTCTTTTGGGGATAAAACAGGTATTTGTGGGAGAAAAGGTCCTATTTGAAGGGGGAAACCTGGTATTTCTTGGAGAAGATGTGATATATTTGGGAGAAATGTGGCCTTTCTGGAAGAAAATGTCCAATTTGGGGGGAAAAGGCTGGTAGTTTTGGGTGAGAACGTCCTATTTCAGGAGGAATCCTGGCATTTCTTGGAGAAGATGTGATATATTTGGGAGAAATGTGGCCTTTCCGGAAGAAACTGTCCTCTTTTGGGGATAAAAGAGGTATTTGTGGGTGAAAAGGTCCTATTTCCAGGGGGAAACCTGGTATTTCTTGGAGAAGATGTGATATATTTGGGAGAAATGTGGCATTTCTGGAAGAAAATGTCCTCTTTTGGGGATAAAAGAGGTATTTCATGGAGAAAAGGTCCTATTTGAAGGGGGAAACCTGGTATTTCTTGGAGAAGATGTGATATATTTGGGAGAAATGTGGCATTTCTGGAAGAAACTGTCCTATTTTGGGCATAAAACAGGTATTTGTGGTGGAAAAGGTCCTATTTGAAGGGGGAAACCTGGTATTTCTTGGAGAAGATATGATATATTTGGGAGAAATGTGGCATTTCTGGAAGAAAATGTCCTCTTTTGGGGATAAAAGAGGTATTTGTGGGTGATAAGGTCCTATTTGAAGGGGGAAAGCTGGTATTTCTTGGAGAAGATGTGATATATTTGGGAGAAATGAGGCATTTCTGGAAGAAACTGTCCTATATGGGGGGAGAAGCCTGGTATTAGTGGGTGAGAAGGTCCTATTTCAGGAGGAATCCTGGTATTTCTTGGAGAAGATGTGATATATTTGGGAGAAATGTGGCATGTCAGGAAGAAACTGTCCTCTTTTGGGGATAAAAGAGGTATTTGTGGGTGAAAAGGTCCTATTTGAAGGGGGAATCCTGGTATTTCTTGGAGAAGATGTGATATATTTGGGAGAAATGTGGCATTTCTGGAAGAAACTGTCCTCTTTTGGGGATAAAAGAGGTATTTGTGGGTGAAAAGGTCCTATTTGAAGGGGGAACCCAGGTATTTCTTGGAGAAGATGTGATCTATTTGGGAGAAATGTGGCATGTCTGGAAGAAACTGTCCTCTTTTGGGGATAAAAGAGGTATTTGTGGGTGATAAGGTCCTATTTGAAGGGGGAACCCTGGTATTTCTTGGAGAAGATGTGATATATTTGGGAGAAATATGGCATTTCTGGAAGAAGCTGTCCTCTTTTGGGGATCAAACAGGTATTTGCGGGTGATAAGGTCCTATTTGAAGGGGGAAAGCTGGTATTTCTTGGAGAAGATGTGATATATTTGGGAGAAATGTGGCCTTTCTGGAAGAAAATGTCCAATTTGGGGGGAGAAGGCTGGTAGTTTTGGGTGAGAAGGTCCTATTTCAGGAGGAATCCTGGCATTTCTTGGAGAAGATCTGATATATTTGGGAGAAATGTGGCATTTCTGGAAGAAAATGTCCAATTTGGGGGGAGAAGGCTGGTAGTTTTGGGTGAGAAGGTCCTATTTCAGGAGGAATCCTGGTATTTCTTGGCGAAGATGTGATATATTTGGGAGAAATGTGGCATTTCTGGAAGAAAATGTCCAATTTGGGGGGAGAAGGCTGGTAGTTTTGGGTGAGAAGGTCCTATTTCAGGAGGAATCCAGGCATTTCTTGGAGAAGATGTGATATATTTGGGAGAAATGTGGCATTTCTGGAAGAACCTGTCCTCTTTTGGGGGTAAAAGTGGTATTTGTGGGTGAAAAGGTCCTATTTGAAGGGGGAAAGCTGGTATTTCTTGGAGAAGATGTGATATATTTGGGTGATATGTGGCCTTTCTGAAAGAAAATGTCCTATTTGGGGGGAGAAGGCTGTTATTTGTGGGAGAAAAGGTCCTATTTCTGGAGGAATCCTGGTATTTCTTGGAGGAGATGTGATCTATTTGGGAGAAATGTGGCATTTCTGGCAGAAAGTGTCCTATTTTGGGGATAAAAGAGGTATTTGTGGGTGAAAAGGTCCTATTTGAAGGGGGAACCCTGGTATTTCTTGGAGAAGATGTGATATATTTGGGAGAAATCTGGCATTTCTGGAAGAAACTGTCCTCTTTTGGGGATAAAAGAGATATTTGTGGGTGAAAATTTCCTATTTGAAGGAGGAAACGTGGTATTTCTTGGAGAAGATATGATATATTTGGGAGAAATGTGGCATTTCTGGAAGAAACTGTCCTATTTTGTGGATCAAAGAGGTATTTGTGGGTGAAAAGTTCCTATTTGAAGGGGGAAACCTGGTATTTCTTGGAGAAGATGTGATATATTTGGGAGAAATGTGGCATGTATGGAAGAAACTGTCCTCTTTTGGGGATAAAAGAGGTATTAGTGGGTGATAAGGTCCTATTTGAAGGGGGAAACCTGGTATTTCTTGGAGAGGATGTGATATATTTGGGATAAATATGGCATTTCTGGAAGAAGCTGTCCTCTTTTGGGGATCAAACAGGTATTTGCGGGTGAAAAGGTCCTATTTGAAGGGGGAAAGCTGGTATTTCTTGGAGAAGATGTGATCTATTTGGGAGAAATGTGGCCTTTCTGGAAGAAAATGTCCAATTTGGGGGGAGAAGGCTGGTAGTTTTGGGTGAGAAGGTCCTATTTCAGGAGGAATCCTGGCATTTCTTGGAGAAGATGTGATATATTTGGGAGAAATGTGGCCTATCCGGAAGAAACTGTCCTCTTTTGGGGATAAAAGAGGTATTAGTGGTTGAAAAGGTCCTATTTGAAGGGGGAAACCTGGTATTTCTTGGAGAAGATGTGATATATTTGGGAGAAATGAGGCATTTCTGGAAGAAAATGTCGTATTTTGGGCATAATACAGGTATTTGTGGGTGAAAAGGTCCTATTTGAAGGGGGAAACCTGGTATTTCTTGGAGAAGATGTGATATATTTGGGAGAAATGTGGCATTTCTGGAAGAAAATGTCCTCTTTTGGGGATAAAAGAGGTATCTGTGGGTGAAAAGGTCCTATTTGAAGGGGGAAAGCTGGTATTTCTTGGAGAAGATGTGATATATTTGGGAGAAATGAGGCATGTCTGGAAGAAACTGTCCTATTTGGGGGGAGAAGCCTGGTATTAGTGGGTGAGAAGGTCCTATTTCAGGAGGAATCCTGGTATTTCTTGGAGAAGATGTGATATATTTGGGAGAAATGTGGCATGTCTGGAAGAAACTGTCCTCTTTTGGGGATAAAAGAGGTATTTGTGGGTGATAAGGTCCTATTTGAAGGGGGAATCCTGGTATTTCTTGGAGAAGATGTGATATATTTGGGAGAAATGTGGCATTTCTGGAAGAAACTGTCCTCTTTTGGGGAGAAAAGAGATATTTGTGGGTGAAAAGGTCCTATTTGAAGGGGGAACCCTGGTATTTCTTGGAGAAGATGTGATATATTTGGGAGAAATGTGGCCTTTCTGGAAGAAACTGTCCTCTTTTGGGGATAAAAGAGGTATTTCATGGAGAAAAGGTCCTATTTGAAGGGGGAAACCTGTTATTTCTTGGAGAAGATGTGATATATTTGGGAGAAATGAGGCATTTCTGGAAGAAAATGTCCAATTTGTGGGGAGAGGGCTGGTAGTTGTGGGTGAGAAGGTCCTATTTCAGGAGGAATCCTGGTATTTCTTGGAGAAGATGTGATATATTTGGGAGAAATGTGGCATTTCTGGAAGAAACTGTGCTCTTTTGGGGATAAAAGAGGTATTAGTGGTTGAAAAGGTCCTATTTGAAGAGGGAAACGTGGTATTTCTTGGAGAAGATGTGATATATTTGGGAGAAATCTGGCCTTTCTGGAAGAAACTGTCCTCTTTTGGGGATAAAAGAGGTATTTCAAGGAGAAAAGGTCCTATTTGAAGGGGGAAAGCTGGTATTTCTTGGAGAAGATGTGATCTATTTGGGAGAAATGTGGCATTTCTGGAAGAAACTGTCCTCTTTTGGGGATAAAAGAGGTATTTGTGGGTGAAAAGTTCCTATTTGAAGGGGGAAACGTGGTATTTCTTGGAGAAGATGTGATATATTTGGGAGAAATATGGCATTTCTTGAAGAAAGTGTCCTGTTTTGTGGATAGAACAGGTATTTGTGGGTGGAAAGGTCCTATTTCAGGAGGAAGCCTGGTATTTCTTGGAGGAGATGTGATCTATTTGGGAGAAATCTGGCATTTCTGGCAGATAGTGTCCTATTTTGGGGATAAAAGACGTATTTGTGAGTGAAAAGGTCCTATTTGAAGGGGGAAGCCTGGTATTTCTTGGAGAAGATGTGATATATTTGGGAGAAATGTGGCATTTCTGGAAGAAACTGTCCTCTTTTGGGGATAAAAGAGATATTTGTGGGTGAAAATTTCCTATTTGAAGGGGGAAACCTGGTATTTCTTGGAGAAGATATGATATATTTGGGAGAAATGTGGCATTTCTTGAAGAAACTGTCCTCTTTTGGGGATAAAAGAGGTATTTGTGTGTGAAAAGGTCCTATTTGTAGGGAGAAATCCGGTA
Organism: Lophura swinhoii; assembly: GCA_030408155.1. Lineage (NCBI taxonomy): Eukaryota > Metazoa > Chordata > Aves > Galliformes > Phasianidae > Lophura > Lophura swinhoii. The sequence continues at coordinate 9,189,845 of JASCYN010000149.1, forward strand.
TTTCTTGGAGAAGATGTGTTATATTTGGGAGAAATCTGGCATTTCTGGAAGTATATGTCCAATTTGAGGGATAAAACAGGTATTTGTGGTTGAAAAGGTCCTATTTGAAGGGGTTAACGTGGTATTTCTTGGAGAAGATGTGATCTATTTGGGAGAAATGTGGCATTTCTGGAGGAAAGTGTCGTCTTTTGGGGATAAAAGAGGTATTTGTGGGTGAAAAGGTCCTATTTGAAGGGGGAAACCTGGTATTTCTTGGAGAAGATGTGATATATTTGGGAGAAATGTGGCTTTTCTGGAAGAAAATGTCCAATTTGGGGGGAGAAGGCTGGTAGTTTTGGGTGAGAAGGTCCTATTTCAGGAGGAATCCTGGCATTTCTTGGAGAAGATGTGATATATTTGGGAGAAATGTGGCCTTTCCGGAAGAAACTGTCCTCTTTTGGGGATAAAAGAGGTATTAGTGGTTGAAAAGGTCCTATTTCCAGGGGGAAACCTGGTATTTCTTGGAGAACATGTGATATATTTGGGAGAAATGTGGCCTTTCTGGAAGAAAAAGTCCTCTTTGGGGATAAAAGAGGTATTTCATGGAGAAAAGGTCCTATTTGAAGGGGGACACCTGGTATTTCTTGGAGAAGATGTGATATATTTGGGAGAAATGTGGCCTTTCTGGAAGAAACGGTCCTCTTTTGGGGATAAAAGAGGTATTTGTGGGTGAAAAGGTCCTATTTGAAGGGGGAAACCTGGTAATTCTTTGAGAAGATGTGGTATATTTGGGAGAAATGTGGCATTTCTGGAAGAAAATGTCCTCTTTTGGGGATAAAAGAGGTATCTGTGGGTGAAAAGGTCCTACTTGAAGGGGGAAAGCTGGTATTTCTTGGAGAAGATGTGATATATTTGGGAGAAATGAGGCATTTCTGGAAGAAACTGTCCTATTTGGGGGGAGAAGCCTGGTATTAGTGGGTGAGAAGGTCCTATTTCAGGAGGAATCCTGGTATTTCTTGGAGAAGATGTGATATATTTGGGAGAAATGTGGCATTTCTGGAAGGAACTGTCCTCTTTTGGGGATAGAACAGGTATTTGTGGGTGAAAAGGTCCTATTTGAAGGGGGAAACCTGGTATTTCTTGGAGAAGATGTGATATATTTGGGAGAAATGTGGCATTTCTGGAAGAAACTGTCCTCTTTTGGGGATAAAAGAGGTATTTGTGGGTGAAAAGGTCCTATTTGAAGGGGGAACCCTGGTATTTCTTGGAGAAGATGTGATCTATTTGGGAGAAATGTGGCATGTCTGGAAGAAACTGTCCTATTTTGGGGATAAAAGAGGTATTTGTGGGTGATAAGGTCCTATTTGAAGGGGGAAACGTGGTATTTCTTGGAGAAAATGTGATATATTTGGGAGAAATGCGGCCTTTCTGGAAGAAAATGTCCAATTTGGGGGGAGAAGGCTGGTAGTTTTCGGTGAGAAGGTCCTATTTCAGGAGCAATCCAGGCATTTCTTGGAGAAGATGTGATCTATTTGGGAGAAATGTGGCATTTCTGGAAGAAAATGTCCAATTTGGGGGGAGAAGGCTGGTAGTTTTGGGTGAGAAGGTCCTATTTCAGGAGGAATCCTGGCATTTCTTGGAGAAGATCTGATATATTTGGGAGAAATGTGGCCTATCCGGAAGAAACTGTCCTCTTTTGGGGATAAAAGAGGTATTAGTGGTTGAAAAGGTCCTATTTGAAGGGGGAAACCTGGTATTTCTTGGAGAAGATGTGATATATTTGGGAGAAATGTGGCATTTCTGGAAGAAAATGCCGTATTTTGGGCATAATACAGGTATTTGTGGGTGAAAAGGTCCTATTTCCAGGGGGAAACCTGGTATTTCTTGGAGAAGATGTGATATATTTGGGAGAAATCTGGCATGTCTGGAAGAAACTGTCCTCTTTTGGGGATAAAAGAGGTATTTGTGGGTGAAAAGGTCCTATTTGAAGGGGGAAACCTGGTATTTCTTGGAGAAGATGTAATATATTTGGGAGAAATGTGGCCTTTCTGGAAGAAAATGTCCAATTTGGGGGGAGAAGGCTGGTAGTTTTGGGTGAGAAGGTCCTATTTCAGGAGGAATCCTGGTATTTCTTGGAGAAGATGTGATATATTTGGGAGAAATGTGGCATTTCTGGAAGAAAATGTCCAATTTGGGGGGAGAAGGCTGGTAGTTTTGGGTGAGAAGGTCTTATTTCAGGAGGAATCCAGGCATTTCTTGGAGAAGATGTGATATATTTGGGAGAAATGTGGCCTTTCTGGAAGAAACTGTCCTCTTTTGGGGATAAAAGAGGTATTAGTTGTAGAAAAGGTCCTATTTGAAGGGGGAAACCTGGTATTTCTTGGAGAAGATGTGATATATTTGGGAGAAATGAGGCATTTCTGGAAGAAACTGTCCTCTTTTGGGGATAAAAGAGGTATTTCATGGAGAAAAGGTCCGAATTCAAGGGGGAAACCTGGTATTTCTTGGGGAAGATGTGATATATTTGGGAGAAATGTGGCATTTCTGGAAGAAACTGTCCTCTTTTGGGGATAAAAGAGGTATTTGTGGGTGAAAAGGTCCTATTTGAAGGGGGAAACCTGGTATTTCTTGGAGAAGATGTGATATATTTGGGAGAAATGTGGCATTTCTGGAAGAAACTGTCCTATTTTGGGGATAAAAGAGGTATCTGTGGGTGAAAAGGTCCTACTTGAAGGGGGAAACCTGGTATTTCTTGGAGTAGATGTGATCTATTTGGGAGAAATGTGGCCTTTCTGGAAGAAAATGTCCTGTTTTGTGGATAAAACAGGTATTTGTGGGTGAAAAGGTCCTATTTGAAGGGGGAAACGTGGTATTTCTTGGAGAAGATGTGATCTATTTGGGAGAAATGTGGCATTTCTGGAAGAAACTGTCCTCTTTTGGGGATAAAAGAGGTATTTGTGGGTGAAAAGGTCCTATTTGAAGGGGGAAAGCTGGTATTTCTTGGAGAAGATGTGATATATTTGGGTGATATGTGGCCTTTCTGAAAGAAAATGTCCTATTTGGGGGGAGAAGGCTGGTATTTGTGGGAGAAAAGGTCCTATTTCAGGAGGAATCCTGGTATTTCTTGGAGGAGATGTGATCTATTTGGGAGAAATCTGGCATTTCTGGCAGAAAGTGTCCTATTTTGGGGATAAAAGAGGTATTTGTGGGTGAAAAGGTCCTATTTGAAGGGGGAACCCTGGTATTTCTTGGAGAAGATGTGATATATTTGGGAGAAATCTGGCATTTCTGGAGGAAACTGTCCTATTTTGGGGATAAAAGAGATATTTGTGGGTGAAAATTTCCTATTTGAAGGGGGAAACCTGGTATTTCTTGGAGAAGATATGATATATTTGGGAGAAATGTGGCATTTCTGGAAGAAACTGTCCTATTTGGGGGATAAAAGAGGTATTTGTGGGTGAAAAGGTCCTATATGAAGGGGGAAATCCGGTATTTCTTGGAGAAGATGAGATATATTTGGGAGAAATCTGGCATTTCTGGAATAATATGTCCAATTTGAGGGATAAAACAGGTATTTGTGGTTGAAAAGGTCCAATTTGAAGGGGGAAACGTGGTATTTCTTGGAGAAGATGTGATCTATTTGGGAGAAATGTGGCATTTCTGGAGGAAAGTGTTGTCTTTTGGGGATAAAACAGGTATTTGTGGGAGAAAAGGTCCTATTTGAAGGGGGAAACCTGGTATTTCTTGGAGAAGATGTGATATATTTGGGAGAAATGTGGCCTTTCTGGAAGAAAATGTCCAATTTGGGGGGAAAAGGCTGGTAGTTTTGGGTGAGAACGTCCTATTTCAGGAGGAATCCTGGCATTTCTTGGAGAAGATGTGATATATTTGGGAGAAATGTGGCCTTTCCGGAAGAAACTGTCCTCTTTTGGGGATAAAAGAGGTATTTGTGGGTGAAAAGGTCCTATTTCCAGGGGGAAACCTGGTATTTCTTGGAGAAGATGTGATATATTTGGGAGAAATGTGGCATTTCTGGAAGAAAATGTCCTCTTTTGGGGATAAAAGAGGTATTTCATGGAGAAAAGGTCCTATTTGAAGGGGGAAACCTGGTATTTCTTGGAGAAGATGTGATATATTTGGGAGAAATGTGGCATTTCTGGAAGAAACTGTCCTATTTTGGGCATAAAACAGGTATTTGTGGTGGAAAAGGTCCTATTTGAAGGGGGAAACCTGGTATTTCTTGGAGAAGATATGATATATTTGGGAGAAATGTGGCATTTCTGGAAGAAAATGTCCTCTTTTGGGGATAAAAGAGGTATTTGTGGGTGAAAAGGTCCTATTTGAAGGGGGAAAGCTGTATTTCTTGGAGAAGATGTGATATATTTGGGAGAAATGAGGCATTTCTGGAAGAAACTGTCCTATATGGGGGGAGAAGCCTGGTATTAGTGGGTGAGAAGGTCCTATTTCAGGAGGAATCCTGGTATTTCTTGGAGAAGATGTGATATATTTGGGAGGAAATGTGCATGTCAGGAAGAAACTGTCCTCTTTTGGGGATAAAAGAGGTTATTTGTGGGTGAAAAGGTCCTATTTGAAGGGGGAATCCTGGTATTTCTTGGAGAAGATGTGATATATTTGGGAGAAATGTGGCATTTCTGGAAGAAACTGTCCTCTTTTGGGGATAAAAGAGGTATTTGTGGGTGAAAAGGTCCTATTTGAAGGGGGAACCCAGGTATTTCTTGGAGAAGATGTGATCTATTTGGGAGAAATGTGGCATGTCTGGAAGAAACTGTCCTCTTTTGGGGATAAAAGAGGTATTTGTGGGTGATAAGGTCCTATTTGAAGGGGGAACCCTGGTATTTCTTGGAGAAGATGTGATATATTTGGGAGAAATATGGCATTTCTGGAAGAAGCTGTCCTCTTTTGGGGATCAAACAGGTATTTGCGGGTGATAAGGTCCTATTTGAAGGGGGAAAGCTGGTATTTCTTGGAGAAGATGTGATATATTTGGGAGAAATGTGGCCTTTCTGGAAGAAAATGTCCAATTTGGGGGGAGAAGGCTGGTAGTTTTGGGTGAGAAGGTCCTATTTCAGGAGGAATCCTGGCATTTCTTGGAGAAGATCTGATATATTTGGGAGAAATGTGGCATTTCTGGAAGAAAATGTCCAATTTGGGGGGAGAAGGCTGGTAGTTTTGGGTGAGAAGGTCCTATTTCAGGAGGAAACCTGGTATTTCTTGGCGAAGATGTGATATATTTGGGAGAAATGTGGCATTTCTGGAAGAAAATGTCCAATTTGGGGGGAGAAGGCTGGTAGTTTTGGGTGAGAAGGTCCTATTTCAGGAGGAATCCAGGCATTTCTTGGAGAAGATGTGATATATTTGGGAGAAATGTGGCATTTCTGGAAGAACCTGTCCTCTTTTGGGGTAAAAGTGGTATTTGTGGGTGAAAAGGTCCTATTTGAAGGGGGAAAGCTGGTATTTCTTGGAGAAGATGTGATATATTTGGGTGATATGTGGCCTTTCTGAAAGAAAATGTCCTATTTGGGGGGAGAAGGCTGTTATTTGTGGGAGAAAAGGTCCTATTTCTGGAGGAAAATCCTGGTATTTCTTGGAGGAGATGTGATCTATTTGGGAGAAATGTGGCATTTCTGGCAGAAAGTGTCCTATTTTGGGGATAAAAGAGGTATTTGTGGGTGAAAAGGTCCTATTTGAAGGGGGAACCCTGGTATTTCTTGGAGAAGATGTGATATATTTGGGAGAAATCTGGCATTTCTGGAAGAAACTGTCCTCTTTTGGGGATAAAAGAGATATTTGTGGGTGAAAATTTCCTATTTTGAAGGAGGAAACGTGGTATTTCTTGGAGAAGATATGATATATTTGGGAGAAATGTGGCATTTCTGGAAGAAACTGTCCTATTTTGTGGATCAAAGAGGTATTTGTGGGTGAAAAGTTCCTATTTGAAGGGGGAAACCTGGTATTTCTTGGAGAAGATGTGATATATTTGGGAGAAATGTGGCATGTCTGGAAGAAACTGTCCTCTTTTGGGGATAAAAGAGGTATTAGTGGGTGATAAGGTCCTATTTGAAGGGGGAAACCTGGTATTTCTTGGAGAGGATGTGATATATTTGGGATAAATATGGCATTTCTGGAAGAAGCTGTCCTCTTTTGGGGATCAAACAGGTATTTGCGGGTGAAAAGGTCCTATTTGAAGGGGAAAGCTGGTATTTCTTGGAGAAGATGTGATCTATTTGGGAGAAATGTGGCCTTTCTGGAAGAAAATGTCCAATTTGGGGGAGAAGGCTGGTAGTTTTGGGTGAGAAGGTCCTATTTCAGGAGGAATCCTGGCATTTCTTGGAGAAGATGTGATATATTTGGGAGAAACTGTGGCCTATCCGGAAGAAACTGTCCTCTTTTGGGGATAAAAGAGGTATTAGTGGTTGAAAAGGTCCTATTTGAAGGGGGAAACCTGGTATTTCTTGGAGAAGATGTGATATATTTGGGAGAAATGAGGCATTTCTGGAAGAAAATGTCGTATTTTGGGCATAATACAGGTATTTGTGGGTGAAAAGGTCCTATTTGAAGGGGGAACCTGGTATTTCTTGGAGAAGATGTGATATATTGGGAGAAATGTGGCATTTCTGGAAGAAAATGTCCTCTTTTGGGGATAAAAGAGGTATCTGTGGGTGAAAAGGTCCTATTTGAAGGGGGAAAGCTGGTATTTCTTGGAGAAGATGTGATATATTTGGGAGAAATGAGGCATGTCTGGAAGAAACTGTCCTATTTGGGGGGAGAAGCCTGGTATTAGTGGGTGAGAAGGTCCTATTTCAGGAGGAATCCTGGTATTTCTTGGAGAAGATGTGATATATTTGGGAGAAATGTGGCATGTCTGG
>JASCYN010000149.1:9196810-9217386 GCA_030408155.1 Lophura swinhoii
TATTAGTGGTTGAAAAGGTCCTATTTGAAGGGGGAAAGCTGGTATTTCTTGGAGAAGATGTGATATATTTGGGAGAAATGTGGCATTTCTGGAAGAAAATGTCCTCTTTTGGGGATAAAAGAGGTATTTCATGGAGAAAAGGTCCTAATTCAAGGGGGAAACCTGGTATTTCTTGGAGAAGATGTGATATATTTGGGAGAAATGAGGCATTTCTGGAAGAAAATGTCCAATTTGTGGGGAGAAGGCTGGTAGTTGTGGGTGAGAAGGACCTATTTCAGGAGGAATCCTGGTATTTCTTGGAGAAGATGTGATATATTTGGGAGAAATGTGGCATGTCAGGAAGAAACTGTCCTCTTTTGGGATAAAAGAGGTATTTGTGCGTGAAAAGGTACTATTTGAAGGGGGAACCCTGGTATTTCTTGGAGAAGATGTGATATATTTGGGAGAAATCTGGCATTTCTGGAAGAATATGTCCAATTTGAGGGATAAAACAGGTATTTGTGGTTGAAAAGGTCCTATTTGAAGGGGGAAACCTGGTATTTCTTGGAGAAGATGTGATCTATTTGGGAGAAATGTGGCATGTCTGGAAGAAACGGTCCTCTTTTGGGGATAAAAGAGGTATTTGTGGGTGAAAAGGTCCTATTTGAAGGGGGAAAGCTGGTATTTCTTGGAGAAGATGTGGTATATTTGGGAGAAATGTGGCATTTCTGGAAGAAACTGTCCTCTTTTGGGATAAAAGAGGTATTTGTGGGTGAAAACGTTGTATTTGAAGGGGGAAACCTGTTATTTCTTGTAGATAATGTGATATATTTGGGAGAAATGTGGCATGTCTGGAAGAAACTGTCCTCTTTTGGGGATAAAACAGGTATTTGTGGGTGAAAAGGTCCTATTTCAAGGAGGAAACCTGTTATTTCTTGGACAAGATGTGATATATTTGGGAGAAATGTGGCATTTCTGGAAGAAACTGTCCTCTTTTGGGGATAAAAGAGGTATTTGTGGGTGAAAAGGTCCTATTTGAAGGGGCAAACCTGGTATTTCTTGGAGAAGATGTGATATATTTGGGAGAAATGTGGCATGTCTGGAAGAAGCTGTCCTATTTTGGGGATAAAACAGGTATTTGTGGGTGAAAAGGTCCTATTTGAAGGGGGAAACGTGGTATTTCTTGGAGAAGATGTGATCTATTTGGAGAAATGTGGCATGTCTGGAAGAAACTGTCCTCTTTTGGGGATAAAACAGGTATTTGTGGGAGAAAAGGTCCTATCTGAAGGGGGAAACCTGGTATTTCCTGGAGAAGATGTGATCTATTTGGGAGAAATGCGGCCTTTCTGGAAGAAAATGTCCAATTTGGGGGGAGAAGGCTGGTAGTTTTGTGTGAGAAGGTCCTATTTCAGGAGGAATCCTGGTATTTCTTGGAGAAGATGTGATCTATTTGGGAGAAATGTGGCCTTTCTGGAAGAAAATGTCCAATTTGGGGGGAGAAGGCTGGTAGTTTTGGGTGAGAAGGTCCTATTTAAGGAGGAATCCTGCATTTCTTGGAGAAGATGTGATCTATTTGGGAGAAATGTGGCCTTTCTGGAAGAAAATGTCCTCTTTTGGGGATAAAACAGGTATTAGTGGTTGAAAAGGTCCTATTTGAAGGGGAAAGCTGGTATTTCTTGGAGAAGATGTGATATATTTGGGAGAAATGTGGCATTTCTGCAAGAAAATGTCCTCTTTTGGGGATAAAAGAGGTATTTCATGGAGAAAAGGTCCTAATTCAAGGGGGAAACCTGGTATTTCTTGGAGAAGATGTGATATATTTGGGAGAAATGTGGCATTTCTGGAAGAAACTGTCCTCTTTTGGGATAAAACTGGTATTTGTGGTTGAAAAGGTCCTATTTGAAGGGGGAAACCTGGTATTTCTTGGAGAAGATGTGATCTATTTGGGAGAAATGTGGCATTTCTGGAAGAAATGTCCAATTTGTGGGGAGAAGGCTGGTAGTTTTGGGTGAGAAGGTCCTATTTCAGGAGGAATTCTGGTATTTCTTGGAGAAGATGTGATATATTTGGGAGAAATGTGGCATGTCTGGTAGAAACTGTCCTCTTTTGGGGATAAAAGAGGTATTTGTGGGTGAAAAGGTCCTATTTGAAGGGGGAACCCTGGTATTTCTTGGAGAAGATGTGATCTATTTGGGAGAAATGTGGCCTTTCTGGAAGAAACTGTCCTCTTTTGGGATAAAAGAGGTATGTGTTGGTGAAAAGGTCCTATTTCCAGGGGAAAACCTGTTATTTCTTGGAGAAGATGTGATCTATTTGGGAGAAATCGGGCATTTCTGGTAGAAACTGTCTTCTTTTGGGGATAGAACAGGTATTTGTGTGTGAAAAGGTCCTATTTGAAGGGGGAAAGCTGGTATTTCTTGGAGAAGATATGATATATTTGGGAGAAATGTGGCATTTCTGGAAGAAACTGTCCTCTTTTGGGGATAAAAGAGGTATTTGTGGGTGAAAAGGTCCTATTTGAAGGGGGAAACGTGGTATTTCTTGGAGAAGATGTGATCTATTTGGGAGAAATGTGGCCTTTCTGGAAGGAAATGTCCAATTTGGGGGAGAAGGCTGGTAGTTTTGGGTGAAAAGGTCCTATTTCAGGGGGAATCCTGGTATTTCTTGGTGAAGATGTGATCTATTTGGGAGAAATGTGGCATTTCTGGAAGAAAATGTCCTCTTTTGGGGATAAAAGAGGTATTTCATGGAGAAAAGATCCTAATTCAAGGGGGAAACCTGGTATTTCTTGGAGAAGATGTGATCTATTTGGGAGAAATGTGGCATTTCTGGAAGAAACTGTCGTATTTTGGGGATAAAACAGGTATTTGTGGTTGAAAAGGTCCTATTTGAAGGGGGAAACCTGTTATTTCTTGGAGAAGATGTGATATATTTGGGAGAAATGTGGCATTTCTGGAAGAAACTGTCCTATTTTGGGGATAAAAGAGGTATTTGTGGGTGAAAAGGTCCTATTTGAAGGGGGAAACCTGGTATTTGTTGGAGAAGATGTGATATATTTGGAAGAAATGAGGCATTTCTGGAAGAAAATGTCCAATTTGTGGGGAGAAGGCTGGTAGTTGTGGGTGGGAAGGACCTATTTCAGGAGGAATCCTGGTATTTCTTGGAGAAGATGTGATATATTTGGGAGAAATGTGGCATTTCTGGAAGAAACTGTCCTCTTTTGGGATAAAAGAGGTATTTGTGGGTGAAAAGGTCCTATTTGAAGGGGGAACCCTGGTATTTCTTGGAGAAGATGTGATATATTTGGGAGAAATGTGGCCTTTCTGGAAGAAACGGTCCTCTTTTGGGGATAAAAGAGGTATGTGTGGGTGAAAAGGTCCTATTTGAAGGGGAAAACCTGGTATTTCTTGGAGAAGATGTGATCTATTTGGGAAAAATGTGGCATGTCAGGAAGAAACTGTCCTCTTTTGGGGATAGAACAGGTATTTGTGTGTGAAAAGGTCCTATTTGAAGGGGGAAAGCTGGTATTTCTTGGAGAAGATATGATATATTTGGGAGAAATGTGGCATGTCTGGAAGAAACTGTCCTCTTTTGGGGATAAAACAGGTATTTGTGGGTGAAAAGTTCCTATTTGAAGGGGGAAACGTGGTATTTTTTGGAGAAGATGTGATATATTTGGGAGAAATCTGGCATTTCTGGAAGAATATGTCCAATTTGAGGGATAAAACAGGTATTTGTGAGTGAAAAGGTCCTATCTGAAGGGGGAAACCTGGTATTTCTTGGAGAAGATGTGATATATTTGGGAGAAATGTGGCCTTTCTGGAAGAAAATGTCCAATTTGGGGGGAGAAGGCTGGTAGTTTTGGGTGAGAAGGTCCTATTTCAGGAGGAATCCTGGTATTTCTTGGAGAAGATGTGATTTATTTGGGAGAAATGTGGCCTTTCTGGAAGAAAATGTCCTCTTTTGGGGATAAAAGAGGTATTAGTGGTTGAAAAGGTCCTATTTGAAGGGGGAAAGCTGGTATTTCTTGGAGAAGATGTGATATATTTGGGAGAAATGTGGCATGTCTGGAAGAAACGGTCCTCTTTTGGGGATAAAAGAGGTATTTGTGGGTGAAAAGGTCCTATTTGAAGGGGGAAACCTGGTAATTCTTTGAGAAGATGTGGTATATTTGGGAGAAATGTGGCATTTCTGGAAGAAACTGTCCTCTTTTGGGGATAAAACATGTATTTGTGGGTGAAAACGTTGTATTTGAAGGGGGAAACCTGTTATTTCTTGTAGATAATGTGATATATTTGGGAGAAATGTGGCATGTCTGGAAGAAACTGTCCTCTTTTGGGGATAAAACAGGTATTTGTGGGTGAAAAGGTCCTATTTGAAGGGGGAAACCTGTTATTTCTTGGACAAGATGTGATATATTTGGGAGAAATGTGGCATTTCTGGAAGAAACTGTCCTCTTTTGGGGATAAAAGAGGTATTTGTGGGTGAAAAGGTCCTATTTGAAGGGGCAACCCTGGTATTTCTTGGAGAAGATGTGATATATTTGGGAGAAATGTGGCATGTCTGGAAGAAGCTGTCCTATTTTGGGGATAAAACAGGTATTTGTGGGTGAAAAGGTCCTATTTGAAGGGGGAAACGTGGTATTTCTTGGAGAAGATGTGATCTATTTGGAGAAATGTGGCATGTCTGGAAGAAACTGTCCTCTTTTGGGGATAAAACAGGTATTTGTGGGAGAAAAGGTCCTATCTGAAGGGGGAAACCTGGTATTTCCTGGAGAAGATGTGATCTATTTGGGAGAAATGTGGCCTTTCTGGAAGAAAATGTCCAATTTGGGGGGAGAAGGCTGGTAGTTTTGTGTGAGAAGGTCCTATTTCAGGAGGAATCCTGGTATTTCTTGGAGAAGATGTGATCTATTTGGGAGAAATGTGGCCTTTCTGGAAGAAAATGTCCAATTTGTGGGGAGAAGGCTGGTAGTTTTGGGTGAGAAGGTCCTATTTAAGGAGGAATCCTGGCATTTCTTGGAGAAGATGTGATCTATTTGGGAGAAATGTGGCCTTTCTGGAAGAAAATGTCCTCTTTTGGGGATAAAAGAGGTATTAGTGGTTGAAAAGGTCCTATTTGAAGGGGGAAAGCTGGTATTTCTTGGAGAAGATGTGATATATTTGGGAGAAATGTGGCATTTCTGGAAGAAAATGTCCTCTTTTGGGGATAAAAGAGGTATTTCATGGAGAAAAGGTCCTAATTCAAGGGGGAAACCTGGTATTTCTTGGAGAAGATGTGATATATTTGGGAGAAATGTGGCATTTCTGGAAGAAACTGTCCTCTTTTGGGGATAAAACTGGTATTTGTGGTTGAAAAGGTCCTATTTGAAGGGGGAAACCTGGTATTTCTTGGAGAAGATGTGATCTATTTGGGAGAAATGTGGCATTTCTGGAAGAAAATGTCCAATTTGTGGGGAGAAGGCTGGTAGTTTTGGGTGAGAAGGTCCTATTTCAGGAGGAATTCTGGTATTTCTTGGAGAAGATGTGATATATTTGGGAGAAATGTGGCATGTCTGGTAGAAACTGTCCTCTTTAGGGGATAAAAGAGGTATTTGTGGGTGAAAAGGTCCTATTTGAAGGGGGAACCCTGGTATTTCTTGGAGAAGATGTGATATATTTGGGAGAAATGTGGCCTTTCTGGAAGAAACTGTCCTCTTTTGGGGATAAAAGAGGTATGTGATGGTGAAAAGGTCCTATTTCCAGGGGAAAACCTGTTATTTCTTGGAGAAGATGTGATCTATTTGGGAGAAATCGGGCATTTCTGGAAGAAACTGTCTTCTTTTGGGGATAGAACAGGTATTTGTGTGTGAAAAGGTCCTATTTGAAGGGGGAAAGCTGGTATTTCTTGGAGAAGATATGATATATTTGGGAGAAATGTGGCATTTCTGGAAGAAACTGTCCTCTTTTGGGGATAAAAGAGGTATTTGTGGGTGAAAAGGTCCTATTTGAAGGGGGAAACGTGGTATTTCTTGGAGAAGATGTGATCTATTTGGGAGAAATGTGGCCTTTCTGGAAGGAAATGTCCAATTTGGGGGGAGAAGGCTGGTAGTTTTGGGTGAAAAGGTCCTATTTGAAGGGGGAATCCTGGTATTTCTTGGAGAAGATGTGATCTATTTGGGAGAAATGTGGCCTTTCCGGAAGAAAATGTCCAATTTGGGGGGAGAAGGCTGGTAGTTTTGGGTGAGAAGGTCCTATTTCAGGAGGAATCCTGGCATTTCTTGGAGAAGATGTGATCTATTTGGGAGAAATGTGGCCTTTCTGGAAGAAACTGTCCTCTTTTGGGGATAAAAGAGGTATTTCATGGAGAAAAGTTCCTAATTCAAGGGGGAAACCTGGTATTTCTTGGAGAAGATGTGATATATTTGGGAGAAATGTGGCATTTCTGGAAGAAACTGTCGTATTTTGGGCATAAAACAGGTATTTGTGGGTGAAAAGGTCCTATTTGAAGGGGGAAAGCTGGTATTTCTTGGAGAAGATGTGATATATTTGGGAGAAATGAGGCATTTCTGGAAGAAAATGTCCAATTTGTGGGGAGACGGCTGGTAGTTGTGGGTGAGAAGGTCCTATTTCAGGAGGAATCCTGGTATTTCTTGGAGAAGATGTGATCTATTTCGGAGAAATGTGGCCTTTCTGGAAGAAACTGTCCTCTTTTGGGGATAAAAGAGGTATTTGTGGGTGAAAAGGTCCTATTTGAAGGGGGAAACGTGGTATTTCTTGGAGAAGATGTGATATATTTGGGAGAAATGTGGCATGTCTGGAAGAAACTGTTCAATTTAGGGGATAAAAGAGGTATTTGTGGGTGAAAAGGTCCTATTTGAAGGGGGAAACCTGGTATTTCTTGGAGAAGATGTGATCTATTTGGGAGAAATGTGGCATTTCTGGAAGAAACTGTCCTATTTGGGGGATAAAAGAGGTATTTGTGGGTGAAAAGGTCCTATTTCCAGGGGAAAACCTGGTATTTCTTGGAGAAGATGTGATCTATTTGGGAGAAATGTGGCATGTCTGGAAGAAAATGTCCTATTTGGGGGGAGAAGGCTGGTTGTTGTGGGAGAAAAGGTCCTACTTCAGGAGGAATGCTGGTATTTCTTGGAGGAGATGTGATATGTTTGGGAGAAATGTGGCCTTTCTGGAAGAAACTGTCCTCTTTTGGGGATAGAACAGGTATTTGTGGGTGAAAAGGTCGTATTTGAAGGGGGAAAGCTGGTATTTCTTGGAGAAGATGTGATATATTTGGGAGAAATGTGGCATTTCTGGAAGAAACTGTCCTCTTTTGGGGATCAAACAGGTATTTGTGGGTGAAAAGGTCCTATTTGAAGGGGGAAACCTGGTATTTCTTGGAGAAGATGTGATCTATTTGGGAGAAATGTGGCATTTCCGGAGGAAACTGTTCTATTTTGGGGATAAAACAGGTATTTGTGGGTGAAAAGGTCCTATTTGAAGGGGGAACCCTGGTATTTCTTGGAGAAGATGTGATATATTTGAGAGAAATGTGGCATGTCTGGAAGAAACTGTCCTTTTTTGGGGATAAAAGAGGTATGTGTGGGTGAAAAGGTCCTATTTCCAGGGGAAAACCTGGTATTTCTTGGAGAAGATGTGATATATTTGGGAGAAATGTGGCATGTCTGGAAGAAAATGTCCAATTTGGGGGGAGAAGGCTGGTAGTTGTGGGAGAAAAGGTCCTATTTCTGGAGGAATCCTGGTATTTCTTGGAGGAGATGTGATATGTTTGGGAGAAATGTGGCCTTTCTGGAAGAAACTGTCCTCTTTTGGGGATAAAAGAGGTATTTGTGGGTGAAAAGGTCCTATTTGAAGGGGGAAAGCTGGTATTTCTTGGAGAAGATGTGATATATTTGGGAGAAATGTGGCATTTCTGGAAGAAAGTGTCCTCTTTTGGGATAAAACAGGTATTTGTGGGTGAAAAGGTCCTATTTGAAGGGGGAAAGCTGGTATTTCTTGAAGGAGATGTGATATATTTGGTAGAAATGTGGCCTTTCTGGAAGAAACTGTCCTCTTTTGGGGATAAAACAGGAATTTGTGGGTGAAAAGGTCCTATTTGAAGGGGGAAACCTGGTATTTCTTGGAGAAGATGTGATATATTTGGGAGAAATGTGGCATGTCTTGAAGAAACTGTCCTATTTGGGGGATAAAACAGGTATTTCATGGAGAAAAGGTCCTATTTGAAGGGGGAAACCTGGTATTTCTTGGAGAAGATGTGGTCTATTTGGGAGAAATGTGGCCTTTCTGGAAGAAAATGTCCTATTTGGGGGGAGAAGGCTGGTAGTTTTCGGTGAGAAAATCCTATTTCAGGAGGAATCCTGGCATTTCTTGGAGAAGATGTGATATATTTGGGAGAAATGTGGCCTTTCTGGAAGAAAATGTCCAATTTGGGGGGAGAAGGCTGGTAGTTTTGGGTGAGAAGGTCCTATTTCAGAAGGAATCCTGGCATTTCTTGGAGAAGATGTGATATATTTGGGAGAAATGTGGCATTTCTGGAAGAAACTGTCCTCTTTTGGGGATAAAAGAGGTATTTGTGGGTGAAAAGGTCCTATTTGAAGGGGGAAAGCTGGTATTTCGTGGAGAAGATGTGATGTGTTTGGGAGAAATGTGGCATTTCTGGAAGAAACTGTCCTCTTTTGGGGATAAAAGAGGTATTTGTAGGTGAAAAGGTCCTATTTGAAGTTGGAAACCTGGTATTTCTTGGAGAAGATGTGATCTATTTGGGAGAAATGTGGCATGTCTGGAAGAAACTGTCCTATTTTGTGGATCAAAGAGGTATTTGTGGGTGAGAAGGTCCTATTTGAAGGGGGAAAGCTGGTATTTCTTGGAGAAGATATGATCTATTTGGGAGAAATGTGGCATTTCCGGAACAAAGTGTCCTGTTTTGGGGATAAAACAGGTATTTGTGGGAGAAAAGGTCCTATTTGAAGGGGGAAAGCTGGTATTTCTATAAGGAGATGAGATATATTTGGGAGAAATGTGGCATGTCTGGAAGAAACTGTCCTATTTTGGGGATAAAAGAGGTATTAGTGGTTGAAAAGGTCCTATTTGAAGGGGGAAACCTGGTATTTCTTGGAGAAGGTGTGATATATTTGGGAGAAATCTGGCATTTCTGGAAGAAACTGTCCTATTTGGGTGGAGAAGCCTGCTATTAGTGGGTGAAAAGGTCCTATCTGAAGGGGGAAACCTGGTATTTCTTGGAGAAGATGTGATATATTTGGGAGAAATGTGGCATGTCTGGAAGAAACTGTCCTTTTTTGGGGATAAAAGAGGTATGTGTGGGTGAAAAGGTCCTATTTCCAGGGGAAAACCTGGTATTTCTTGGAGAAGATGTGATATATTTGGGAGAAATGTGGCATGTCTGGAAGAAAATGTCCAATTTGGGGGGAGAAGGCTGGTAGTTGTGGGAGAAAAGGTCCTATTTCTGGAGGAATCCTGGTATTTCTTGGAGGAGATGTGATATGTTTGGGAGAAATGTGGCCTTTCTGGAAGAAACTGTCCTCTTTTGGGGATAAAAGAGGTATTTGTGGGTGAAAAGGTCCTATTTGAAGGGGGAAAGCTGGTATTTCTTGGAGAAGATGTGATCTATTTGGGAGAAATGTGGCATTTCTGGAAGAAAGTGTCCTCTTTTGGGGATAAAACAGGTATTTGTGGGAGAAAAGGTCCTATTTGAAGGGGGAAAGCTGGTATTTCTTGAAGGAGATGTGATATATTTGGTAGAAATGTGGCCTTTCTGGAAGAAACTGTCCTCTTTTGGGGATAAAACAGGAATTTGTGGGTGAAAAGGTCCTATTTGAAGGGGGAAACCTGGTATTTCTTGGAGAAGATGTGATATATTTGGGAGAAATGTGGCATGTCTGGAAGAAACTGTCCTATTTGGGGGATAAAACAGGTATTTCATGGAGAAAAGGTCCTATTTGAAGGGGGAAACCTGGTATTTCTTGGAGAAGATGTGGTCTATTTGGGAGAAATGTGGCCTTTCTGGAAGAAAATGTCCTATTTGGGGGGAGAAGGCTGGTAGTTTTCGGTGAGAAGATCCTATTTCAGGAGGAATCCTGGCATTTCTTGGAGAAGATGTGATATATTTGGGAGAAATGTGGCCTTTCTGGAAGAAAATGTCCAATTTGGGGGGAGAAGGCTGGTAGTTTTGGGTGAGAAGGTCCTATTTCAGGAGGAATCCTGGCATTTCTTGGAGAAGATGTGATATATTTGGGAGAAATGTGGCATTTCTGGAAGAAACTGTCCTCTTTTGGGGATAAAAGAGGTATTTGTGGGTGAAAAGGTCCTATTTGAAGGGGGAAAGCTGGTATTTCGTGGAGAAGATGTGATATGTTTGGGAGAAATGTGGCATTTCTGGAAGAAACTGTCCTCTTTTGGGGATAAAAGAGGTATTTGTAGGTGAAAAGGTCCTATTTGAAGTTGGAAAGCTGGTATTTCTTGGAGAAGATGTGATCTATTTGGGAGAAATGTGGCATGTCTGGAAGAAACTGTCCTATTTTGTGGATCAAAGAGGTATTTGTGGGTGAAAAGGTCCTATTTGAAGGGGGAAAGCTGGTATTTCTTGGAGAAGATATGATCTATTTGGGAGAAATGCGGCATTTCCGGAACAAAGTGTCCTGTTTTGGGGATAAAACAGGTATTTGTGGGAGAAAAGGTCCTATTTGAAGGGGGAAAGCTGGTATTTCTATAAGGAGATGAGATATATTTGGGAGAAATGTGGCATGTCTGGAAGAAACTGTCCTATTTTGGGGATAAAAGAGGTATTAGTGGTTGAAAAGGTCCTATTTGAAGGGGGAAACCTGGTATTTCTTGGAGAAGGTGTGATATATTTGGGAGAAATCTGGCATTTCTGGAAGAAACTGTCCTATTTGGGTGGAGAAGCCTGCTATTAGTGGGTGAAAAGGTCCTATCTGAAGGGGGAAACCTGGTATTTCTTGGAGAAGATGTGATATATTTGGGAGAAATGTGGCCTTCCTGGAAGAAAATGTCCTATTTGGGGGGAGAAGGGTGGTACTTGTGGGAGAAAAGGTCCTATTTCAGGAGGAATCCTGGTATTTCTTGGAGGAGGTGTGATATGTTTGGGAGAAATGTGGCCTTTCTGGAAGAAACTGTCCTATTTTGGGGATAAAAGAGGTATTTGTGGGTAAAAAGCTCCAATTTGAAGGGGGAAAGGTGGTATTTCTTGGAGAAGATGTGATATGTTTGGGAGAAATATGGCATTTCTGCAAGAAACTGTTCTATTTTGGGGATAAAAGAGGTATTTGTGGGTGAAAAGGTCCTATTTGAAGGGGGAAACCTGGTATTTCTTGGAGAAGATGTGGTATATTTGGGAGAAATGTGGCATTTCTGGAAGAAACTGTCCTCTTTTGGGGATAAAACAGGTATTTGTGGGTGAAAAGGTCCTATTTGAAGGGGGAAAGCCGGTATTTCTATAAGGAGATGAGATATACTTGGGAGAAATGTGGCATGTCAGGAAGAAACTGTCCTCTTTAGGGGATAAAAGAGGTATTTGTGGGTGAAAAGGTCCTATTTGAAGGGGGAAACGTGGTATTTCTTGGAGAAGATGTGATATATTTTGGAGAAATGTGGCATTTCTGGAAGAAACTGTCCTCTTTTGGGGATAAAAGAGGTATTTGTGGGTGAAAACGTTGTATTTGAAGGGGGAAACCTGGTATTTCTTGGAGAAGAAGTGATATATTTGGGAGAAATCTGGCATTCCGGGAATTCCCCTTCAAATAGGACCTTTTCAACCACTAATACCTCTTTTATCCCCAAAAGAGGACAGTTTCTTCCAGAAATGTCACATTTCTCCCAAATAGATCACATCTTCTCCAAGATATGCCAGGATTCCTCCTGAAATAGGACCTTCTCACTCAAAACTACCAGCCTTCTCCCCCCAAATAGGACATTTTCTTCCAGAAAGGCCACATTTCTCCCAAATAGATCACATCTTCTCCAAGAAATACCAGGATTCCTCCTGAAATAGGACCTTCTCACCCAAAACTACCAGCCTTCTCCCCCCAAATTGGACATTTTCTTCCAGAAATGCCAGATTTCTCCCAAATATATCACATTTTCTCCAAGAAATACCAGCTTTCCCCCGTCAAATAGGACCTTTTCTCCCACAAATACCTGTTTTATCCCTCAAATTGGACATATTCTTCCAGAAATGCCAGATTTCTCCCAAGTATATCACATCTTCTCCAAGAAATACCACGTTTCCCCCTTCAAATAGGACCTTTTCACCCACAAATACCTCTTTTATCCCCAAAAGAGGACAGTTTCTTCCAGAAATGCCTGATTTCTCCCAAATATATCACATCTTCTCCAAGAAATACCAGGTTTTCCCCTGGAAATAGGACCTTTTCACCCACAAATACCTCTTTTATCCCCATAAGAGGACAGTTTCTTCCAGAAATGCCACATTTCTCCCAAATATACCACATCTTCTCCAAGAAATACCACGTTTCACCCTTCAAATAGGACCTTTTCACCCACATGTACCTGTTTTATCCCCAAAAGAGGACAGTTTCTTCAAGAAATGCCACATTTCTCCCAAATAGATCACATCTTCTTCAAGAAATACCACGTTTCCCCCTTCAAATAGGACCTTTTCACCCACAAATACCTCTTTTATCCCCAAAAGAGGACAGTTTCTTCCAGAAATGCCACATTTCTCCCAAATAGATCACATCTTCTCCAAGAAATGCCACGTTTCCCCCGTCAGATAGGACCTTTTCACCCACAAATACCTCTTTTATCCCCAAAAGAGGACAGTTTCTTCCAGAAATGCCACATTTCTCCCAAATAGATCACATCTTCTCCAAGAAATACCAGGTTTCCAACTTCAAATAGGACCTTATCACCCACAAATACCACTTTTATCCCCAAAATAGGACAGTTTCTGCCAGAAAGGCCACATTTCTCCCAAACATATCACATCTTCTCCAAGAAATACCAGGGTTCCCCCTTCAAATAGGACCTTTTCACCCACAAAAAATTCTTTTATCCCCAAAATAGGACAGTTTCTTCCAGAAATGCCACATTTCTCCCAAATATATCACATCTTCTCCAAGAAATACCAGGGTTCCCCCTTCAAACAGGACCTTTTCACCCACAAATACCTGTTCTATCCCCAAAAGAGGACAGTTTCTTCCAGAAATGCCACATTTCTACCAAATATATCACCTCTTCTCCAAGAAATACCAGCTTTCCCCCTTCAAATAGGACCTTATCACCCACTAATAGCAGGCTTCTCCCCCCAAATAGGACAGTTTCTTCCAGAAATGCCAGATTTCACCCAAATATAGCACATCTTCTCCAAGAAATACCAGGTTTCCCCCTTCAAATAGGACCTTTTCACCCACAAATACCTCTTTTATCCCCAAAAGAGGACAGTTTCTTCCAGAAATGCCACATTTCTCCCAAATATATCACATCTCCTTCAAGAAATACCAGGTTTCCCCCTTCAAATAGGACCTTTTCTCCCACAAATACCTGTTTGATCCCCAAAACAGGACACCTTCTTCCAGAAATGCCACATTTCTCCCAAATATATCACATCTTCTCCAAGAAATACCAGCTTTCCCCCTTCAAATAGGAACTTTTCACCCACAAATACCTCTTTTATCCCCAAAAGAGGACAGTTTCATCCAGAAATGCCACATTTCTCCCAAACATATCTCATCTCCTCCAAGAAATACCAGGATTCCTCCTGAAATAGGAACATTTCTCCCACAAATACCACCCTTCTCCCCCCAAATAGGACATTTTCTTCCAGACATGCCACATTTCTCCCAAATAGATCACATCTTCTCCAAGAAATACCAGGTTTCCCCCTTCAAATAGGACCTTTTCACCCACAAATACCTGTTCTATCCCCAAAATAGGACAGTTTCTTCCAGAAATGCCACATTTCTCCCAAATATATCACATCTTCTCCAAGAAATACCAGGTTTCCCCCTTCAATTAGGACCTTTTCTCCATGAAATACCTCTTTTATCCCCAAAAGAGGACATTTTCTTCCAGAAATGCCAGATTTCTCCCAAATATATCACATCTTCTCCAAGAAATACCACTTTTCCCCCTTCAAATAGGACCTTTTCTACCACAAATACCTCTTTTATCCCCAAAAGAGGACAGTTTCTTCCAGAAATGCCACATTTCTCCCAAATAGATCACATCTTCTCCAAGAAATGCCAGGATTCCTCCTGAAATAGGACCTTCGCACCCAAAACTACCAGCCTTCTCCCCCCAAATTGGAAAATTTCTTCCAGAAATGCCCGATTTCTCCCAAATAGATCACATCTTCTCCAAGAAATACCAGGATTCCTCCTGAAATAGGACCTTCTCACCCAAAACTACCAGCCTTCTCCCCCCAAATTGGACATTTTCTTCCAGAAATGCCAGATTTCTCCCAAATAGATCACATCTTCTCCAAGAAATACCAGCTTTCCCCATTCAAATAGGACCTTTTCACCCACAAGTACCTCTTTTATCCCCAGAAGAGGACAGTTTCTGCCAGACATGCCACATTTCTCCCAAATAGATCACATCTTCTCCAAGAAATACCACGTTTCCCCCTTCAAATAGGACCTTCTCACCCACAAATACCTCTTTTATCCCCAAAAGAGGACAGTTTCTTCCTGACATGCCACATTTCTCCCAAATATATCACATCTTCTCCAAGAAATACCAGCTTTCCCCCTTCAAATAGGACCTTTTCACCCACAAATACCTCTTTTATCCCCAAAGAGGACAGTTTCTTCCAGAAAGGCCACATTTCTCCCTAACATATCACATCTCCTCCAAGAAATACCAGGATTCCTCCTGAAATAGGACCTTTTCTCCCACAAGTACCACCCTTCTCCCCCCAAATAGGACATTTTCCTACAGACATGCCACATTTCTCCCAAATATATCACATCTTCTCCAAGAAATACCAGGTTTTCCCCTGGAAATAGGACCTTTTCACCCACACATACCTCTTTTATCCCTAAAGAGGACAGTTTCTTCCAGACATGCCAGATTTCTCCCAAATAGATCACATCTTCTCCAAGAAATACCAGGTTTCCCCCTTCAAATAGGACCTTTTCACCCACAAATACCTCTTTTATCCCCAAAATAGGACCGTTTCTTCCAGAAATGCCACATTTCTCCCAAATATATCACATCTTCTCCAAGAAATACCAGCTTTTCCCATTCAAATAGGACCTTTTCACCCACAAATACCTGTTTTATCCCCAAAAGAGGACAGTTTCTTCCAGAAATGCCACATTTCTCCCAAATATATCACATCTTCTCCAAGAAATACCAGGTTTCCCCCTTGAAATAGGACCTTTTCACCCACAAATAACTCTTTTATCCCCAAAAGAGGACAGTTTCTTCCAGAAATGCCACATTTCTCCCAAATATATCACAGCTTCTCCAAGAAATGCCAGGGTTCCCCCTTCAAATAGGACCTTATCACCCACAAATACCTATTTTATCCCCAAAATACGACAGTTTCATCCAGACATGCCACATTTCTCCCAAATATATCACATCTTCTCCAAGAAATACCAGGTTTCCCCCCTTCAAATAGGACCTTTTCTCCATGAAATACCTGTTTTATCCCCAAAAGAGGACATTTTCTTCCAGAAATGCCACATTTCTCCCAAATATATCACATCTTCTCCATGAAATACCAGCTTTCCCCCTGGAAATAGGACCTTTTCAACCACTAATACCTCTTTTATCCCCAAAAGAGGACAGTTTCTTCCGGAAAGGCCACATTTCTCCGAAATATATCACATCTTCTACAAGAATTGCCAGGATTCCTCCTGAAATAGGACCTTCTCACCCAAAACTACAAGCCTTCTCGCCCCAAATTGGACATTTTCTTCCAGAAAGGCCACATTTCTCCCAAATAGATCACATCTTCTCCAAGAAATACCAGCTTTCCCCCTTCAAATAGGACCTTTTCTCCCACAAATACCTGTTTTATCCCCCAAATAGGACAGTTTCTTCCAGACATGCCACATTTCTCCCAAATACATCACATCTTCTCCAAGAAATACCAGGGTTCCCCCTTCAAATAGGACCTTTTCACCCACAAATACCTCTTATATCCCCAAAAGGGGACAGTTTCTTCCAGACATGCCACATTTCTCCCAAATACATCACATCTTCTCCAAGAAATACCAGCTTTCCCCCTTCAAATAGGACCTTTTCACCCACAAATACCTCTTTTATCCCCAAAAGAGGACAGTTTCTTCCAGAAATGCCACATTTCTCCCAAACATATCACGTCTCCTCCAAGAAATACCAGGATTCCTCCTGAAATAGGAACTTTTCTACCACAAATACCACACTTCTCCCCACGAATAGCACATTTTCTTCCAGACATGCCACATTTCTCCCTAAATATATCACATCTTCTCCAAGAAATAGCAGGTTTTCCCCTTCAAATAGGACCTTTTCACCCACAAATACCTTATTTATCCCCAAAGTAGGACAGTTTCTTCCAGACATGCCACATTTCTCCCAAATAGATCACATCTTCTCCAAGAAATACCAGGTTTCCCCCGTCAAATAGGACCTTTTCAACCACAGATACCTCTTTTATCCCTCAAATTGGACATATTCTTCCAGAAATGACAGATTTCTCCCAAATAGATCACATCTTCTCCAAGAAATACCAGGTTTCCCCCTTCAAATAGGACCTTTTCACCCACAAATACCTCTTTTATCCCCAAAAGAGGACAGTTTCTTCCAGAAATGCCACATTTCTCCCAAATATATCACATCTTCTCCAAGAAATACCACGTTTCCCCCTTCAAATAGGACCTTTTCACCCACAAATACCTGTTTTATCCCCAAAATAGGACAGTTTCTTCCAGAAATGCCACATTTCTCCCAAATATATCATATCTTCTCCAAGAATTAACAGGTTTCCCCCTTCAAATAGGAAATTTTCACCCACAAATTCCTGTTTTATCCCCAAAAGAGGACAGTTTCTTCCAGAAATGCCACATTTCTCCCAAATATATCACATCTTCTCCAAGAAATACCAGGTTTCCCCCTTCAAATAGGACCTTTTCACCCACAAATACCTGTTTTATCCCCAAAAGAGGACAGTTTCTTCCAGAAATGCCACATTTCTCCCAAACATATCACATCTCCTCCAAGAAATACCAGGATTCCTCCTGAAATAGGACCTTTTCTCCCACAAGTACCAGCCTTCTACCCCAATATAGGACATTTTCTTCCAGACATGCCACATTTCTCCCAAATATAGCACATCTTCTCCAAGAAATAGCAGGTTTTCCCCTGGAAATAGGACCTTTTCACCCACACATACCTCTTTCATACCCAGAAGAGGACAGTTTCTTCCAGACATGCCACATTTCTCCCAAATATATCACATCTTCGCCAAGAAATACCAGGATTCCTTCTGAAATAGGACCTTCTCACCCAAAACTACCAGCCTTCTCCCCCCAAATTGGACATTTTCTTCCAGAAATGCCAGATTTCTCCCAAATAGATCACATCTTCTCCAAGAAATACCAGCTTTCCAACTTCAAATAGGACCTTTTCTCCCACAAATACCTGTTTTATCCCCCAAATAGGACAGTTTCTGCCAGACATGCCACATTTCTCCCAAATATATCACCTCTTCTCCAAGAAATACCAGGTTTCCCCCTTCAAGTAGGACCTTTTCACCCACAAATACCTCTTTTATCCCCAAAAGAGGACAGTTTCTTCCAGAAATGCCACATTTCTCCCAAATATATCACATCTTCTCCAAGAAATACCAGGGTTCCCCCTTCAAATAGGAACTTTTCACCCACAAATACCTCTTTTATCCCCAAAAGAGGACAGTTTCTTCCAGAAATGCCACATTTCTCCCAAACATATCACATCTTCTCCAAGAAATACCACGTTTCCCCCTTTAAATAGGACCTTTTCTCCCACAAATACCTGTTTGATTCCCAAAAGAGGACAGTTTCTTCCAGAAATGCCACATTTCTCCCAAATAGATCACAGCTTCTCCAAGAAATACCAGGTTTCCCCCTTCAAATAGGACCTTATCACCCACAAATACCTCTTTTATCCCCAAAAGAGGACAGTTTCTTCCTGACATGCCACATTTCTCCCAAATAGATCACATCTTCTCCAAGAAATACCACGTTTTCCCCTTCAAATAGGACCTTTTCACCCACAAATACCTCTTTTATCCCCCAAATAGGACAGTTTCTTCCTGACATGCCACATTTCTCCCAAATAGATCACATCTTCTCCAAGAAATACCAGCTTTCCCCCTTGAATTAGAACCTTTTCTCCATGAAATACCTGTTTTATCCCCAAAAGAGGACATTTTCTTCCAGAAATGCCACATTTCTCCCAAATATATCACATCTTCTCCAAGAAATACCAGGTTTCCCCCTTCAAATAGGACCTTTTCAACCACTAATACCTCTTTTATCCCCAAAAGAGGACAATTTCTTCCGGAAAGGCCACATTTCCACGAAATATATCACATCTTCTCCAGGAAATGCCAGGATTCCTCCTGAAATAGGACCTTCTCACCCAAATCTACAAGCCTTCTCCCCCCAAATTGGACATTTTCTTCCAGAAAGGCCACATTTCTCCCAAATATATCACATCTTCTCATAGAATTACCAGCTTTCCCCCCATCAAATAGGACCTTATCACCCACAAATACCTCTTTTATCCCCAAAAGAGGGACAGTTTCTTCCAGAAATGCCACATTTCTCCCAAACTTATCACATCTTCTCCAAGAAATACCAGGTTTCCCCCTTCAAATAGGATCTTTTCACCCACAAATACCTCTTTTATCCCAAAAGGGGACAGTTTCTACCAGAAATGCCACATTTCTCCCCAAATACATCACATCTTCTCCAAGAAATACCAGCTTTCCCCATTCAAATAGGACCTTTTCACCCACAACTACCTGTTTTTATTCCCCATAAGAGGACAGTTTCTTCCAGACATGCCACATTTCTCCCAAAATATACCACATCTTCTCCAAGAAATACCAGGTTTCCCCTTCAAATAGGACCTTTTCACCCACAAATACCTTTTTTATCCCCAAAGTAGGACAGTTTCTTCCAGACATGCCACATTTCTCCCAAATATATCACATCTTCTCCAAGAAATACCAGGTTTCCCCCTTCAAATAGGACCTTTTCAACCACAATAACCAGTTTTATCCCTCAATTGGACATATTCTTCCAGAAATGCCAGATTTCTCCCAAATATATCCAACTTCTCCAAGAAATGCCAGGTTTCCCCCCTTCAATAGGACCTTTTCACCCACAAATACCTCTTTTATCCCCAAAATAGGACAGTTTCTTCCAGAAATGCCACATTTCTCCCAAATATATCACATCTTCTCCAAGAAATACCAGGGTTCCCCCTTCAAATAGGACCTTTTCCACCCACAAATACCTGTTTTATCCCCAAAATAGGACAGTTTCTTCCAGAAATGCCACATTTCTCCCAAATATATCATATCTTCTCCAAGAATTACAGGTTTCCCCCTTCAAATAGGAAATTTTCACCCACAAATACCTGTTTTATCCCCAAAAGAGGACATTTTCTTCCAGAAATGCCACATTTCTCCCAAATAGATCACATCTTCTTCAAGAAATACCAGGTTTCCAACTTCAAATAGGACCTTTTCACCCACAAATACCTCTTTTATCCCCAAAAGAGGACAGTTTCTTCCAGAAATGCCACATTTCTCCCAAACATATCACAATCTCCTCCAAGAAATACCAGGATTCCTCCTGAAATAGGACCTTTTCTCCCACAAGTACCAACCTTCTCCCCAAAACAGGACATTTTCTTCAGACATGCCACATTTCTCCCAAATAGATCACATCTTCTCCAAGAAATAGCAGGTTTTCCCCTGGAAATGGGACCTTTTCACCCACACATACCTCTTTTATACCCAGAAGAGGACAGTTTCTTCCAGACATGCACCATTTCTCCCAAATATATCACATCTTCGCCAAGAAATACCAGGATTCCTCCTGAAATAGGACCTTCTCACCCAAAACTACCAGCCTTCTCCCCCCAAATAGGACTTTTCTTCCAGAAATGCCAGATTTCTTCTCCCAAATAGATCACATCTTCTCCAAGAAATACCAGCTTTCCAACGTCAAATAGGACCTTTTCTCCCACAAATACCTCTTTTATCCCCAAAAGAGGACAGTTTCTGCCAGACATGCCACATTTCTCCCAAATATATCACCTCTTCTCCAAGAAATACCACGTTTCCCCCCTTCAAATAGGACCTTCTCACCCACAAATACCTGTTTTATCCCCAAAAGAGGACAGTTTCTTTCAGAAATGCCACATTTTCTCCCAAACATATCACATCTTCTCCAAGAAATACCAGGTTTCCCCCTTCAAATAGGACCTTTTCACCCACAAATACCTCTTTTATCCCCAAAAGAGGACAGTTTCTTCCAGAAAGGCCACATTTCTCCCAAATACATCACATCTTCTCCAAGAAATACCAGGTTTCCCCCTTCAAATAGGACCTTTTCA